>CM044006.1:28830195-29350195 GCA_024085815.1 Flaveria linearis
AACATGATCAAGGATTTGATGATATTCCAACTGACTTTGAAGAAAGATACAACTTCTTGGTGAAAATGAAGTACAACAGAGTGTTCTTAGATGGGCTAACTGTTTCTCAGATAAACGATAAATATGAGAAGTGTATAGCTGCTGAGTCTTCTGCACCTGTGGATCCAAATGAAATAATCTTGGAACATGGTGAATGGGATAGAAGACAGGAGAGCATAAATGTTGAAGAAATTTCTAGTTCTGAATTGCACCATCCAGATCCAGATGAGATGAGCATAACTGCTTTACGATCATGGTTGCAAGCTAGAAATTATCCATGGAAAAGATTAAAGAGATTACAAGGAGAATCTTTGAGAAATTTAGTCAAAAGCTTTCAATTGACTGAAAAACAATCAAATAAAATGATCATTCTAAATACTGATAATCCTCAGTATTTAGATATTACAAAAAGAACTCGGATTTTGAAACCTTAGGAGATCAAACAGATGGCTCAAAATCCAGTATGCTTGAAAGGAGGAAAGAATTGATGAGTATGTTTCCACAGACAGAAAAACAAGTATACAAAGCTTCTTCTGATCAAATTCAAATTTTGATAAGTCTAGATCAACTGGTGATCTAGTGAGAAATGTGTTACAGAGAGGACAATCAGTTGTTGAGCTTTTAAATGCAATGATTGCTCCAGATTTTACAAATCAAGTTAAAATCGTAGCATGGAAGTATGATGAGATTTTTGATGCATTTTTTATAAAACGAGTAAATGCTGTGTGCGATGTATATCACTTCTACTCGAGCATCATTAAACTTCCAGTGCAAGATCTGAAAGAGTTAAGTAAGCTTGACTTGATAAATCCTACTGAATCAAAAAGAGGATCAATGTTTGTAGAACTCTTGAAAAGAGGATTAGCAAGGACTAGTAACTTCCTTGAAACAAGATGTGATCAGGAAGACATGGAGTACTTTGCTTTGCTGAAGAAAAACAAAAAGTTAAGGGGTTTACAAACAGAAGAAGAACATTTTATGATTGAATTTTCTGATAAGTATTTCGAGAAAGTAACTTCACCGGGATTGAAGGTTATTGAAGGAAATCAAAAGACAAAACCAATTTTGAGATGGTTCTATAACACCTCAACTTTTGAGTTGAAGTTGGTCCAAAATCTCACAAACTGGGATGAGGACATGATTTCATTGTTTGGCACTTTTGAACTAAAATTACTTCACCCGAGTTATATTTCATTCTTGGCTGTACAAAAGTTTGAGAAGGTGATTCCTGATATTGCAGAACAAGATAAGAAATACTTTATCTCAATTATCAATGTGATGAATGCTGCAATGGAGCGAATTTCATTGAGAAAGGCTCTTGCTTATGCAAACATCGTGAAGAAAGATATTCCATATATTGAGTTTATGAGAATATCAAGAAAAGGAGTGCTTGAATTGTATACAAAAGACTGCGGAATTCCAATTGAGCTATATGCTAATGTTGATATAGCATGTTTGTCAAAGAACACATTGGAAAGAATGAAGCAGTTAGATATAAAAACCAATGAATCAAACCAGAGCAAGCTGTGCTAGCAAAGAAATTCAAGTCAGCGATTGAGAATGCATTGAAGGAAATTGAAATGTACAAGCAGAAGCCGATGTTCTCTGTAAAAGAAGAACCTGAGGATTTCTTTGCAGATTGAAGAATGAAGAGAGAAGAGTGAAGATAAAAGAAGAAGTCAAAGGATGCAGAGAAGATAAAATGAAGACAAAGACAAGATCGAAGATAAAAGAAGAAAAGAAAGGATGGAGCTGAACTGAAGACTGAAGACAATGTAAATCTTAGGGGGAGTATTGTTAGGTCCCTTAAAAGATTAACATTTAGTCTTTATTGTTTAGTGTCTATTTTGTATTTTATACTAGTGTAGGGACTTTTTGTGTAAAATTAGTTCCTTAGGTTCTAGTATAAATAGCTTAGACGTAGTATAGATTGTAAGTTTTGCATATGTTTTATGAGAACTGCTTTCTATCACTTGTAATCGTCTTTGCTATCAATGGAATATGAATTTTGTTGATTTTGCATGATTTGATTACAATTGATTGTATTTTGCTTTGAATTGTTCATATAATTGATACAGATTGCTCTAATTGATCCTATCAGATTAGTGCTTAAGCTATTGGCAAATGACGATCTGAGCGCCAACCAGCTGAACCAACTGATGGCTGTCAATGCAGCATAGGGCAAGCAGATTGCACAGCTTACTGTGAAGAACGAAGCACATGAGAGAGCTTTAGTTCGAGCTCACAGTGCCTTGCAAACTTAAAACGATGTAGTGCTAACATCAGCCAAAAGGATTGAGGAATTGGAGAGAAAGAACAAAAAGATCATGTTAAGGCTAAAGGGAACAAAGGGTGAGCCACTAAAGATAAAGGGAGATGGAGATGATGGTGATGATAATGATGATGATTCAAGTGATGATGAATCAGAAGAAGATGGTGATGAGGAGGAAGCGGGAGGGAGTCGAAAGGGGAAAAGGGATGATGATAAGGAGGAGGAAGATCAAAAAGGTGATGCAGCTACATCAGCCTCAACTCAATCAACAATGGAGAAGTGCACCAATAGAAATCAAGATCAAGGAGCCTCGTCCTTAGCACCTCATGCTGACGATCCACAAGATCAAGGCAAAAGTAATGATTAAGACGTTTGTGTATTTGAAACTTTTTGTACTTGAATTGTGTATTACATTAATGTAATTAATGACAATTTATGTTTAATGTCTTGATTAATGATTAATGTGTGTAGTGTTGATTGTTTAATCGAACAGATAAAATCAACAGACCCATGATTATGATGTCGCTCCCCTTCAACAAATCAAGACTCAACTCACTATGATTCTTGATTTGCAAGGGATTGTGAGACGGTCTGTGAGTTACTCTCCAGAGGAAGGAGAGATAATTCATGACCCGACAGACGAGCAGCTCGCGGATATGTAGACTAAATCCTGATGAGCTGGTCAAAGATGCTCCGGAAGTAGATGTGATGAGTGACGAGGAGCTACATGGTATGGATGACATAGAGATCGAGGATGTCAAGTTAGACTACTCTCCTCAGTACACTAACCCTGAGGGCAATGTTATCCCCGACTTGGGTGAAACATTTGGAAGTGATACTTTTGACAAGCTAGATGAGAAAGAGAAAGAAAAAGAAAAGAATGAAGGTAAAGCCCAAGCTGCAGATGCTGATTTTGATCTAAAGAAGGCTGAATGGGTTGTTTATTTAGAAGAGATGAAAGCTTGACGTGAACCTCCAAAGCCAAATGCCTATACCAAATTGTACAAACTTAAGAGACATCAGAAGGTGTCAGGCAAGATTATTAGTTGGGCTTATTTTGAGGATCTGGATGTGTATGCTGTGAAACGAGAGAAGGGGATTGAGTACTTCTGATATCCACATGATCTGAAGACTCTCCCTGGTTTTGAGTTAAACAGATTGGCCTGTTTAGGTCTTTTGTATGCCAACCCGAGGAAGATGTCGGGATGTTTGAGATGGCAATGTAGAAAGAATACCACACCAGATGGGTAAACTTCAGACCTCAACAACCTAAGAGGTTTATTCATAAGACTTAAGTTGACCCTATCACTGGAAAGCCTAAGGTGGTGTTGAAGTGGAGTCCTCCATGCATGATGTCTAAGATCCCTTTACGGGAGATGCCTCAATGTGGCTCACTAACTTGCCAGCTGATGATTGGAGGATGGGGAAGCGGTCATTGTTGGGATTACGATTGGAGGACAGGGGAAGCGGTCGTAGTTTTGAACAGAGAAGGAAAAATAGAGACTATCAGGGCAATTGACCCAATGTGGCTCATAACTTGCCAGCTGATGATGATTATACATTATACAAGTGGCCACTGTTCTATGACACGCAGATATTGTACAAGCTCTCCAGATCCAACATGTTATATGACTCTGCTTCGCTTTTCAAATACACGCGGGAGTCACCAAAGAGGAGAAGTATAAGAAATTTCAAGAATATGTGAAGAATGTTAGACAATAGGATAAACTAGGTCCAAGAGGGAGTTTGTTGATACATTATGTTCCTAGTTTATGTAACTAAATGTAAAAGTCTTTCATTTCTTACACATATGTAATGCAAGTGCTTAATGTTTGAGGTCGTTGTACATAATTCTAAGTCAATAATGACTCAGAATGTGTTCAACTTAGTCAGGTGGTTATTCATGTAATGGACCATACTTATGGACCATACGCATGAATGAACCATTCTTATGGACCAGTCGCACGACTGAACCAGGAGACTGGATCAGTCATATGACTGAGATATAAGATTGACTCAGTCATACAACTGACCTTCAGTCGTGCGTATGAGTGAAACGCATGAGTCAGTCGCACGATTGAACCATGCTAATGGTTTAGTCGTACGAATGGATACTGAAAACCTACAAATACCACATAATTCATGGAAAACATAACACTTCGAACAGTATCATACCCTAGCCGTCCAGAGCGTCCCAGTTCATCCATCCAACTTCATAGTTTGTTCCTAATTGATTCCAACTCGTTCTTAATGTTTGTTTAATCGTTAGATCGATCAGTTGTCATCTCACTGATTGGATCGCTAATCAAATAGAATTCCGTGCTATTTGATCTGTCTCATGCAGAATCAGTTATTACTCCATACGAAAACGGTCCTAACAGTTATTGTTCAAGAAACTAAACAATCAACTTCTGAGCTTTTTGATTAGCCTTAAGCTTCTTAATCTCTTTATCTTTACTCTTTAGTTTATCTTTTAACTTTATTGCTCTATTGTTGGACTTCTTAATTAGCTTGTTATACTCTGTGAATAAGAACACTTTAGAGTATTCGATTTCTTTTTCAGTGGGAATCCCACTGCTTTGTTCTTCACCTTCAACATGTTTAGCTACATTGCTTTGATCTTCTTGGTCATGTTCCTGAGCTAATTAAGTATCAACTTTTTCTTGATGGCTTGATTGTTCTGCTAATGATTCATTAATGTCTCTTAGAAGAGAAGACAATGTTTACTGATCAGATAAGTTTGGGCTCTGTGGTGGTGAAAGGAGCTGATGTTCAAAATGCATCTGTTCTTATTTATAATCATCTTCTTGTACTTGTCATGAATGTTTGCTGTGTTATTGGTGAAACTTCTTCTTCTTGAATGATTAGTACAGGTTGAATGATAAGTTCTTAATGAATAATTTTTGAAACATCATGTTTTATTATCCTTGACCTTGAATCCTCATGAACACATCAGGGACATGTATATCATGAGTAATCATATGAGGGGGATAGGTACTTCATCTCCTTTATACAACTTAGACTTGATTATGTTGAATACATGTTCATTAAAATGAACAGGCTAAAATATTGCACCTTCTCTTGAGATGTTTAGGAGTAGATCATCAATGATCATTTGGAGGAATCTTGGATACATCTGAAATTTATTCGTCACTTTTGTTAAGTTTTAAATCTTCCTATTTAATACTTGTGCTGCAAAGTTAAAAGGTCTTGTAGCAATGACACTTGCTATTGCAGAAGAGCTCCTCAATGAAGTGGCATCCCAGCCAGTCTTCCTGTTTGTCATTTTGTTATGGTATGTGTGCATTAGAAATATGAATTGTGCACACATGTGTGATTTCTTGATTTGCTTCTATTAATTGTATCAGTATAACTAATATGTTTGAATACATGAAGGACATAATACTCATCAAACTTAACAGGTCCCTCCGTATCTTCATCTATAAGTTGTAGAACCCTTCTAATGACTTCGTCAGAGATTATGACATGATGATCACGCATAGTAGATACCACTACTTGTTGATCATTCATCTGCTCCAGATGAGCATGAATCCAAATCTGAACATATGATGTTCATAGATCTCTAGTTTAGCTTTCATAGCAGGAACCAGCCTTGTTTGTCTAATTGCTTTAATAATGTCTCTGTAGTTCTCAGCCTTTGGTGAATCTGGGTTGTGAAAGGCATAGAGATTATGATCTCTGACCAACACTAAGTTTTCCATATCCGTAATGAAAAATAGTATGTTAGTATTTTGTGTGATAATTATGTGTTTTGATAAATATAAGGAAATGTTGATCAAGTGTTCACTAGACTGTTGTGATTTTTATTAAATGAAGGCATATGTATGCTTAACACTTGTGATTGGTTTAAGTGTATGTCTATTTGATATTATCAAATTGAATTAGTTTGACTTTTCAAAAGTCAACATTTGGTCAATTTTGCTCATGCAAACCTTGTCTTTTTCAAGTTGTTTTGATTCAAATTGTTTGCATCTGGTTGGTTTTATCACAATGGGTTGGTTGTGCCATTTTACATACTGATTTCATTTCATAACAACTCAACTTGAAGATTTTAGTTTGACTGTTAATGTCAAAATGTTCATTGAATGCACATTGAATGATTATGCGTTTAATGATGTTACAATCTTAGTTATGCAAAATTAACTGGTTTTACAAGATTTTAACTGACTTTAGAAGATATTTACCAAATTATAACATATTATAGGTCATTTTAAACATTTTCAACGATCAAAAATCCAGTTTTGACTGATTTTGGCATGAACATCATGACTGTCATAAACCCGATGAACACTTAATCAAATTGCACCAAATCAGCAATCATTACACATACGACTAAGGCCCTCGGACACATATTTAGTGTTTGATTTGATTTTAAAACATGATAAATTCATGTTTTGATTTCGGTTCAATGTTCGACTTAGGTCTAACAATGTTCGAATCAGAATCATAGAACAAGATATTTTAATGGATGTTTGATGATTATCATATTGTTATTATACCTATTTTATCATGAATAATTACAGATATCAAATAGATTTTAAGTTTGGATGATCTGGGGTTTAAGGGTTTAACACACTGTAGCAATGTTTTACAAATTTGAGTTTTCACTCTCTCACTCGTGATGAATAAAAAATGACAATTGTTTATATAAATATACAACGGACATAATGACAGTCTGTTGTGGTTACAGCGCATGTTTAGAACAGTTTAACTTAAAATTTAATTTTAAGTCATGCGCTGTGAAAAACACATGCGTTGTGTGAACAATGCGTTCACTGTACAATTTTAAACTTGTATGCTATGGACTCCTTCTACGTTGTACTGTGTTCATAGAGTATGGTTAATTGGTCATGCATTGTGTACACTTGTTTGAATTTGAAATTCATAACTAATGACTAGAAGTCTACACTGTGGTTGAACACTGTTTGCAAAGCAAATGAACAACTATTCATACAATATGGACACTTCGAAAATGTTTGTTATTTACAATGGATAAACATTTGTTCATACGCTGTGTACACATGATTGATTTCAATACTTTCACAACAAATGAGTTATTGTCATGTGCTGTGGATCCCCTTTGTGTGATTGTATGAATGCTTACAGTGTATGATTACCTGTGTGCATACACTGTATCCACTTACACTGTTTCAAAAAGAAATGACTAAAATCAGTCATACGCTGTGAGATGGTACTGTATTTACAGTGGATGTTTCAGAAACTCATGCGCTGTGAACACTAGTGTGTTCATTGAATGTTGATGGTTTACTGTAGCTACAACAGGTGTATGTTTGTGTGACAACCAACCTCTAGGTCATAATTCAAACCCAGATTTCTTGCATCATTACCTATTTTAATAATACTAGTGTTAATATCATTTCTATCATTATCATTAGCATTAGTATATTGTTGCTATTAGTATCATTCTTGTTATTTCATGTGAACTTTATGACAATTTAACTAGATGAAGCTTTAATTTATGAAAATTTGTGCCCTGGGAAAATCAATTATACCCTAGCAATGAAATCAAATTATTATTAAAACAATTAAAATGTGTGTATACACACATAAATTTTCGGTTAATACATGCATAAGCATGAACAATACATATCAACTAACTAAGAACTTTTACCATCTAAAATACTATACTACACAACAAATTAACACTAAATAATATCCATTTAAATTTAAAAATTAAAACAAATGCCCCACTACCCTCTAATCTCGGCCGCCCCCTCCTCCAATCACCACCCTTCTACCCACTACACACCACCACCCTCAACCCTCCACTCCTCATTCATGCAAGCACACCCACTCCTCTCACTCACCTTCTCTCCATCTCGGTTCATACAGCAGAAAACACACAACACTTTGAATTCTTTCCATTTTCAGCTCCATACTCGAAGAACAGCATCAAACCACCATCGGCCAAGCTCAAACCAAGCAAGAGGTGTCATTTTGTGGACTTTGGTGCTTGGTTCTTGCAAGTTCGAGACACTCCAGCCTTTGCTCGAGATTCTCCAGTTCATCTTGTTCCTCTAAAGTCTCCAAATCATGAGCTACACCAAGAGTAAGCACCCACACAACCGAAACAAGTCATAACTTGTGTTTTCTTCTCTTCTTTCTCTTAAAAACCTCTTCTTTCTTTGTTATAGCAGAAACTCGATGCCGTCACCTTGTTCTTGAGGCGCTTTTAACTTCACTAAAGGTATCTCACACGTTATGTTGACCATTCTAGGGGGAACCCGATTTCCCCTTGAAAACCCTATTTTTGGTGATATGTGCATCATCCAAACTTCACATCATGTTAACCTCCGAACAAAGGCTTGTAATATGCTTTTTAAGGGTTTATAAGACATTAAATAACCTGTTTTGAAAGGTACAAAAGGTTTTGAAATGTTTAGACACGAATTATAATGATTTACCCTTGTGTAATGGTTTGAAAATGGTTAAATCTCCATGTAGGTAAGTTGTTCTTGTGTTGAATGTTGAAACTATGAACTAGGGTTATAATTTTAGTAAGTTTTTACATGACATTGGGTGTATGATGAGTGTTAATGGCTGGAAATAATAAGATATAGAATATTAGGCATTTTGGTCATTTCGGGAACTCGAAAAGTAGTGAAATTGGATGATATTGGTACAACTTAACAAATATAAAATTTTGTAAGTCCAGGACCTAAAAGATATATTCTTAGTGTCAAAAAACTGAATTTGGTGATTTATTGGGTTAAATTGAAATTTTATACATTATATTAGCAAAATAGGCCTAAACCAGAAGATTTTAAGGAAAATTCTAAAAATTGTGTAACAAGTCTGAAACCATAGCATTCACAAAATTTCAGTAATTTAGAGACCCCAAGGTGTTAATTTGGTAAAATGTTTGAAGAAAAAGCACCTAAGGATGTTCGGTTTTGGGTAAAAACGCACTTTAACGGTAAAACGTAAAAACGAGGCTTAACACCAAAAGAGGGTAAAATTTCATTTTCAAAAGATTAGAAACTTATCAATAATTCCTTAAATCATATTTAATATTCCAAGACCGAAAAACATAGAATTCATACTTAACCATTAAACCCCTACGGTTTTACCGTAACCGGTAACGCTAAAACACAATTCTAAACCATTTAACTTAGTGACACAAGTTAAATAAGTTTCCTTTTATGGAAAGTCATGATTTCTTATGAAAGTTGAATTAGCCATTTAACTTCTTGGCATACTAGTACACCTTATATAAGCTTAGAACCAGTAGCTTACCACTCAAATTTTGATGCTAGGGTTCTGGGCTTGAGACTTTTCCCGGCACACGAAGATCTTTGCTTAAAACTTAAGGTGAGTTTATAGTGATTCCCTTTTTTGCTACTGTTTTAGGATGAAGCATGCTCTGTTTTAACTGAACTATTTATATGCTAAACCATGATGCTATATGTTATGGAATTAATGTTACCTGCTCATACTTGTGTCAGAGTCATTAATTCTGTGTGAACCGCTTATTTTATATGAGTAGATCTACTTGGGGAATCCCCCACACACAGTGCCTTCTGTGATGAGTGGAAGGGTACCATACTGAGATCCTACGGGGTCGTTTGTGCATGTATAAGGTTTTTATAAGATACTATGGTGAACCACCCGGCAGGTATGGTACACTAGTTTAAGGCTCAGTTCTTCCTTTGGGATTAACCGGTATCACTTAACTTTTGAAGAGGCTAGCCGGGACTGAGTGCAGGGTTGATTATGATCCCCCACAACAATGAAACTATGATTATTTTAAATTAAATGTGGATTCTACTCATCCCTTTTGTTTTTAAACCATTAAGCACTTGAATTCACCAACTTTTTTAGTTGACAAAAATTTCTTTATGATGCCATTTTCTTACAGTTGTTTCCATTTTCACTTGCTGATAGAGCCGCCACTTGGCTCGAATCTCATGCAGCTGGTACATTCACCACTTGGCCGGCTCTTCGTGAGCGTTTTCTTCATAAGTATTTTCCGCCGGCCAAGGCATCTAGGCTTAGAGATGAGATCCACTCATTCAGGATGGAGCCGGACGAGCCTTACTATCGTGCTTGGGAGAGGTTTCAAAACCTCCTTAGTCGTTGCTCCCAGCATGGCTTGTCCGAATGGGCTTTAGTTGAGAAATTTTATAATGGGTTGAATTATGAAACTAGGGCTAGATTCGATACTTCTGCGGGCGGGCACTTAATGGGTAAGAAAAACGTGAATGAATGTAATGAAATGTTTGAGAGTTTTTCCCAAGCAGAACATGAGCAGCGGTCTGGAAACAGGAAATCCAGTCCTGCTACTAGTACCTCATCCAGAGGAGTTCACCATGTCACCATGGATACTAGTGTGGTTGCTGCTCTTGATAGTCTAGTTCGTGAGGTGAGAGAGTTGAAGAAAAAGGTTGATAGGTGTGAGCTATGTAGAGGTGACCATGCCACTAATGAGTGTCCTCTGATAGGTCAAGAACAAGCTAGCTATGTTAATAATTCTTATAACTCTGGTTGGAGAAATCAAAACAATTCTAGTTGGCGTTCTTCAGGTGCTCCCCCAGGTTCCAACAGGGTTCTAGTCAAAATCAGGGGCAGGGTAGTGGTCAGAATCAAGGTGTTAGTCAGGGTAATGGAGAGTTGAGTAGGATAGAGAATCTGTTAACTCAATTAGTGGTCAAAGATGCAAAAACACACAGATTCTAGCTGAGCATGATAATCTTCTGAAAACCAACAGTCAGCTTTCCTAGATCTCCAGAGGACCGTAGGGACATAGCTAGAAGGTTAGATGAGAGGCCCCAGGTCAGTTGCCCGGTAATACTCAACAGAACCCGAATGCACATGTTAAGGCCATTACAACTAGGTCGGGTAGGCAGTTAGATGAGGTGAGAGGCCCTATAGTTGAGGAGGTCGTGTTTGAGAAGAATGAGAGTGAGAAGGTAGTAGAGAATCCCTCTCGGGATAGTGCTGTTAGGAAGCCTAGTGTGTTTGAGCGTTCTCCGGTGATTGATCATTCCCGTCTCCCGTTTCCCAATAGACTTAAGAATCAAAAGTATGAAAAGGATTACGGGCACTTTTTGGATTTGTTTAAACAATTGAAGGTCAATCTCCCGTTCATAGAGGTAATTAAGTGGATGCCTAGGTATGCTAAATTTTTGAAAGACCTTTTGAAGAATAAAAGCAAACTAGGTGAAATTTCGAGTGTTTCCTTGTCGGGTGAGTGTTCTACGGTGGTCATGAACCAACTACCGGAGAAATTGGCAGATCCCGGGGTTTCACAATCCCGTGTCTGTTTGGTAGTGAAGTTCAATGCCACGCGTTGGCGGATTTAGGAGCTAGTATTAACCTTATGCCTTATTCCTTGTATGAGAAATTAGGTTTAGGTGAATTGAGTCCAACGCGTATGACACTTTCCCTTGCTGATAAATCTGTTAAGCACCCACGGGGAATTGTAGAGAATTTGTTGGTGAAAGTTGGTAAGTTTGTATTCCCCGTTGATTTTGTGGTTTTAGACATGGAGGCTGATGAACGTGTTCCTATTATCTTAGGTCGACCCTTTTTGTGTACTGCTAAGGCAAATATTGATGTGTTTAGGGGTCAGATCACACTTCACGTGGAGAGAGAGTGTAGTGTTTGAGGTTGCCAAATCGATTAGGGGTCCTAGTATTCCGAAAGGGTCGGTGTTCTTGATCAATTCGTGTGAGGTGGATGATAGGATGATGGGGAATGAGAGAGTGTATCCGGTTGAGGAGGATGATGAGTTAGATAGAGTGCTGAAGAGTTTTTGAGGGTATGTGAAAGTGGTGATGAGTTAGTTGATTGTGAATTTGAGAAGTTTGTGGTTGAGGATAGCAATTCCCCAAGTGTGGGGATGTTAGAGTTTGATAGAGAACCGCCAGCATTAGCAAACCCAAGTGTAGGGATTGTTATGATTGATTGATTCTGAATTTGGTGGTTTCTTGTTTAGTGGTGAGTTTGGATGTGAGGTGTTAGTTTCGGGGTGAGCTGGGTCTTCATGATCCCCCATAAGTGATCTGAGTGATGGTTTTGGGGTAATTACCCGTTTGTAGAGTTTGTAGAGATGGTTTTGGTAGTTTGTGTCGGTTTTTGTGTTTCGTGTGTTTCGTTTTCGTGTCTTGTTAAGTGTTTGCAGGGAAACAATCTTATGGTTGCGATTTGACACATGACCGGGAGGCTACCAGGTAAGTTTTCCCACTTGTTCATGTTAATAGAGGTAATAAACCGGTTGGGGCCAAAAATTTGGCTAAGGCAGAAAAATTTCGTAACTTTCTGAAAAAAATGCAACCTCGCGCTACGCGCCGGGTTGATTATTTCTCCGCGTAGCGCTACGACTCTCGCGTATCGCTCCATGTTCATGCCTAACCCTCGCGTCACGCGAGGGATCCCAGAATTTCGAATTTTTTATTTTACCTAATTTCACCATTTCACCATTTTTCCACCATTTTCGACCTTCTACCATCATGTCATCCATTTTTCCACTTGTTCAAAGCAACTTGAATTTCATACGTGTGTTTCTCTGTTTTGTGAGTCATTTTTGTTTTTTTATTGAGTCTGTTTGATGCTGTGTTTGCTGTTAGTTGTTTGTTTTGCAGGTCTGGAATAATTCACCCGTACTCAATCTCCATTCGGGTGAATATATCTAACAATTTTATAAGGAGGCAACCAGTGATTCCTGATCGCGAATGAAATGCTATACGATCAGAGGTTTTGGATTCAGACTCTGCACAGCTGGACACTGCTTAACCAGCTAAGTCTTTTCCAAAACTCTTCTTTTTATTTATGTCTTTCTTTTAGTTTCAACATTGAGGACAATGTTTAAATTAAGTGTGGGGATAGGAAGACATGTGTCTTAGGTTTAATTTCATGAGTCATTCTTTTAATTTTTGCGTGTGTTAGTTAATTTTATTTTAGTGTGTCTTTAAAAAAAAAAAAAAAAAAAAAATTAGAAAATTTCCCTGATTTTGATGTCTGCAATATTAAAAATGGAAAATGATAGGTAAAGTCAGGTGCCTGGTTTTCAACTACTATATGTATGAGATAATAAATAATTGAAAACGTGTCGATTTGGGATGCACGGGTAGGCCCAGCCGATTTTGAAGGGTTTTCATAGATGTATTCTAATCCATCTAATTAAATATTTAATTTACTATATGTGTTCTCACTAGATGGAAGTCGAAACTGTTGGAAGGTTGAAAAAGCACCACTGTAAGTTGATACCCGTTTGTATTTAAGATTAGCATAGTTGGCACACGTTATGTGGCGCCTTAGGATTCCATCTTAGTATTGTGTGAGTTTGAAAATGACAATTAGGTGCGAGAGGGCATTCAAAAACCTCTAGGCCAGTGCTTAATGATTGTGGCCTGAAGCTTATGTGCTTGACAGCTGGGATGGCGACTTGGCTGGCAACACCTCTGAGTTAGGGTCGTGATCCTGTTGTTTTTAAATCTTGCACAAAATGCATGAAAAAAAAAAAAAAGAAAGACAAAGCCTATGGTGTTGCTCAAGGGGATGGTGACTCAGTGGGCAACAGCCCTCTAGGTGGAGTCTTATAAAAATATATATGTATATATATATATATATATATATGAAAAGTTGCAAAAGAAGAATAAGTGCTGAAAGAAAATATTAATAGTGTAGCTTAGTTTCCATCAAAACAAGTTAGTTTTAAATACATGTGGGTATTGGGTTACAGTGGTAGAAAAATCATGGATTTTGATTTAGTCTATGCTTCGGAGATTTGATAACAGGAATAGATACCGACTTGTGAGAATCATGATTAATAAAATAGAATACTTGAACCTAAATGCTATACTCTTGGGGACTTGGATGATCGGTGGTTGGGTTTAAATGGACAAATATACTTGTGATCGCGGTTAAACATTAGTAAACTTTAATAAGTAATTAGACTTAAATGTTGGAAATCAGATTTAAACTTGACTATGATTCCATTTGCATAAGTCTTTTTCAGGGACGAAAAAGAGGTAAGTGTGGGGATATTTGATATGATGATAATTAGTTGGATTCCCGTGTATATTTTGTATAATAATTGCATTATTTATGTTCGTTTTTATCTCAGAATTCGTTTCTTGATCAATTGTGGTTTTGTAGGATCCCGAGCATAAAGATAGCATTTTGGAGCTTAAACGAGTCTTAACGAGATGCCGGGATCGAGCCGAGGAGTTGGAATTAAAAGAATTAAAAATCGGAGTTTTGCTCTCTCGCGCTACGCGACATATAGAGACAAACCGTCGCGCTACGCGAGGGTTTGTAAATTACCATTTTGCCCTTAATGAAATCGGGTATTTACCGGATTTGCCACCCGACTAATTTGTCGGGTTGTGGTGATTGTCGCGCTACGCGACAATAGTTGAAGGCCCGTCGCGCTACGCGACGGGTGCTAAAATCGGCAAAGTTGTTTAAAACTCAAACCAAAACCCTAATTCGAGGAGAAGGACATTATTGGACGATTGGGAGCGGCTGAGGACGATCATAGGCGATTTCCAGGAGCTTGGGAGCAAAGGATTGGAGATTGGAGCTAGGAAGTGAAGATTCGAAGACTTAATCGTCCCGGTTTTTACGTTTCTCTTCTTAGTTTTCATTCCTTTGTAATCAATGACTTCTTCCATGACTTATACTTCTGTTCTGATCATGTTTAGAGGCTAAACTTCTGTAGCTTCCTAGGTTCTGATGATTATGCATGTTTAACTTAGTATTCTTTCGGTTTTTGGATTGTGCTTGTGTTTAAAGTTAATGATAATGATTGGTTTGCATGATCAGTTGTGTACGTGTATTTAGATCTGTTCTTGTGATTGGTTTATTGCTTCACGTGTGTCTTGATGAATGTCTTTCATATAATGGATGCATGCTAGATCGTTTACCTAGGGTTTGCGGTTTCTAGATGATTTGGTAGACGTATTGAATCATTGAAGTGGTTTATCTTGAATTGAACTAACTAAATATGCAACTAATCTTAATACTGTGAGGTTAATAGATTATCAGGTTGTCTTGTGTGATTGATTGCTAGGTTAGAGTCTCTGTGAGGAGTTCGGTCTAGTTCCCCTTTCATATCATAGTTTCCTGAGTCTGATTAGGCATTCCAGATCTATCCCCTTACCTTTAGGTATTGTGACACTCGCGCCGTGAGGTAGAGTTTCTTTCGGGTGTGTCGTTAGCTTAGTTGGAGAACCTATGAGGGTAATCCACAAACCGGTGTTTTATCGGCTTATTAGGTCAATCTAGTTGCTTCCCTTGAAAGTGTCGAGGTTTCTCTAGGTCCCTTTTAAGTTAGTATTTTCAGATCCCGGTTACACAAGTCTTTCCAAACCGTTAGGAGAAAAGCCAAAAAACATGTATAGGATTCTTACCTAGGTAGTGATTTCTTCTCCTGATTTAAATCTAGTCAATTCCTTATTTTCTGTCCAGTATTAGTTCTTTTAAAGTAATTTAAAACAAACCCCCCTCATTTACTTTCATTTAGTATTTTTAGTCGAGTCTTAGGTAAGTTCAGTTTACGTTTTCCATACAGAAGTCTTTGGGTTCGATAACTCGACTTAATAGCTATTCTGCAGTCGACCGGTACACTGCCGGTTGTGTTGCTTAGGATCGAGTCTTAGTTTTATAAATTTAAAACTTTTTAGTGTCTAGTTAGAGTTTTATTTGTTAGTCTAATTTAGTATAGTCTAGCACACATCAGGTTGAGTCTTGGTTTTAAGATGGGTAGTTTGGGTGGTTGAGGTGATGTGGTAGGTTGGGTAGAGTTGTGGTTTGAGGGTGAAGGTTCATCAGTGGGTTCGGCTTTAATGGGAAAAGGAGTTGGTTCTGGTGTGGGTTGTGGCTGTGGTTGAGTGGCTGGGGTGAAGACCATTCCTTTCATCCTCCTATACATCTCCTTCCTTTTCCCCAAACGGATGTCAGCTTTAATTTCACTGACTATCCGCTGGAGTGTCCTTTCGGACATAGGTCCCACCTGCCTACCAGAGAAGCCATGAGCCCGGAGATAGTCCTTCATCCAGGCTTTGTCAGTTGACTTCTTGGCAGCAGTGACCTCCTTCTCTTCTTCCCTCTTCCTCTTCACTTTCAACTTCTCCCTAGCAGCCTTCTCCTTTCCTTCTCCATTTGATCCTGCTCTTTATTGTGGAGCAGCAGGATCATGTCATCGTCATGTGGAGACAGTTCAGGAAGACTGAAGCCTCTTGAGAGTAGGAACTTGATCCTAGCCTCTCTCAGCTTCAGGCTGCCTCCCTTTGCTCTTGTTCTTCCTTCTCCAAGGCCAACCTGGCTTCTTTTTCTTGTTGTAGCCTGGTTGACCTCTCCACAGTCACCAACTCCTCTAGTGGTAGCAGGAGTATCTCCTCATTGGCAGCTCCTAGATTGATGAGCTGGTCAATAGTGTGTTCTTCTCTTCTGGTTGATTTCTTCCTGATTGGCTGCAGCTGCTTTAGAACTAGCAGCTAGCAGCTTCTCAGTAGGAAACCGACCTTTCTTTTTGGCCTTCTCAATCTTCTCCTCCTCCTGAAGCTCTTCCGCAGTCAATTTTCTTTTGCCTTTGTCTTTGATGGTGCTTGACTGTGGTGGTTCTTGGATGGAGGGTTGTGATTGAGAGAGAAGTTCAGCTGGTGCTTGGGTTGGAGGAATGTCAGAGATGTCCTCCCTGCTCACCTCAGATGCAATTTCAGCAATGACATCTGTGATGGTCAGTTCCTCGGACATCTGAAATAAGCCTTCCGCAGCTTCTATTTCGGCTTCGGAAGACTTTTCTTGTTCTTCCGAGGCTTCCATATAGGCTTCGGAAGCTTCAGCTTGAGCTTCGGAAGATGAGACTGCTGCAATTCTGTCCCATCTATTTCAGTTGCTGGGCCATCAGTCCCCATTTCCCCTTCGAAGCTAATCTCAGGTTCCATGAAGACCTTAGGTTGACCAACTTCTTCCACAGTGGTAGAAGGTGCAGTCAGTCTTTGAAGCTCCTCAGCCCCAAAGTATGCAAGTGTGGTGTCGGGGCTGGGCTGTTCTAGGGATGATCTCAATACAAACTTTGCGAAAAGTCTGTAGAGATCTTGAAGCATCCTTGAGTCAATCTCCAGAAAGGATTAGATGACTCAGGCAGTGTGATGAGTTGGGTGGAAATGAATTGGGTCTGTGGTTCCAGATGTTTGTCTCTGAACTTTCTCCCCTTTTTGGTAGCATCATCTTGAGAGCTAGATGAGCTGGAGGAAGAAGTCATTGAGACTGGATTGGTACATGCCTAACAGACCTCTCCGTCTGTTTCTCAGCTAGTTGAGCCTTGAGAGACTTAATCTCAAGTTGCTGAGTGGCAGTCCTTGATTCTAAGATCCTCACCTGTGATTCCAGGTTGGAGACCTTAGAAAGCAAGTACTAAAGTGTTTGTTACATACTTCCCTCATCTTCATAAGAAGAATCAAGAGGAGATGAGATAACATACCTAGTATGCTCACTCTCACCACCAGATGTGGCTTCTTGGCACCCTGGTTTCCTTTGCTCAGAGTCATCTCTTTCAGAGATGTCAATGGGCAAAGTTGCCGTAGACTCAGTCCTAATTATGTTACCACTGTCCTGAGAGCTCAATGAGAGACTCTGAGTAGTGGCAGCTGAGTCTACATGAGTCCCCTCCACATCAGTGGGACTCACCTCAGTAATTGGCTTCTGATGGGGGCTAGAGACAAGGATCCCTCTTGGCTCTGTTGATCCTTCAGTGGGTGTTGTAGATCAACTTCATGGCCATGGAGAGATGTAATCTCTTCATCAGTTCGGAGTAAAAGGTCAGTGAAAGAGAGGGTGGTTAGTCCTACTGACCCGGGACCTTGATCAATGTCTACAGGCATTGAGCCTATGGTGGGGCTGTCCCTAGAAGGCTGCACAGGGGAGTGTAAAGACTCACCCTGTGGGCTTAAGGCTTGGGGTTCGGGCTCAGGGGTTTGAGACTGAGGAGGCTCAAAATCCACATTGAGGTCAATGTGAAGGATGGTGTGACCTCGGACTGAGTGGGAGCCCATGATTCCACTCTAGTCCTTTGGGTGTGAACAAAGGAGCTTGTTCAATCAGAGTAGATTGAACAAGGGTTCGTTGGGGCGTCTCTGATATGTAGCTTTGATGGGTAAAGAAGGTTTTGGTATTGTGGTGGATGTTGCTGGTGTGGGTTCATCACCTGTGGGGTTAACAGGGATGTCACCAGGAGCTATGCGCTCAGTCATCTCTGGAGGTAATGAGTGTACCGTCCAGTGAAGTTGGTGGACATCTTCTTCAGTATCTTGAAGATGGTAGGCCTCATGTGGGGAACAGGAAGAGCAGCTGCGCAGACAAGCTTGCTTGGTTCCATCTCACAGTTGATTATTGTTGAAGAAATCGGGGATACATGAAGAATGTATCCCTGCTCAGATTGGCGATTAGGTTGTTCAACACAAATCGTGAGTAGTTGAATCTGAGGCCTCTCACCAACCCATGAACTAGGCATCCTAGTTCATATGGGATTTGATCCCAACCCCCTGATTTGTTGGAGAGGCAATGTAGGACAATGTGCAGCAGGAACTTCCAATGGTAAGAGAAGTTGAACTTGTATACTGTAGACCTGCTGACATCGCCTCCATATCCCATGAGGATATAGGTGCCTTCCAAGTCTTCCTTGGGAACTCAGTAGGAGCCTCATCATCGTGAAGCTCGAGATGCTCCCTGATGAGTTGTTCATTGATGACCAACTCTTGGCCACAAACTCGGGTTCTCAGGACTCGAACCCCATTCAGTACTGCAGTTCACCGTTGCTCCAAAATTCTGACATATGGTTGGAGTATACGGTGGGGTAACTGTTAGTGCAGTAGGTAGGTGGATTCGGTGAGAAAGGTGATGATTTGGGTGAAGTCGGCATCCCTTGACGGGTCAAGTAACGCGACTTGGTTGTGCTGAGGTTTAGCGCCATTGGAGAAAAGGTAAGCTTGAATTTTGGGTGAAATTGAGGGTTTGACAGTGAAGGGAACAGTTAGGGCTGTAAAGTGGTAAAAGAAGATGAAATTGATGAGTCAAGATTATTTAAAAGGGGTGAATAGTGGTAGTGGTGGTAATAGGGTAACTGTTTTGGGGTTACTGTGGTGGTATGGTGGTTTACAGCGGAGAAATGATGTTGGCGGCAAGGCTAATTTTAAATAATCTGACATTATCAACAAAATCTTTACTTTTTACAGAGTGGGGCCCAAAAGATATCCGTTACGTATAAAAACCTTTACTTCCGAAGGTAAAACATTTCCGAAGGTATTTTCTTCCGAAGGCAATTCCTCTTCCGAAGCAAGATATTGCTTCTGAAAGTGAAATTGTCCATTGAAGGCACTTTATCTTCCGAAGCAAGGCATTGCTTCCGAAGGTAAAGTTGTCTTTCCGAATGGAGAGTTGTATAAGTTTCGGAAGTAGATCTGATATGAAATCAATCGCTTCTTCCGAGACCAAAAACTCTTCCGAGAAGAAAATTTCCATTGAGGAATTTGGCTTCGGAAGATATTCAGGAATATCTTTCGAGAGTTAATTCCTCTTCGAAGGAATTTACACTTGGAATAATTTAAAGATCTTTTGTAACAGGCTTAAATTGTATTGACACAAGACATTACTCATTTAAAAAGGTCTTCAAAAGAGGTAGTTATTCAATGTTTATCATCCTAATTGCTGATATGAGATACTTAAATCTTTGTTCATTAAATGCCTTTGTGAACAAATCAGCATATTGTTCATTTGAGTCAACTTTGATTAACTTTATCAGCTGTTTCTCATGAATATCTCTAATGAAATGATACCTGATATCAATGTGTTTTGTCTTAGAGTGCTTCACCGGATTCTCAGTAATGGAGATAGCACTGGTGTTGTCAATATGGATAGGAGTAGTCATGAAGTTGAACCCATAGTCTAACATCTGATTTTGAATCCATAGCAGTTGAGCACAGCAGCTAGCAGCAGCAATGTATTCAGCTTCAGCAGTTGATGTAGAGACACAGGATTGTTTCTTGCATTGCCATGAGATAATCCTTCCACCAAGAAATTGACATCCTCCTGATGTTGATTTCTTGTCAATGTTGCAGCCACCATAGTCACTGTCAGAGTATCCATAGAGATTGAAATCACTATTTCTTGGATACCAGAGACCTAGTTTAGGTGCTCCTTTGAGGTATCTGAGGATTCTCTTTGCAGCAGCTAGGTGAGACACCTTTGGAGTAGCCTGATATCTTGCACAAATGCATGTGGCAAACATGATATCTTGTCTACTTGCAGTGAGATACATCAGAGAACCAATAATTGCTCTATACTGATGTTGATCAGTATCCTCCCCCTCAAGGTCAGGGCAAAGATTATGGTTTCTGGGTATGGGTCTTGGCTGGTTTACAGTCCTTTATTTCAAATCTTTCTAAGATATCTGAGACATACTTAGATTGACTTATGAAGAACCCTTCCTTCATCTGTTCACCTGGATTCCAAGGAAAAAGTCCATTTTTCCCATGGAACTCATCTCAAACTTCTGCTTCATAATGCTTTCAAAGTCCTTGCACATTTGGTCGTTTGAAGAACCAAATATGATGTCATCAACATAGACTTGTACTAGCAAAATGTCTTCTCCACTCTTTCTGATGAAAAGAGTCTTGTCAATGGTGCCTCTAGTGTATCCATTCTTCAGGAGAAACTGAGACAAGGTCTCATACCACAGCCTAGTGCTTGGTGCAGCCCATATAGAGCTTTATCCAGCTTGCACACATAGTTAGGGTGCTGTGGGTCTTCAAATCCTGGAGGTTGACACACATAGATTTCCCTGTCTATATCCCCATATAGAAAAGCACACTTGACATCAAGTTGGTAGACTGTGAAGTTCTTGGATGCAGCATAAGCAAGGAAGATTCTAACTGCCTCAAGTCTTGCAACTGGTGCAAAGACATCAGTATAATCAATTCCTTCCTCCTGGGTGTACCCTTGAACTACTAGTCTTGCCTTGTTCTTGATAATCAAGCCTCTATCATCTTTCTTGTTCCTGAATACCCATTTTGTGCCTATGGGTACTTGACCAGATGGTAGTGGGCATAGATTCCAGACCTTTTGTCTTCTGAATTGAAGCAGCTCCTCCTGCATCGATTCAACCCAACTACTATCCTTTAAGGCATCTTCTACCTTCTTTGGTTCCATCTGAGATAGGAAGCATGAGTACAAGCAGACATTCCCATGATGAGTTTGTCCTCTTGTTCTCACACCCTCAGAGACATTCCCTATGATGTTCTCAGTTGGATGAGTGTTGTGGATCCTAAGATGAGGAATCACTTCCAGTTGCAGAGATAAGTCTAGGTTAGACATATTCTGATCAGGGACTGGATCACTCTGTCCAACTGCTGTTTCAGAGTCATTCAATGAGGATGATTGAATGATTGAGAAACATCATCAATGGTTGGTTGTGAAGTGGTATTAACAGTTGCCTGTTCCTTCAGAATACCACTTCCCTCAACCTAGTGTTGTAGTGGATCACCTGAGAAACTTTGAGGTTGATCAAGTGATTCACTTGTTGAAGCTTCACTATTTCTGGAGATAGTTACACTGTCAGATCTATGAATAGTTGAAGCTTGTTGCCCTTCAGCTCTTGGAGAATTTGGAATAGGTCTGGGAAGCTCATATAGTTGACCTGCATCAGTATCAGCATCACTTTGAGCACCTGTTCCAGCTGAAACATTCTCACAAGATGGTTTAGAATAGTTTGGAAACAATTCTAAATCAAAGATATACTCAGGTCCATTGCCCCTAACACAAGGAGTGTGCTCATTAACAACTATGTTGGATGACTCCTCAAATTGTTGATTCTTGATATTGTATACTCTATAAGCTTTTGAGCTAGAAGAGTATCCAATAAAGATAGCATCATCCGACTTCTCAGCAAACTTTGCTAAGTTGTCCTTTGTGTTAAGTATGGTACACCTGCAGCCAAAGGACCTTAGAAAGCCAATGAACGGTGGCCTCTTGTTCCATAACTCATAAGGGTTTTTCCATGGGGCTTTACTACAAGAACCCTGTTCTGCACATAGCATGCAGTGCTGACTGCCTCTGCCCAGAATGTTAGAGGCAGCTTTGAATCAGCTAACATGGTCCGAGCAGCCTCAATAAGTGTCCTATTCCTCCTCTCAGCAACACCGTTTTGTTGAGGAGTTCTGGGAGCACTATATTGTCTGGCAATCCCTTTTGAGTCACAGAATGAGTCAAGAACGAAGTTCTTAAACTCAGTCCCTTGATCACTTCTAATGATCTTAACCTTGTGATCAATTTGATTTTCTATTTTAAGAATAAAAGATTTTAAAGTTTCAGCAGTTTCATCTTTACTTCTTAAAAAGAATACCCATGTAAATCTTGTAAAATCATCAACATCACAAGGCGTATGATTTCCTTCCAATGCTCATTATACTTGTGGGACCAAAGAGATCCATGTGCAATAAGTGTAATGGAGTAGTTATAGAGTTAACACATTTGGATTTATGAGATGATCTGTGTTGTTTCCATTTCAGGCATGCAACACAGTTATCTTTGCAGAAAAATTCCTTTTTAGGCAAACCACGTACCAAGTTATTTTTAGCCAATTTATTCATTGTTTTAAAATTCACATGACACATGCGTTTATGCCATAGTGTTGACTCATCACTATCAGCTTTGGAAAGAAAGCATGATACTTCACCCATAGGAGAAGCATTGTTCATATCTAGCTTGTACATATCCCCTTTCCTGGGAGATCTGAGAAGCACCAATTCCGGAGGAATTGTCATCCCTGGTTTGAGGATAATGCACTCATGTTCTGTGAAAAGCATCTGATGCTTCTGGTCGCAGAATTGAGAAACACTTAACAGATTGTGTTCAAGCTGTTTGATAAAGTGAACTTTGTCAATGTTTATTCTGCCATTGGATATACTTCCACTGCCAGAAATATATCCTCTGGCCTCACCTCCAAATTGGACAGGCCCTCCATCAAAGTTCTAGAATTGTTGAAGGAGAGATCTATTCCCTGTCATGTGCCTGGAGCATCCACTATCTACAATCCAGATATTGTTGTTCTTGTCAAATGGATGTCCCTGCACATAAGATGAGATGGTTAGTTTTGTTTGGAAGCCCAAGCCTTGCAGTCTTGGGCTCTTCCAAAGATAGTGACATAATTGAACCAAAAGATATACAATGGGGTTCAATAGAGGTCATTGTTGAAGAAGAGGTTTGGGCTGCAGCATCTTCCTTGATCTTCCAATCCATCCTTTGGTTGATCTTTGAGGATGAGCTTGTTGAAGCTTTTGCAGCATGGTCTTCTTCCGAAGCTTCTCTCTTTTCGGAAGAAGCCTTTACCACCTTTTCTTCCGAAGTAGTCTTCTTCTGAGATGGTTTCAAGGGAGCCTTCTTGTTCTTCCGAACCTTAGAAGGTTTGGCTTCCGAAGCCATTTTCCCTTCGGAAGAAGCAGTTTCTTCCAAAGCACTTGGCTTCCGAGACCAACTTTCCCTTTTTCATCATTTGGACCTTTTG
Source organism: Flaveria linearis (assembly GCA_024085815.1). Lineage (NCBI taxonomy): Eukaryota > Viridiplantae > Streptophyta > Magnoliopsida > Asterales > Asteraceae > Flaveria > Flaveria linearis. The sequence continues at coordinate 28,854,054 of CM044006.1, forward strand.
AAGTGGTCCAACTGAGAAACCTTCTCTGACTCCTTCTTGTCTAACATTATTTGCATAATGTGTGCTTGCTGGATTGTAGTAACAATCTTTAGCCATGTGGTTGTGCAGACCACACATTATGCATGCAATGTTAGTCTTCTGGGAACTTGCATGTTGCTGTTTCTTGGGTTCTTCTCGTCATCAGCAACTTTCCCTTTCAACTTCTGATCCTTTAGTAGGACAGGAGTGCTGGTACTACACTCCTTTCCTGAATCAGGAATACCTACCACTTGAAATCAGGCACAAATGAAGACACCCTTTTGCTTAGGGTCAAACTTAAGCTTGGACTCTGCAACCTTCTTGGCAGTCCTTCTAGCAGCTTTAGCTCTGCTTCTTCTTGCCTTGGTGGTCAGGATTTGATCATCACAGGTGGAGATGGGTGTATCCTCCTGTTTCTCCCCTGTGGAGGCCACTATTTTCATTTCATCCTCTAGTTCCAATGGAGAAGGGTCAGCAGTTGGAACCTCTTGCTCTTCAGTACCACATCTAGGTAGTCTAATAGACTCATAAGAGTGTGGTGGAGCTATTTCACTGGTTCCCAACCCTTCTTTGTTTTGATAAAACATTTTGGAATGAGAGGTTGATGCAAGAATAGTTTGGAAGCTTTGCTCAGCAATAGCTTGCTTCCTGGCCTGAGCCTCAGCTGTGACTAACTGGGCTTGAACTTCAGAAAGTTTGGAGATCAGATCTTTGATTTGAGTCTTATAGTTAGTCTTTTCATGTTTTAAAAAAGACACAGTTTTCTCTAACTCATCAATTTTCCTTTGATAGTCAGATTCAGCTCTTTTAAAGTCAGATTTTAGCACATTTAAAGACTCAACCTCAGATCTGATTTCCGAAATGTAATCCTTATATAGTTTAACTTTAGCAATACAGGCAGCAGTACAAAGATGTTCATATACCTAATCATCATCTGTTCTGGCCATGAGTGCTTGAGCGGGAGTCACATCCTGTACCATGAAGCTCCAGTCAACTTCCTGAGCAACAGCAGCTGTTTCAGTTGACTTTTCTTCATGCTTGGGAGCAGTGGGATGTGTGGAGGCTTGTGGGGTTCCCGGGTTGTTCTTGGGAGCCTTGCATTCCCTAGCAAAGTGACCAAGTTGGTTGCAGTTGTAACACCTTGCTTTGCTCTTATCAAACCCAAACTTGCTGTTGACTGGGTTTTGAGGGAATTGCCTTCCAGTTCTCTTGAAGAACTTCTTCGCTCTGTAAGTTAAAAGAGCCATCTGCTGGACAATGTCCATATACTCCACATCATCTGGACTGAAGCACTCAAGATCATCAAAGTAGTATTGAAAATCACCAGAGTGTCCACTTCCAGAGACAAAGGCACAACTATCCTGAAAGGAGTTGTGTTGAACCTTTTGAGACTTTGGAGTCTCAGGTAGAGTAATGAAGGGTCCAGTATGTGAGTTGTCAGGGTAGCATAACAATTGATGCTGTGGTTCTATGCCTTCCCTTTCAACCACATGAAGGGCTGAACTCAGTTGGTTATTGGAGTGGTCAGAGGAGTTCTGCATGTTCATCTCCATCTGAAATGCACTTAGGATACCATACAACTCTGTGAGAGAAAGAGTCTTAAGGTCCAAAGTTCTCTTGATACCAACACAGTAGTGAGTCCATAGTTTAGGAAGAGAAGACATGAACTTCCTAACTATGTCTCTGTTCTCAAGAGCTACTCCAATATCCGCCAGAGTGTCTACTAGCTCAACATACCTGAAGTATTGTTGAGTCAAGGTCTCACCAGCCTTGAAAGTAAAGTTCTCAAACTGCTGCTTCAAGAGATCTTTCTTGTTCTCTTGGGTTTCCTTGGATCCTTCATACATCAGCTTCAGTGCTTCCCATAGATCTTTGGCAGTTTTGCACTTCTTGAAGCGTCTGTAGACGGAGTTGGGGAGAGCAGTTTGGAGACAAGTCATAGCCCTTTGATCTAGCTCTATTCTCTTCCTGTCTTCCTCTGAGTAATCATCAACATCTTTTGGAATGACGCGATTACCAGTGGCAGATGTAGTGCTTGGTACGAAAGGACCATTGACAATGGAGTCCCACATCCTTGAATCTTGACACTTGATAAAGCCTTCCATCCTGATACACCATGTGTCAAGTCTTCAGGGGTGATCATAGGGGACTTGGTCAAGGTACCAGTTTCCATATCAGCCTTGGAGAGAGCAGCCATTTGAGTGAGTGGATTGTGGTGAGGAGTGAAAAACAGGTTGATTAGGATGGTAAGATCTCACAATCAAGAGCCTGGAGCTCTGATACCAATTGCAGGATCGGATTTGGGTGGTTTTTCTCTCGACTCACTGTGAATCAACACTCAGCAAGCAGTCTTAAGAAGAGTTGATCACAATATAACAAGTAACAAGCAGTAAGAAAATTTAACATAGCAAGTAAATTTTCAAGGTACTTTTATATATTGCTTCTCAACTCAAAGGATTACAAGACACTTGAACTCAAATCGCTTGTCTAAAGAGTTACAGGGAGAAGATATATATAATACTACCTACAGCCGGGAATACTTTGATTCCAGCTGGACACCTCTAACCTTACATCTATACTACAAGACTCTAGGTGAGGTCCTTCAGTCATTTTGCCTGAGAGTTGGTAGTCAGGACATGTCCCTGACTTACCTTTTGTCACCAACTAAAGTTGGTAACATGTACTATCATAAAAGGTGAACAGTAGAATAAAGTATGGTCAACAACATGGCTCTTTAGGAAGGTGCCATGCTGTATCAGAGGTCTGCAGCGGACTGTGAGGGACCATACTTTTATCTGCTGGACATAGCAATGTCTTCCGAAGGATAAAGTACTTCGGAAGAATAACTTCTTCCGAAGGCACTTATACTTCGGAAGACTGCTTCTTCCGAGGCTTGGAGTCTTCTTTGTCTTCGGAAGCAGACTTTGTCTTCGGAAGCTCAGACTTTGTCTTCAGCTCAGTCATCAGACTTTGTCTTCGGAAGCTTTCAGACTTTGTCTTCAGCTCTTTCATCAGACTTTGTCTTCGGAAGCTTTCAGACTTTGTCTTCAGCTCTTTCATCAGACTTTGTCTTCGGAAGATAGTCTTCAGCTGTTGGCTTCAGCTTTTGTCTTCAGCAGTTGACTTCAACTTTTGCCTTCAGTAGATATCTTCAGCTGTTGGCTTCAGCTGTTGTCTTCAGCAGTTGACTTCAGCTTTTGCCTTCAGTAGATATCTTCAGCTGTTCTTCAGACTTTCGGAAGATCTCTTGCTCAGCTTCGGAAGCCTTTGAATGTAGTACCAAAAATTGACTATGTGAAGCAGTTTTGGTTGCACCAGCCTTATCATGATCCAACATCACCCAATCACACCCTAGCCGTCGTCATATCAACAAAAATACGTTCGACGAATCTTTGTTCATAGCACTCTTAATTACTTTTTTTGTAATCATTATTTAGTATTAATAAAATACATTTGAATTAATTCTTGTTTGCTTATTTATTACGTATACATAATTGTGTTCGTCATAACAAACTTTAATTTTGATATTAAGTTATCAATTAAAATAATTAAACAACAGTTAATGATTATTCCGCAATCATTGACTTGATTCCATTTCAATACTAATAATTCCAGATTGCGATCCTTGTGTGTGTATGTGTGTGTGTGTGTGTGTGTGTGTGTATGTGTGTGTGTGTGTATGTGTGTGTGTGTGTGTATACACATATATATACATAATATATATGTATATATATAGACATATATATATATACATACATATATATACATATATATATATATATGTATATATATATACATACACATATATGTATATATACATACATATACATATGTATATATACATACATAGATATGTATGTATACATACATATATATGTATACATACATATATATATATGTATGTATATATATGTATGTATATACCTACATATATATATGTATGTATATATACATACAAATATATATATGTATATATGTATATATGTTTATACATACATATATATACATATATATACACACACACACATATATATACATATATATATATATATACACATATATATGTGTACATACATATATACATATATATGTGTACATACATATATACATATATATGTGTACATACATATATACATATGTATGTGTACATACATATATACATATGTATGTGTACATACATATATACATATAAATGTGTACATACATATATACATATATATGTGTACATACATATATACATATATATGTGTACCTACATATATACATATATATGTATATACATATATACATATATACATATATGCATATGTATACATATATATATAAGTAGAGGTTCAAGTAAAAAATATATTTTGCCTAAGTAGGCTAAGAATGAATATTGCCTTGACATGTGGCACTACTTAAAAATATGATTAAGGGTACTTTTGTCCATTACAAATATTAGGTTAAGAAGGATTTAATAGAGAATATAGCACAAACCCATAAGACAACACCACCTCCCCCAATTTCAACCACCCCTTAACCTCCCCACGAACCCTAATCTTCCCCATCAAATCATACTCCTTACAAGTTCATTAGTTCTTCTTCTTCTTAACACCTATTTGCCAAAGATCGATTTCAACCACCAAACCCCTTTACTATCCACCGGAGCATCTTCAGTCTCCGGCGAAGGTTCCGTTTGCGTCGTCTTCTTCAGCTTCGTCACATCATACCCTTGTTCCTTCGCCTTCTCAACCAGCATATTATACGTCTCCTCATCCATACGATTCTCCCTACACAAACCTACACAAAATCCCAAATCAGAACCCATCAAAAACACCATCAAATTCAATTCATCAAATTTTAATACAAAATCACCAGAATTTGAACCATACCCAGAGATTTTTCCTCGTGGGTTGACCGATCAGAGCATACTGATAATCATCATCAAGATACAGCACCCAGTAATCGCCAACAACAGGGATTATGGGCAAAAACGGGGGCAAGTAGAATTTGACCTTGAGTTTAGCTTCATCGCTGTTGGGGTCAGCTTTATATGCGGTTCCTTCGATGAACCCTCTTTTGCCATCACTGAAAGTTTCGTTCAAAACGTGCACGGTGCCATCGGGGTTCAGTGTGTATGTTGCTCGTGTGTTGGTGGCGTTTTTGGGCTGATTTCTTGACGGAATTGAAGCGATTTCGTACCATCGGCCCATGTATCGTTGGAGATCCACGCCCTTTACGACTTCCGTCTTGTTGTTGGCCATGGTATTGGTAATTGGTGTGTGCGTATAAAATCAAATGTGAATGTGTGCGTATAAAATCAAATGGTAATTGGTGTGTGCGTATAAAATCAAATGTGAATGTTTGTAAAGATTTTGGTATTGCTAACAAGAATGTGGTTAGTTACTTTCTATTAACTCCCCCCGTTTTCTGTTTGTTTCAATCCGCTTTTCTGATTTGGATTTGGTGCTTGCTAGAAACATACAATTTTGCGGGACCAAATTTCAAGCTTCTTTTGCATTCACATGTACTTGATTTGTGTAACATTGCTGTTATTTTGCGAATGTACATTACTTTTTAGGTGTCTTGTGCTGTATTGTGCTGTATTCTTGATTTGTGTTGTATTGTGCTGTATTCTTGCTTTGTGTTGTATTGTGATTCGTGCGTTTTGTGCTGTTTTATGAAACACAGGACAGCCTTGTGCTGTTTATGAAACACAGCACAGCCTTGTGCTGTTTTATGAAACACAGCACAGCCTTGTGCTGTTTTATGAAATACAGCACAGACTTGTGCTGTTTTATAAAATACAGCACAGCCTTGTGCTGTTTTATGAAATACAGCACAGCCTTGTGCTGTTTTATGAAATACAGCATAGCCTTGTGCTGTTTTATAAAATGCAGCACAGCCTTGTGCTGTTTTATGAAATACAGCACGGCCTTGTGCTATTTTATGAAATACAGCACAACCTTCTGATGTTTTATAAAATGCAGCACAGCCTTGTGTTGTTTTATGAAATACAGCACAGCCTTGTGCTGTTTTATGAAATACAGCACAGCCTTGTGCTGTTTTATGAAATACAGCACAGACTTGTGATGTTTTATGAAATACAGCACAAAAACGTTAAAAATGTAGCACAACGTCACATAATTTGATTTTTTTTAAAAAAACTATAGTAATACTATACTCAAATTAAAGAGAAAAAAAATGCTTGATTTTATGGTGTAATTTATTTAAAAAAATAATGTCGTATGAAAAAGTTATTAGCATTTAAAAAAATAGGGGGGAAATTTTAAAAAGTCAACAATTGTGGGTAATGTAATAAAATACTCAATTACCCTTGATTAGTTATTTTTTCTACACTTTGATCTAAACCCTTAATTAGATAATTAGAAGGCTAAGATTACTTCTTAGCATACTTAGGCAAAAATTAATTTGTAGGGGAACCTCCCTCTATATATATATATAGATATATACATATATACATATATATATACATATATATGTACGTATATATATGTATACATATGCATATATGTATATATGTGTATATATATGCATACATGTATATATATACATACATATATATGTATATACATGTATACATATATATATATAGATATATATATACATATATACATATATATATATGTATATATATATGATACATACATATCTATATATATATATATGTATGTATGTATATATATGATATTTATCTATATATCATATATATATATATATATATATATGTATAATGTATATATGTATGTATATATATACATGTATACATATATATATACATATATACATATATGCATATGTATACATATATATATACGTACATATATGTATATATATATATACATATATATATATACATACATATATACACTTGCATACATATATATACATATACATACGTATAGATAGATATACATATATATATACATATACATACATATAGATACATGTACATATACATCTACATATACATACATATACATCTACATATACATACACAAACATACACATACATACATACATACATATATATATATATATATATATATATATATATATATATATATATATATATATATATATATATATATATATATATATTGTTTGAGTTAAAGTTATCGATTACTGATCCACCACAGTAATCCCATATATTTTTTGCTTCGGAGAATTTGTATTGTATTAATTACCATCGTATATATTTTTACATTTGTAGCATTACCATCATGTACACCTTTTCTAATTTTAATTTCATATCGAATATGAAAATCATAATCATCATTCTGAAAAGTTATTGAGGTAATTAAGTTTGAAGTTTGTTTTAATTAAATTACTTATATTTCTTTTTGTTACAATTAAATTATTTAACTTCTAATAGATGTTCTATTCTTAGGTTGTTTAACTATTTAACAAGATATCATGCTTATGTGACATAGTAACCTGCGATATTATCTCAATAAAATGCAAACATTTTTTCCTTAAAAACGTGCGCTATAAATTTAATACAATCTTGAATCAATATCTCTATAGCCCTGCAATTCATCCTCTTCAACAATAATAAAAAGGAGTTGAACCCAAAGAAGGTTGTAAACGTGGCCAGCCAAGTCGAACCGTTTATCTTACGAGTTCATTTTATTGGTTTGCGCCCACTAGTTTATTGACGATGCAAGCCAATAAGTCAATGCTTTTAAAAAAGAAAAAAAATAGTCTGATAGTTAAATAAATTAAACACTACACTTTAATTTAAACGAGTCGAAGAGCGAGCTAACAAGTCAACTAACAAACAAACCATGAGCCGAGCTGACCTTGGCTCGGGCTTCACTTCTTTCTAAACCATAACGAATCGGCTCAACTCGTAACAAGCCGATTTCAAACGACTTATTTTGAAGCATGTTTTGAGCGTGCTACGAGCCACATAATATTTTGAACAGTCCACCCAAAAACTTAACATATAGATGGTTTCATAATGCTCGAACAAAAGAATTTTATACCTTCAAACAAAATATGATTTCAACAAAAAAAATGATCTTATATATAGGGTAGAACAGTAGAACAGTAGAACAGAAGATGTTCGTATCTTCTAGTTGTTAGATACCTCCTTTCTTCTCTTGAAGGCTGGTTCACGAGGTTCCCAATAGAAGATTTAGTAGTTGTTTGATAGCCTTTTAATAAAACTATTGAGATGCTATCTCTGAATTGGTAAGAGGTTGCAGTGTTAGGTTCACAAATACACCACCTTTTAACGGTTTTATTAAGCTTTTAATGGTTAAGAGCTAGGAAGATACCGAATGGAAATGCTGTCATGTTTACTCCTCCCCTTAAATCAAAACCGTCCCATCCTAAACCTCGTTCCCCATGGTGAAAGAACCCATTATCTCACCATGGCTCACCCATCGTGGCAGTTACAAGGTTAAGGATGTTGGATTTGAGTGTATAGGAGCGGATTCAGGTTGCGATTTTGGTTGTAGATGTCACATCCGGTAATTTTCCGTTATAAAAACTCCGTTAGTTTCGTTAAGTCTTGCATACACGTGTTGTGAGCAAACACTATTTGTCGTTTAACGTTGGTGGCCTAATAATAATTAATAATGTGGTGGCCTAATAATAATTAATAATGTTAAATTAATGATAATCTAGTTGATTTGATGATTATTGTGTTATGCTTATGTGTTTACGTGAGTTAAATGTTAACAGTGAATTTTATCGCGTAACGTGGAAACGTGGGTGTAAATTCGTATGTTTGTTTTTTATAAAGATAAACAATATACAATTATTATTATGGGTTTATATGTGTAGTATTGTGATTAAAAAACATTTAAAAAGTGTTTAAAAGAGAGTTCTTTTATAAAAATATAAAACACAAGGATTAAAGGGTAATTATTGTAAAATAATTAATCAAAACAAACCCTAACCCCCCCCCCCAAAACCCCATTCGGCAGCAACACTCATCCCCTCCTCTCAAACCTACGAATTCAAGCCTAGAACAAGCAATTCTGCCTTGGTTTGGTCGATTTCAAGCTAGGAAACATATTAGAATCATCAATTGCAAGTAACACACGTGAAAAGGTTAGAATTTTTACAAGTTTTTTGGGTTTCTTATTGTGGCTAAACCCTAATTCATACAAGGGGTCAAAAATGTCGAATGTTATTGTTATTTGATGATGCTAGTGAGTTAGTTTGATAGTATACATGTTGTTTAACGTCGATTATGCAAGAATGATACGTTTTTGTTGAATTGTTCATGGACTTTGATTCAAGATGAACCTTAATTCAAATTGGTGTTGATTATATAAAGTTGATGATTGTTTGATGATTTCATGATGTTAGTTTGGTTGAATGAATGCTAGAATACATTGATCTTGCATGAAATTGATGAATTTAAGGCAATGTTCATAGGTTACTAAGAATAGTAACTTTATTTTGCATGATATGATGATTTGATGATGAATTGATGTTGCTGAGGTGTTTAGGATGACATATGTATGCTAGATTGATTATATGTATGCTAGAAAACCAAGAATGAATATTGTAGTTCATAGATTTCCAAAAGTAGTAACTTTTTAGATATGAGATTGATGAATTATGATATTTGGATGTTGTTGATCTTGTTTAGATGTTATTATGAACTTGATATGGCATATTATTGATGAATGCATGTATACATTAGGTGTATGATAGATTTTGGGATGTGCTTTCCCAAAAGGGAAACTTTATTTACACAAGATTTGGAGGATGATAGTTTGAGCATGTTTGGAACATTAGGAGCATGTTAGTATGTCCATGGATGATTTCTAAGGTGATAGAACCTGTTAAATAGGTTGTATGGAATGCCTATTTGGTTATGTGTGATTTATGCATTTTGATGATCATGAATGTTATTGAATATGGGTTAGTAATAGGACATTATGCTTAGGACTGGAAATTGATCATCTTGGTGTATGTTGAATATAATGGACATGTTGAATGTGTTGTTGGTTAGTATGGATGATTAATTGGTAAATTATCTGTTTGGCATGTTTATGATAATTCATAGTTATGGGTCATATGATTAGGTTATGCATGATTTGACCTTGTATGATGTATGATTATGTTTGTTTAAATGGTTTACAACACATAATGTCACCAATAGGTCAAATGTGTCAACTGGGTCAAACGTGTTTGTTTTCTGAAACCTTGAGTTTTTGGTTTTAGTGTACTTAGGGTTTCACATGTTCTCTACTTACACGTACTCATGTACTTACATGATCTAGGCAACCTCTGAAGGTTGTCTGTCCACTCTCACTTCCAAGTAAACCCTAAGTATTTGTAGGCATATCAGGTGAGTTCATGCCCCACTCTTTATTTAATCTCTTTTGGGGGAGATAGCATACTGGTAATTTCATAAACGCTTTATATACTTAAGTTGTGTATAACATTAATATAGTGTTGTTTACCATGGAAAAGTCCTCATACTTTCGAATTGTTAATATTGAATAGCGGGGAAGCTTGGGTAGTACTACTGGGTCTGACGAGCTCCACCTGTGTGACTCGTGGTCAACCTGGTGCAATTTGTCCTATGAACATTTGTCACGACCTGGTAAGTCATGACAGGAGGCAAAAACTATCACAGTCAACTTCAATTACGAAATCACTATGAATTAATATTTATTGTTAATAGATTAGCTATCTGTTACAATACACTGCTTATATATCACAACTGTTAAACCGTTTATGTTTAAACGCCAACTCTTGAACTCACCAACCATTGTGTTGACATTTTAGTATGCTATTCTCAAGTTGATAACACAGCTTGCCAGTAGGAGCACAACACGGGTCCAGCATGCATTCAAATGCTTTATTTTATAAACACATTTTCTTGTCTTTTAATTATGGGTTTCAAACAGCTGGATGGCGCATGTTTTACCATATTATGCATATTCATATTTGGGTTTGTCTTATTTTACAAAACGCTTCCGCATGGTTTTAAAGTCTGAATGTTGGTTTCTTTTATTTTAAAGACGGCATATAGAGTCGTTCCGAGTAACTATTGACTGTGATCCTGGTTTGTTCACACTCCTTGCGGTAAAACTCCGCACATGGATTTTAAGGGTGTGACAGATTGGTATCAGAGCCATTGGTTATAAACAACTAGGCTTCATACACACTAGACTATAACCGCGCACAGTTAGTTAGTTACTTGATCTTTATTTCCTTTACTGTATACTCATTGGCATACACATCACGCTCTCTGCAGTATGGCATCATCGTCGAGAGCTCCTGGTAAACGACCGGCATCACTTACTCGATCCGAGTCCCCACCTCCCGGACCAGTACCCGACAATGGACGTGACTGGCCCTGTTTAGACTACCCAGGAGGAGAGATTGACTGGGATCAACCATTTGCCCTGATGGAGCACGACCCTCCGTGAGACTGGAGTTTCTATCGCGAGTTCGTGGATCACATTATGTATAGGGAGCGTGTACCTATCCCAAGACCCAGGACTTGGAATAACACTGACCAGCCAATGCCTTCACTCCCACGGACAGTGCAGTCCAATGAGCAAATGATTGCTGCACTGGTGGCTGCACTAGATACGTAGCAGCACCAAGTCAGGCGTCTCACGGGTGACTTTTGTACACTACAGCATGAGGTGTACAAACTACGACATCAGCTGAATGAACTTGAAGAACGACATGGGAAGACCTTAGAGGGGTGTCACTACATAGAGGACGGTTATCTGGCACTTAGAGGACGCATGACTGCTCAAGAACAGTGGGACGAAATAGCCGACAATAGAATTGCTGCCTTAGAAGCCCAATTGGCGGCGCTTTAGATCACCATAGCTCCTGCTCCTGCACAGGACCCTGAGGAGGAACCCGAGGAGGAACCCGAGAAGGAACCAGAGGAGATGGAAGGTGGCAGCAATGGGTCGGATATCGTTGATTGATTTTCTTTATATGACTTGGACTATGTGGTGTTTCTTTCTTTTGAAACCTATGTGGGAAGGGTTGTTTCCCCACCCGAACGACAAACTTAAATTTTGACATTGGTGAATACATTGTGACTCATTTACAATTATTTATCTTGGTTATCATTTTTGTTATGAATGTTGTGGTTGTGATGATTCATTGTTTCTTATTATTTACTGTACTTTAATTAGATAAATGTGTTTGATGTTACTGATTATTGTATTTGTGATATAAAGTGAAAAAATGGACGCCCGTGGACATGGATGTGGTCGTGGGCATGGGCGCGGACGTGGACGTGGCGCCGGAGATCATTGCGGCGGTGCCATAAACATGACACCTGCTGAATTAGCTGCCCTCATAAACGAACATGTTCAGGCAGTAGTGGGTGCTGCCCAACTGGGACAGGCAGCAGGTAAACAATAATAGAATGTTAAATCAAATGCCATAGTTAATCATATAGGATATCTGATCAATGTTTATCATGTTAAAGAGGGACCATCATTGTGTACTTATAAGTCCTTTATGAAATGTAAGCCACACGCCTACAGCGGGACTAAGGGAGCTGTAGGGCTGGTATGATGGTTTGAGAAGATAGAATCCGTTTTCTCCAAGTGCAACTACCCACCTATCGATCAAGTGAAATATGCCACCGGGACCTTGGAAGGTGCCGCGTTATCCTGGTGGAACGCGCAAGTACAAATGGTAGAGCAAGCTATGGCAAATAAGCTTCCTGGAATGAATTCAATGAGATAATGACTGAGGAGTATTGTCCACGAAATAAAGTGTAAAAGCTGGAGATGGAGTTTTGGCAACTTAAATGCAGCGCTCGGAAATCAAGGCATACACTACCCGAACTCATGAACTGGCCACTCTATGCCCGGGAATGGTGAATGAGATGCATAAGCGGGATGAGCACTACATTCGGGGTTTGGTGCCCGAAATTCAGAGCATGGTGACTACTTCCAACCCTGCTACAATTTAGCAAGCTATTCGTTTAGCTCATAAGCGGACCGATCAAGCAGTGGAGCAAGGACGTTTACCGAAGCGGGGCGCTGTAGCGAGCGCGCCCAATAACAAGAGGAAGTGGGATACCTCCAACAGCAACAAATCATCCTCATCCAGTGGTCAACATCAACCTCAGCAACAACAGCCGGTTCAGCAACAACAACGGAGGTTCGATAATAACCGTAACTTCAACCAGACGGCTTCAAACAATCAAGGACCCAGCGGTTATGGTGGTAAACAACCAAGGTGCACTCGGTGTAACTACCACCATGTGGGAAGGTGTGACAACTTCAAGTGTCAGCGCTACGGTAAGATGGGACACGCAGCCAAGGACTGTCGTGGTGAATTGGTAAAGAAGCCACAACAACCTCAGGAGACTCCCAAGGGTTGTTTTTTAATATGGGAAGGAAGGGAATTATAGGCAAAACTTCCCACAACTAAGGAAAAATGGTAATGGCAATAATGGCAATAGTCACAATAATAACAATCATGGCAACAACAACAATGATGGCAATGGCAATGGGAATGGTGGCAACAACAATGGAGCAAAAGGGAGAGCCTTCGTCATTGGCTCAGGTGAGGCTCTAAATGACCCTACGACTGTTACTGGTAGGTTTTCTGTCAATGGATGTTTTGCTACGGTACTATTCGATATTGGAGCCGATGGGAGTTTCATATCCTTAAAGTTCTGTAGTCTTCTAAGTGATATTCCCTCTACCTTAGAGTCTAAATACACCGTAGAATTAGCCGACGGTAAACAGATCCATGTAACGCATATCCTTAGAGATTGTAAGATAGAGCTTGCTGGTCATACTTTCGCTATAGATCTTATGCCTATTACGCTTAGGAGTTTTGACGTGGTGATAGGCATGGATTGGCTCTCTAATAAACAAGCGGAAGTCATATGCCACGAGAAAATCATACAAATTCCTATTGGTGACGAAATCCTTACAGTCAGAGGTGATAGGAGTGGTGCGGTGATAGGCATCATCTCTTACATGAAAGCACAAAAGTTGTTACGAAAAGGTCGTTTGGCCATTCTGGCACTCGTCACCGATAAGCAAGCGGAAGAAAGGAGAATGGAGGACATTCCCGTGGTGCGTGACTTTCCAGAGGTGTTTCCAGAGGATCTTCCTGGACTACCACCTCACCGTGAAATGGAATTCCAAATCGAATTGACTCCCGGCATAGCCCCGATTGCTAGGGCACCTTATCGATTGGCACCAAACGAACTACAGGAGTTGTCATCACAACTTCAGGAGCTTTTAGAAAAGGGCTTTATTCGACCTAGCACTTCACCTTGGGGAGCCCCTGTCCTCTTTGTTAAGAAGAAAGATGGCACGTTTCGAATGTGCATCGATTATAGGGAGTTAAACAAAGTCACAGTCAAGAACCGATACCCTTTACCTCATATTGACTGTTTGTTCGATCAACTTCAGGGATCAAGCTATTATTCGAAGATTGATTTGAGATCTGGTTATCATCAACTTAGAGTCCGAGAAGAAGACATCTCTAAAACGGCGTTCCGTACTCGTTATGGTCATTATGAGTTCTTGGTCATGCCTTTTGGGTTGACTAATGCACCTACGGTGTTCATTGACCTCATGAATCGCGTGTTCAAACCCTATCTCGATCAGTTCGTCATTGTTTTATCGATGACATACTGATATACTCTAGGACCAAGGAAGACCATGAAGAGCACTTACGATTGATCTTAGAACTATCGAAGAATGAGCAACTGTACGCTAAATTCTCCAAGTGTGATTTTTGGATACGAGAGGTGCAATTTCTAGGTCATATTGTAAATGAGAAGGGGATACATGTTGATCCTACCAAGATTGAGGTGATAAAGAATTGGGCTATACCCAAAACACCGAGCGAGATAAGGCAATTTCTGGGGTTAGCAGGTATTACCGACGATTCATAGAGGGATTCTCTACGATCGTACAACCTCTCATAGCCTTGACCCACAAAACAACGGCACACAAATGGGGCAAAAGTCAAGAAGCGGCTTTTCAACTGTTAAAACAGAAACTCTGTAGTGCATTGATATGGCACTGCCAGAGGGAACAGATGATTTCGTGGTATATTGTGACACATCCATTCAAGGATTGGGTTGCGTCCTGATGCAATGTGACAAAGTAATAGCTTATGCCTCAAGACAACTAAAAGTTCACGAGAAGAACTATACCACCCATGAACTGGAATTGGGTGCGGTTGTTTTTGCCTTAAAGATTTGGAGACATTACTTGTACGGTACCAAATACACTATCTACACCGATCACAAGAGTCTTCAACACATCTTTGAGCAAAAGGTGTTGAAAATGAGGCAACGACGTTGGGTGGAGCTTCTAAACGATTATGATTGCGCTATCAAGTACCATCCTTGAAAGGCGAACGTGGTTGCCGATGCCTTAAGTAGGAAAGAAACAGCAAAACCCAGGCGGGTGAGGGCCTTGCAGCTTACAATCAGTACTCATCTGCCTGAACAAGTTAAGGAAGCCAAGATAGAAGCTTTAAAAGCAGAAAATGTTGGTTCTGAGTCGTTAAGAGGAATGGATAACAACTGGTGGTGAAAGAGGATGGAATTCGGTACTACATGGATAGACTTTGGGTGCCTGTCTATGGAAATCTAAGGGATTTAGTTATGAGTGAGGCACACAAGTCTAAGTACTCTATACATCCTGGATCTGACAAGATGTATCATGACTTAAAGGCGCACTACTAGTGGCCTAACATGAAGGCGGATGTAGCTACGTATGTGAGCAAATGTTTGACCTGCTCAAAAGTAAAGGTAGAATACCAAAACCATCCGGACTGTTACAACAACCCGAGATACTGATGTGGAAATAGGAACAAATCTCCATGGATTTTATTACTAAGTTACACTGGACTAATACTGGTTGTGACACAATATGGGTTATTGTGGATCGGTTGACAAAGTCTGCTCACTTCCTTGCAATTAAGGAAACTGATAAGATGGAGAAATTAACCCGACTTTACCTTATGGAAATCGTTTTGAGACACGGTGTACCGATCTTGATTATTTCTGACCGCGACGCTCGTTTCACGTCCCACTTCTGGCAATCACTGCAAAATCTCTGGGTATGCGATTGGATATGAGTACTGCTTATCATCCACAGACTGACGGCCAGAGTGAGCGTACCATGCAGACGTTGGAGGATATGCTACGTGCTTGTGTGATTGATTTCGGGAATAACTGAGAAGTTCACCTGCCATTGGTGGAATTTTCCTATAATAACAGTTATCACACTAGCATACAGGCAGCACCTTTCGAGGCCTTGTATAGGAAAAATGTGTTAGATCTAGATTGTATAGTCAAAATATATATATATGTGCTTTGAATATAGGATAACCCCATATATATGTGTGTTGATTTATGACTTGACAGGGAAAAACAATATACTTGGACGGATTCATGGAATTGACCCAAGTGTAAGAAACATCTACGGATGAAAAATTTTGTTAATCCGTAGATATGTTTCTTACAAGACAAAATGACCAAGTACATGTTCCTGCGGATGATCAAGTACTGTGAAGTGAAGACTCCTACGGAAGAAGGATTTCCTACGGAAGAGCAACTTTGCTACGGAAGTCCAATCATCTACGGAAGAACAAAAGTGCTGCGGACGACAAGACTCCTGCGGAAGAACATTATACTTGTGCGATTGCAAATACCAAGAAGTCAAACAAGTCAACACAATAAATAACAAATCCCAAGAGATTCGGTGTTTCCTAAGCCGACTCAAACCATCTATAAATATGAGTCCTAGGTTTCACATCTCGGTGAACACAATCAATCAATATTACGGCTGTCGAGTTACATCATTGTGCAACCCTAGCTGCCGTCACATCACATCAAAAATCATTCGATTCACAGAATTCGTTGTTCATAGTCATTCATTATTATTCTTTTGTAATCATTACATTATAGTCAATGAAATACATTTGAATTATTATTGATTTCGCATTTATTGTGTTTCTGTGGTTGTGTTCATCATTAATCATTAAAAGCAATTAAACGTCAATTAGTGATAATTCCGCGATCATTAAATTGATTTATTTTAATACTGATAATTCCTGAATCATGATCCTTGGATTCACAGGTGGTATCAGAGCGTTGGTGCTCATTGATTTAGATCAATTGATCTATCAGTATTAAAATTGTTTAATTGATTTTCAAACAATTAAATCAACGACTTGTCGTTCAGCAAGCACTGTCTCATTGCTTGTTTGATTTAGATCTATATTCAAATCAATTGAATACTAGATCTGTGTTTTTGATAGATTTATCAATTTTAGCATTTAAGTTTTGTTTAATTCTTTTGCATTAAACATGAGTACTTTTGGTGGAGGATCTTATCAACCGCCAAAGTTGGAAACCAAAGCTGATTTTAAATCCTGGAAGATCAAGTTCAGGAATCATGTGAACTACACAGATTCTGACTTGTGGGAGTCCATCACTCAAGGTCCTTATATTCCACCCACTCTTGGGCCGGATTATAATGACAAGAACCAGCCAATCAGCACTAAAGATCTGCCACCTGATGATGTCAAGAAGGTCAAAGTCGATATTAAAACATACAACTTGCTTAGTATGGCTTTACCAGAAGAAATCTTGATCAGGTGTGAAAACTACAAGACAGCAAATTCCCTGTGGAAGATACTCCACACTCTCTGTGAAGGGAGTGATGAGATCCGAAGCATAAGGAAAGACACCCTTAGATCACAATATGAAACTTTTCATCATATTGAGGGTGAATCAATTCCTCAGCAACTCCATAGATTTATGCAACTTGTTACTGAGATGAACATCTTGGAGTTAAAATATACCACTGAGGAATTAAACAAGAAGATGCTCCACACTTTGCCTGAAAGTTGGAAGCAAACAGTCTCCATGTTCAAGAATACCATAGATCTCAAGACAACAGGTCTGAATACATTGGTTGCTAAGGTAGAAGCTCTTGAACTGGATGAACAATCAAGAAACAAGAGTGTGAGAACTCATGTCTCACCATATCACTTCAAGGAAACCAAAATGCTGGAAGTGCATTTATCCAAACAATGAAAGTGATAACTCTTGTACTTTGAGTGATGATGAAGAGGAAGTTAGTTTTTATGCATCCAAACCCACTAAGAAATCATCTCAAAGTAAAAATCAAAAGGAAAAGGGAAGATCTGAAGAGAAAAGGGAAACATCAGCAACTGCAAACTCTTCTCAACATAAAAACAATCAGAACCAATAACTGTCATATTGGATTCTGAAGAACAAAAGCAGCCTTTGCAGCTTTTAGTTCTAGCTTTCAAGCATATCTTGGAAGTTCACTCACATCAGCAAACATCTGTCAGCAAGATTTGGAGGAACTCCCTCCTGATGTAGTAGAAGAGATGGATCTACAATGGCAGATGGCAATGATTGCTTACAGAGCTAAGCAATATCTGCGGAGAAATAAAAATCTGGCAGCAGCAAGCAAAACATCAAAGATTGGTGTTGATAAATCAAAAGTCAGATGCTTCAAGTGCAATCTCTATGGTCACTTCTCTAGAGAATGCAACCAACAATCATCTCCGCAGTATCACATCAGCAGCAACAAAATCAGCAGCAACAACAATATCAGAATCAGCAATCAACCTCTCAAAGATCTCTGCATAGACAACCTCAGCTAACATCCCCACCAGCCACAAATACATCAGCAGGACCAAGCAATTCTAAGGAGACTGGGCTGATCATCCTTCAAGATGGAACATGTGACTGAGTTTGTATGAGAAGGAAGTGATAGAGGAGAATCAAGCATTAATGGCACATATGGAAAACAAAGTTCCTCCTATGGCCAGAGAGGTAAAAGACAGGTTATGTTCATCATCATGTGTTGAGGAAGTTGAACGATATAGAGTCCATGCTCAACAATTGGCTGATAAAGTAAAGGAAACTATGATTTTAAATGAATCACACTTAAGAGAACAAAAATTATATCAAATCAAAATAATTCTTTACAAAAGGATTTAGAAAAATATGTTTCTGAAAATTACAGCCTAAAAGCCCAAGTTGAGCATCTGACCACTTCCTTAACAAAATCCATGGCTGATCATGCATCAACTGAAGTGAAACTTCAGAAGTTTCAATTATCATCTCAACAATATGAGAAGTTGTTAAACTCTCATATTGAATCAAAGAACAGGTCCGGGTTGGGTTATAATGCTGTTGCACCACCTATTAATGATAACTACACACCTTTACCTGAAACAATGACTAACAATTTGTCAAAACATTTTGTGCAAAGCACCAAAATTGACATTAAAAAAAGTCATGAAGCTGAGATAAGTGAAACTGAATCTGCTGAATCTGAATCACTTAAACATAATGAATCAGATTTTGATAAGTATGATGACTTGGATGATTCTGATGAACATGATACTGATCAACTGAACATTGGTAAGAATGTTCAAGTTGAAACTGGTCTTCTACGGGTACTTGAAGAATCAAAGCTGCAGTATCCTCCAAAGCAACGGAACATGCTGAAGACTATCTGCAAGAGGATTGCTGAATTGAATGAAGGACTTCAAGAACTGAACCTTCACAAAGTTGATAGCTGCGGATCAAGTGCTGAGATACCTTTGTCTTCAGAGAAAGGTAAGAAACAACAAACTTCAACAAAGCAAAGAAAAATTCAAGTGTTGAAGATCAGCGGAAAAAGAAATCTGAAGAATCCGTAGAACATCTGCGGAAAGCAAAAGTTACCAAGTCCGTAGATCTTCTGCGGAAGACAAAATTACTGAATCCGCAGAAAAGCAACGGAAGAAGAAGCTGATTCTGCGGACGAGGTAAAAAGAGAGACCAACACACATGCAAAGAAAAAGGTGAATATCAAGCAACAAATGGCAGCCAAAGGCAAACAAGCAACAGCTGATGATGCTCCAAACAAAACAAGAAGAAATCAACTGATGCTTCAGCAAGTGAGAAAAAGAACAGTAAAAAGAAGGATGAATCTGAAGAAAGTTCAGAAAATATTGTAAATGGTGTGATATGAAGAATCACAATACTATGAATGCTATTTCAGCAGCTATTGTTCCATTTGCAATATGAACAATCACATGACTGATGATTGTTACTTCAACAAACACTGTGCCATATGTGACAAAAATAACCATTCCACTCAGGAATGTTATTTTAATAAGAAGAACAAGAAAAAGAGCAAAAAGAAGTCACAAGATACATCATCCGATCAGATTCTCAATCATCAGTAAGTAACAAAGAGACAAAGATTCAAAAAGATCAACAAAAGTCAAAGAAAGGATCATCTGTTGAGAACAAGACTTCAAAGAAGAAACACAGTCTAAGACACCTCACAAAAGGTGGATTTGTCTGATAAACAGACTGAAGTAGTTGATGGTTTCTTTGACAACTTTGCTAAAGGAACTCCTGTGTCTCAATCAAAGCTGAAAGATGAAGAAACTTTCAAAACTACAGGATCCTCTCCAAAGTTAAAATACCAACCAAAACAAGTCACTTTGAAGAAAGAATCAGAGAAGCATGAAGGCATCCAGAAACCTGACTCATCTTCAACAGAATCATCCTCACAACCATCAAATCAAAAGAAACAACTAATACTGAAACTTCAAGATTAATTCATGAAGGAGTAACTATTGTTGACACATCTGGCAAATCCAAGACAATTAAGCCTTGGATTGTCAATTCTAACTAATTTCTTTTTGTTTGCAGGAACAATCATGGAGAGCTGACAACAAGTGGTATGTTGACAGTGGTTGTTCCAGACATATGACAGGAAACTGTGCACTTCTCCATGACTTCAAACATAAACATGCCTCTTATGTGGCATTTGGTGGGGATAAGAAGGGAGGTAAAATTGTTGGTGAAGGAATGGTAACTAATGGTGTTTTAACATTTGAAAAAGTAAATTACTGTGAAAATTTGCAGTATAATTTACTTAGTGTTTCCCAAATTTGTGATCAAAATTACTTAACACTATTTGATAACACTAACTGTTACATTCTTAAGCCAGGTTTTACAGTTCCAGCAGACTGGATCCTTCTCAAAGCATCAAGAAAAGGCAACACATATATTTTGGATATGAACAACACAACACTCACTAATCATGAGACATGCCTGCTGTCTAAATCTTCAGAAGATGAATCTCAACTGTGGCATAGAAGGCTTGTCCATTCCAACATGAAGAACATGAATAAATTGGTGAAAAATGACTTAGTCATTGGATTACCAAAGAAAGAATTTCACTGCTCTAATCATTGTTCTTCATGTTATAAAGGAAAACAACACCGAGTGTCTCATAAATCCAAAACAATTAACACTAACACTACACCACTCAAATTGCTTCACATGGACCTCTTTGGTCCAACCAATGTGCTGAGCATTGGAAAAAGGCAATATTGTTTGGTGATAGTAGATGATTTCACTAGATTCACATGGGTCTTCTTTTTAAAACATAAGAGTGAAACATCTGAAACATTAATGGACTTTGTGATCAAGATTGAGAATCAACTTGATTTAAAAGTTAAATTTTTAGGAGTGATAATGGAACTGAGTTTGTTAATGCTGATCTAGATTCTTTTTGCAGGAATAAAGGAATAGCAAGACAATTCAGTGCACCAAGAACTCCACAACAAAATGGAGTGGCTGAAAGGAGAAATAGAACACTCATAGAAGCAGCCAGAACAATGCTAGCTGATTCTCAGTTGCCCATTACTTTCTGGGCAGAAGCTGTGAATACAGCTTGCAATGTTCAAAATAGAACTTTGATAGTCAAAGAACATAATAAAACACCTTATGAACTCTTATTTAAAAGGAAACCTTTTATAGGATATCTTAGAGCTTTTGGGTGTCATGTGTCTGTTTTGAATACTAAAGAACAATTGGGAAAATTTTCTGAAAAAGCCTATGATGGTTTCTTTGTTGGATATTCATCCACTTCTAAATCATATAGGGTCTATATTCCAGAACATAACATAGTTGAAGAGACTCCCAATGTTTCTTTTGATGAATCCATGTTTACTACTAATGTAAAAGGATCATCTTGGTTATTTGATATAGATGCATTAACGAATCATTTAACACTGGTTATCTGATCAATGCAGGTGCTGCGGATACATGCTATCCTTTTGTGCCTCCAAGTTTGAATGAAGTGCCCCTGACAGCTGACCCACCAAGGGTACAACTTTCAACTGCACCTCACAAGAATCAAGTCAGCAGCATGAAGTTACATCCGTAAATACATCCGCAGATGCATCCGTATCCGCAGATGTAAGTCCTGCCTCAGCTGCTGAACTAAGGGATAAAGAGGAGGGGTTAAATCAACAAACCATGCCTGCAACACAACAATGTTCATCCATGGATGGTAATGCATCTTCTACGGATGTACAAAATGCGTCCGTAGATGCTGCAGTTACTCCTGCGGAAGAACAAAATGCTGCTTCCGTAGAACCTCCTGCGGAAGAAAAATGCTGCTTCCGTAGAACCTCCTGCGGAAGAACAAAATGCTGCTTCCGTAGAACCTCCTGCGGACGAACAAATGCTGCTTCCGTAGAACTTCCTGCGGAAGAAGACAAAGCAGCAACTCACACACAAGCTGATCCACATGACAATGAGCCTTTTGATTATTTCATCGACTCAACCTCTCAGCTGACACCATCTGCTTCAATGGGTTTCTCAAACTTAGACATCTCAGTTCCAGTTGATGCTGTCTCAATAAGCAGAATCCACAAGGCTCATCCAACAGACAATATCATTGGAGATCTGAATACAAGAACTACAAGGAACAAAGGAGGTGTGGCAAACATTTGTTTGTTCACCTACTTCTTGTCCCAAACAGTTCCTGCAAACATTACAGCTGCTCTAAAAGACAACAGCTGGATTGAGGCTATGCAAGAAGAGCTACAACAATTCAGAAAACAAAAGTATGGACTCTTGTAGACTTGCCTACGGGTCAACATCCAATTGGAACAAGGTGGCTATTCAAAAACAAGCTGGATGACAGAGGTATCATAGTGAGAAACAAGGCTAGGCTTATTGCTCAAGGATATACCCAGGAAGAGGGAATAGACTATGATGAAGTCTTTGCACCAGTTGCAAGGATTGAAGCTATAAGGGTTTTCCTAGCCTATGCCTCCTTCAAGAAGTTCACAGTCTATCAAATGGATGTGAAGTGTGCTTTCCTATATGGGAAAATTGATGAAGAAGTCTATGTTACTCAACCCCCTGGATTTGAAGACCCTGATTATCCACATAGAGTATACAAGCTTGATAAAGCTTTGTATGGTCTTCATCAAGCACCCAGAAAGTGGTATGACACACTATCATCCTTCCTGCTGAAGAATGGCTACAAGAGAGGAACAATTGATCAGACACTTTTCCTCAAACATAACATCAAGATCTTTTGGTGGTTCAAATATATGTTAATGACATAATATTTGGATCAACCAACAAGAAGCTGTGCCAAAGCTTTGAAGACTTAATGAAATCTGAATTTCAGATGAGCTCCATGGGGAATTGACATTCTTCCTTGGCTTACAAGTTCATCAGAAAACCGATGGCATTTTCATCAATCAAGAAAAGTACATTCATCAAATTTTGAAGAAGTACAATCTTGCTGATTCC
The DNA here is from genome assembly GCA_024085815.1 of Flaveria linearis. NCBI lineage: Eukaryota > Viridiplantae > Streptophyta > Magnoliopsida > Asterales > Asteraceae > Flaveria > Flaveria linearis. The sequence goes on from CM044006.1 coordinate 28,877,677, forward strand.
ACTTCATGCAAGACACCAGCATCAACAATAGACAAGATTGTGCCTGACCCTGCTGGAAAATCCGTAGATCAAAGATTGTATAGATCAATGATCGGATCATTAATGTACTTAACTGCCAGTAGACCTGACATCATGTTTGTTGTTTGTGTTTGTGCCAGGTATCAATCAGACCCAAAGGAGTCACATCTGAATGCTGTAAAGAGGATTTTCAGATACCTGAAAGGCAAACCTGCATTGGGACTTTGGTATCCCAAAGATGGAGATTTTAGCCTCTACTCCTACTCAGATAGTGACTATGGAGGTTGCAACAACAACAGAAAATCCACAACTGGTGGATGTCAGTTTCTAGGACCAAGACTTGTTTCATGGCAGTGCAAGAAGCAAACAAATGTATCTGTATCCACAGCTGAAGCAGAGTACATAGCTGCTTCAGCAGGTTGCTCTCAAGTACTTTGGTTGCAGAACCAATTACTTGATTATGGTTACAATTTCCTTCATACACCAATTCATATTGATAATTCAGCTGCTATGTTTATAACTGCTAACCCAGTTCAACATAGTAAAACAAAACATATTGAAATCAGATACCATTTTCTGAGAGATTGCTCTGAAAAGGGTCTCATCAAGTTAGTCAAAGTAGACACAACCAATCAGCTTGCTGATTTGTTCACTAAAGCATTTGATTCTGTTAGATTTAATTTTCTGATAGAATCTTTGGGGATGATTAACTTAGAATAAATCAACAAAAGCATATGACTGACTTTGTGTAGAGTAATCGTTAAGGATAACTTAAGTGTCTGATAGAACATCTATACATGCATTATATTAGGGAAATGATAGTAGACTATACTTGGCTATTAAACAAAACCTCAATCTGACTTATATCATACTGATATGTGAGTAGGTTCATCATGAGTGGAAACAAGCTAAGAGCATGCCAAACTAAAAGCATCAGGTAACTGTCTGTGAGGATTCCATTTGAGAATCAGGAAGGTATGTTCTCTCCTGATGTGATCAAATCACTTACACAAGCACACTATGTAAAATACTTTATAATCTTCTATCTTTGCAAAGTCATATTCCCTCTGTTTTGTGTGAACAAAGACCTAGGAATGTGATTAACAAGTGTGATCTTCATTCTCCCTCTGTTTTGTGTAAACAAAGACCTGGGTTAAAGTTCACCTCTGTTTTACGAAAGTAAAGACCTGGTGACTATGAAGATCATATTTCAGCTCTAAAAAGGAATCACTTGTGATCCATTGTACATCAAGTCAAAGAGCTTCAACATCAAAGCATTCATGAGACTGTAATTTGTCTCGAGATAGAACTTATAACTTAATGTACATAGTCATTAAGTGTGGAATGTAGTGATTTGCCTCACCTACAGAAGACATACTCTAATGATAATTGAATGTGGGACTCATGATTGCTACTGATTAACAAACTTCACAACATGATAAATAGCATGCCTAGTTGATACAATACTCATGTTTGAATTTAAGTGGATCTATATACTTGCAATCTAGTATGTGTTGAATCAACTAATCAACATCAGCAGAAGCCAAATTATAGTATGATCCCTCTATATATATATGCATGCATGTAACTTGTTTAAGCCAGATGTTTAATTGTCCTTCTCACTGACTTACTCTCACTTAGACTGTCATATGCCTATCATGCCTGTTTACAACTTAAATTTATGATAAATGTAACAGTCTCACATTAATCACAAATTTAGGGGAGTAGTTCATGCATGAAAAACAATAAAAGCTGATAATTGATCTGAATTACTTTGAAGGAATTGGAACTTGAGCACTAACTTGAATGCAGGATACAGGAAACTTGCCTTCCTGTACTTGATTGCCATGCAAATAAAGTCAACAATGTCCAAACATCAACATTTGATTCTACTCAGTAGATATCATACATTTAAAGTTTTAACACTTTTATGTTCCGCAGAAGTTTCAGTAATACCTCTCATCCGTAGAAGTATTATGTGATTTCTGATTCAGCAGCAAAACAAATGCATTGTTTGAACTTTTACATCCGCAGATGTAAGGTTCCGCAGATGTTGACATCCGCAGATGTTAAGGTTCCGCAGATGTTGACATCCGCAGATGTCAAGGTTCCGGAGATGTTCTGCGGAAGAAGTAATGCATTCTAAATAAACTTGGTATGCGGATAGGAATGAATGGGAGTGGGCCCAACATAATTAATAAAAGAACATAATTAATAAAAGAAATTAATGTGTTCGCATATAAATAAGGTTTCTGATATTTTACAGAGCACTTTTTCACTTTTAACCTAGAAAATCGCCCATTTTCCCTCTTTTTCAAATTTCAAAATATCCGTTCCAAGAACACATCATCAACATTATCCTGTAAATAATTACTGTTATTGCAAAGGTAAATCATGTCTTAAACATCAGACGAAACTGATTAATCGGTTATTGACATTCAAACGATTCAACTGCATGTTTTCTAACTTGATTTTCTTTACAGATGGATAATAGATTCGCTAAAGAACATAATGTGTGCGCGTTCTTAAACGCTGATGATCCAGCGGCGGAAGGATGTCGAGATATCATAAGATATCTCTGACGATCAAGGCTCTTCTACGCCTTGACGGCTGAGCCTGTGATCCATCAGGCGCACATAATCGATTTCTGGAACTCATCACGAGTTGAAGAACAAGGTGATGAGGAAGTGATTGTGGCTGAGATTCGGAACAAGCGTCTACGAATCACTGAAAGCATCATACGAAGATGCTTAGAACTGGGTGATAGAGAGATAGGTCACCCCGATGTATTCAAGAATGAATACATTGAGAAATTTTCAATCTGATGGGGTATGATGGTGATTACGAGAAAGGGGAAATCAAAAAGGGTAGGCTGTGCAAACCGTACAGATTCCTGTGCCATACCTACCTGAAATGCATGTCAAACAGGAAGTCGGGACTCGACAGATTCTCCAGGCACATATCATCTGGAATCATTGGGATATTCGAGGGGAGAATTTATAATTACGCCAAATACATCTTCAATTGTCTGAATGAACAAGTCAAACTGCAGAAGAATGACAAGATGTACATGTTCCCGAGATTCCTGCAACTGGTGATCAACTCAGAACTACCAGGGTTGGACAGAGTTGGCGATGTGTTTGTTCAAGCACACTTGAGCAAATCTGTGCTAAACAAGCTTAGTGGAAAGTATCAGGGTCAAGATATGCCAATGTTTGCACATGTATTAGATCCCCAAGCAGACCTTCCACAAGAGTTGGCTTGGGCAGATAAAGCAGAGTCATCTGCTGATTCTGCACAAGCATCTCACTCACCACACCAACACCACTCATCAACCCAAACTTCACCACTCTAACATCATACACCTAGCCAAACACCCCCTCAACAATCACAATCACCAACAAGCTTGAACACCCAACCAACCTCCCCAATTCATCAACATTAATCACCTCTGCTAATATCCTCATCATCCACCAAAAGCACTGAGCCAACATCTCCAGCCAAACAACAATCATCATCACCTTCTCAGTCATCATCACATCACACTCAACCTTTCTCTCCACTTCAAGCTCAATCCCCTGTACAACCACCACCAGAATCACCAAAACATTCATCCCCGAAAAGTGCTGGAACTGAACCTTTTGACATAACTGAGTCCGTACACTCTGTACACTCAGGAAACACAGAGATATTATCTCAAGCCAGCACTGTTCCTATCTCACCCACACACACAGAAGAACATGCTTCATCAGCACATACTGAGCCCATATCTTCATTGAAAGATGAACAAATTGCTGATGAGCATGGAGAAGTACAAGGATCTGATAAGGATGTCATTGCATACCATGAAGATGATTTAAGTGACAAAGACATTCCTGTCAGCAAAAGCTATTTGGTTGCTGAGTACAACAAGTTAGTACTCAAATCAAATAAGCGAAAAGAAAGAATTCAAGAGCTGAAAGATGTAATCAAAGAAAAAGATGAAGAGCTGATGAAGAAAGATGCTAGACTAAAACGGCTGAGAGAAGATGCTCTAAGTAACAATGAAGTCATTGATGCATTGTTGCAAAGAGAACAAGAGTTGGAGGCTTCTTTAAAGACTGAGCAAAATGATAAAGCTGAACTGATCAAAAAGAAAGATGCAGAAATAGAAGAGCTGAAAAAGAAGATATCTGCTCTGCAAACAAAAGAAGCCCCAAGTACTGATCAACCAAAACAGTCGGGTGAAGCTGCTAAGCAAATGATTTCATACACCCGGAAAAGAAAATACATGGGAGCAACTCAAAAGAAACATGAAGATGAAAGCTCTCCAAAGAAACCAAAACTTCCATCCCCTGCACCTACACCTTCAGTAGATGTGTCTACTGTGAAGGTATCATCCGGAGATGATGATGACAGTGAGAAAGAGTGGGAGGAACTGACTAGAATGGAGTCCCCCACTGGTGAAAAGGGTGGAAAGGCCGATGACCTTCTAACAACAGCAGACATCATGGAAGAGAGGCCTGATTCTAGCATGTTTATGACCCTCATCAACCATGGTTTTCCATATGATATGGTTGAGAGGATGAACACTTCTGAAATGAAGAATGCTCTGAAAGAGTTTGAGTTTGCAAGGTTCATAATCCCAAACTGTGATTATGAAGCCTTTACAACCTTTCAGTCATTGGAGAAGATAAAGAAGGATCTGGGCCACTGTGACACAGCCAAACTTACCAAGTACAATATGACTTGCTTGTTACAGGGCCACAACTACAAACCGCATGAGCTAAAAGGTAGAACCACTGGAGAACTGCGGAGGATGATGGAGCATGTAATGAAGGTGGAATTAGAAACTGGTGTGAAGTTCAGAACCACTGCTCCACATCCAAAAGAACAACCAAGTAAACTTGCTGCTGATCCAATAACAGTTGAACCAAAAGATCAGCACAAGGAAAAAGAAACACTGATCAGAGAGCCAAGGGCAGTGATCCCCGGAAAAGAATGGCCTCTGGGAACAACTGTTCGAGAGATTATCGAGAAGAAATCAACTCTCGTACAGCTGTATGATCATATCACAACTCCCAGTTCTGTGAAGACCACAGGATTATGGCCTGGAAATATGATCCAGACTGGGATTGTGCAATAATCAAGAGGACATCTGGAAGGATTCAATACTTCCATGATGTGGAAGACATGCTCAGCCTTCCGGAGCAAGATATCAGGGATCTACAGAGCATCCCAATGTTCAACTACCCAATCCATCTCAGGGGGAGAGACTTCTCTGCAGCAGTAAATGGTATGAAGACCAGTTTTACTGATGATGTGCTCATGCAAGCAAAGAGAAATGATAAGGAGCATAAAAGAATGAAACAAAATCAGAAAAGAAAAACAGCTGAAGTCTCATCCCTTGTAGATGATGATCTGCTAAAAAGGGTGGGATGTACCAGAAGCTCACACACCATCAAAAGCATCACTGGAAATCAATTCACTTGTCCTATCTCAGAATGGGGATACGTTGAAAAGAATAAAGAGATGGTGTTGCTTAGAAATGTTGAAGGGAAGAAGGGAGAAAAAATAAGAATCTTTGATCCAATAGAGCTAAAGATGCTGCATCCCAGCTACACATCATACCTTCATGATAAATTCTTCCCAAAGCTAACAGATGAAAAAGCCCAGAATGATCTCTGCTTGTATGTGCATATGATTCAAGTGATAGATAAACTGCATGCAAAGGCACACAGGAGAAGGAAGCATGAGGCTGGGCTACTAAAAGGAACAATAATAGCTGAAGTGTCTGAGCTCAGAACATCTGAAGAAGATGAATTAGAAATTGTGCATAATGATAGTGTAGTGGAAACACTCACTACAGAAGAAGATGTTTTGGGACTCAGTTATGACACGCTGAAGAAGATCAGTAGGATGCAGATAAAGTACAAATACGATGATCAAAAAACTGCTGTATCTTACTTCTACAACAAAATCATATCAAGAGTCAAGGAGCTTACAGTGTTGAAAGACTGATTACAAGTAGCTAAGCCTAAGGGGGAGTATTGTTAGATCTAGATTGTATAGGGCTAGATCATTTTTGTATAGGCTTAGTACTTGAAAATAAAGTCTTGTAATTAATATTTGTAACAGTCAAAATATATATATATGTGCTTTGAATCTATAGGATAACCCCATATATATGTGTGTTGATTTGTGACTTGACAGGGAAAAACAATATACTTGGACGGATTCATGGAATTGACCCAAGTGTAAGAAACATTTACGGATGAACAATTTTGTTAATCTGTAGATATGTTTCTTACAAGACAAAATGACCAAGTACATGTTCCTGCGGATGATCAAGTACTGTGAAGTGAAGACTCCTATGGAAGAAGGATTTCCTACGGAAGAGCAACTTTGCTACGGAAGACCAATCATCTACGGAAGAACAAAAGTGCTGCGGACGACAAGACTCCTGTGGAGGATCATTATACTTGTGCGATTGTAAATACCAAGTCAAACAAGTCAACACAATCAATAACAAATCCCGAGAGATCCGGTGTTTCCTAAGCCGACTCAAACCATCTATAAATATGAGTCCTAGGTTTCACATCTCGGTGAACACAATCAATCAATATTACGGCTGTCGAGTTACATCATTGTGCAACCCTAGCTGCCGTCACATCAACATCAAACATCATTCGATTCACAGAATTCGTTGTTCATAGTCATTCATTATTATTCTTTTATAATCATTACATTATAGTCAATGAAATACATTTGAATTATTATTGATTTCGCATTTATTGTGTTTCTGTGGTTGTGTTCATCATTAATCATTAAAAACAATTAAACGTCAATTAGTGATAATTCCGCGATCATTAAATTGATTTATTTTAATACTGATAATTCCTGAATCGCGATCCTTGGATTCACAAAATGTATAACACCAGTTTGTTTGGCTGAAATTGGTGATAGTCAACTAACAGGTCCCAAGCTAATACATGAAACAACTGAGAAGATTGTGCAGATACGGAACCGTATGGCTACAGCATGAGACAGACAGAAAAGTTACGCTGACAAACGATGGAAACCTTTAGAGTTTCAGATTGGTGACAAGGTCTTATTGAAGGTCTTACCATGGAAAGGCGTAGTCGGTTTGGCAAGCGAGGGAAGCTAAATCCGAGGTATGTTGGACCATTCGAGATATTAGAAAGAATAGGTCCAGTGGCCTATCGACTAGCCTTACCTGATTCACTGAGTGGAGTCCATGATGTGTTTCATGTTTCAAATCTGAAGAAGTGTCCATCTGACGAGACACTAATTGTACCACTAGAGGACGTTCAAGTGGATGAACAATTACGCTTTATCGAAGAACCAGTCGAGGTGATGGACCGTGACGTGAAAACACTTCAGCAAAGCAAGATACCTATAGTCAAAGTTCGTTGGAACTCACGACGTGGAATGGAATTCACGTGGGAACGTGAATATCAAATAAAGCTTATGTATCCTTAACTATTCGAAAAGACAATGCCTGTAGACGAATGTATTGATTTAAATTTCAGGACGAAATTTCTTTCAACATGGGGATGATATGATAACTCATCCAAAACTCACTAGATAACTCACTAGATTTTGATTTCTGTGTGCCAATGTAGTAGACCAGTGATGGAACACTCTCATCATTTAATGCAATTTTCAGGATGAAAATTCTTTCAACATGGGGATAATGTGACATCCGGTAATTTTCCATTACCAAAACTCCATTAGTTCCGTTAAGTCTTGCATACACGTGTCGTGAGCACACACTAGTTGTCGTTTAATGTTGGTGACCTAATAATGTTAAATTAATGATAATCTAGTTGATTAGATGATTATTGTGTTATGCTTATGTGTTTACGCGAGTTAAATGTTAACGGTGAATTTTATCGCGTAACATGGAGACGTGGGTGTAAATTCGTATGTTTGTGTTTTATAAAGGTAAATATATACAATTGTTACTATGGGATTGTATGTGTAGTATTGTGATTACAAAACATTTAAAAAGTGTTTAAAAGAGGGTCCTTTATAAAAATATAAAACACAAGGATTAAAGGGTAATTATTGTAAAATAATTAAACAAAACAAACCCTAACCCCCCCCAAACCCCATTCGGCCGCAACACTTATCCCCTCCTCTCAACCCTATGAATTCAAGCCTAGAACAAGCAATTGTGCCTTGGTTTGGTAGATTTCAAGCTAGGAAACATATTAGAATCATCAATTGCAAGTAACACACGTGAAAAGGTTAGAATTTTTATAAGTTTTATGGGTTTCTTATTGTGGCCGAACCCTAATTCGTACAAGGGGTCAAAAATGTCAAATGTTGTTGTTATTTGATGATGCTAGTGACTTAGTTTGATAGTATACATGTTGTTTAATGTCGATTATGCAAGAATAATGCGTTTTTGTTGAATTGTTCATGGACTTTGATTCAAGATGAACCTTAATTCAAAATTGGTGTTGATTATATGAAGTTGATGGTTGTTTGATGATTTCACGATGTTAGTTTGGTTGAATGAATGCCAGAATACATTGATCTTGCACGAAATTGATGAATTGAAGGCATTGTTCATAGGTTACTAAGAATAGTAACTTTATTTTGCATGATATGATGATTTGATGATGAATTGATGTTGTTGAAGTGTTTAGGATGACATATGTATGCTAGATTGATGATATGTATGCTAGAAAACCAAGAATGAATATTATAGTTCATAGATTTCCAAAATTAGTAACTTTTTAGATATGAGATTGATGAATAATGGTATTTGGATGTTTTTGATCTTGCTTAGATGTTATTATGAACTTGATATGGCATATTATTGATGAATGCATGTATACATTGGGTGTATGATAGATTTTGGGATGTACTTTCCCAAAATGGAAACTTTATTTACACAAGATTTGGAGGATGATAGTTTGAGCATGTTTGGGACATTAGGAGCATGTTAGTATGTCCATGGATGATTTCTAAGGTGATAGAACCTGTTAAATAGGTTGTATGGAATGCCTATTTGGTTATGTGTGATTTATGCATTTTGATGATCATGAATGTTATTGAATGTGGGTTAGTAACTAGGACATTATGCTTGGGACTGGAAATTGATCATCTTGGTGTATGTTGAATGTAATGGACATGTTGAATGTGTTGTTGGTTAGTATGGATGATTAATTAGTAAACTATCTGTTTGGCCTATTTATGATAATTCATAGTTATGGGTCATATGGTTAGGTTATGCATGATTTGACCTTGTATGATGTATGATTATGTTTGTTTAAATGGTTTACAACACATAATGTCACCAACGGGTCAAACGGGTCAACTTGGTCAAACGTGTTTGTTTTCTGAAACCTTGAGTCTTTGGTTTTAGTGTACTTAGGGTTTCACATGTTCTCTACTTACACTTACTCATGTACTTACATGATTTAGGTAACCTCTGAAGGTTGTCTATCCACTCTCACTTGCAAGTAAACCCTAAGTACTTGTACGCATATCAGGTGAGTTAATGCCCCACTCTTTATTTAATCTCTTCTGGGGGAGATAACATACTCGTAATTTGACAAACGCTTTATATACTTAAGTTATGTATAATATTAATATAATGGTGTTTACCATGGGAAAGTCCTCACACTTTTGAATTGTTAATATTGAATAGCGGGAAACTTGGGTAGTACTACTGGGTCTGACGAGCCCCACCTGTGTGACTCGAGGTCAACTGGGTGCAATTTGTCCTATGAACATTTGTCACGACCTGGTAAGTCATGACAGGAGGCAAAAACTATCACAGTCGGCTTCAATTGCGAAATCACTATGAATTAATATTTCTTGTTAATAGATTAGCTATCTGTTACAATACACAGCTTATATATCACAACTGTTAAACTGTTTATGTTTAAACGCCAACTCTTGAACTCACGAACCATTGTGTTGACATTATAGTATGCTATTCTCAGGTTGATAACTCAGCTTGCAGTAGGAGCACAACACGGGTCCAGCATGCAATCAAAGGCTTTATTTTATAAACAGATTTACTTGTCTTTTAATTATGGGTTTCAAACAGTTGGATGGCGCATGTTTTGCCATATTATGCATATTCATATTTTGGATTTGTCTTATTTTACAAAACGCTTCCACATGGTTTTAAAGTCTGAATGTTGGTTTGTTTTATTTTAAAGACAGCATATAGAGTCGTTCTGAGTAACTATTGACTGTGATCCTGCTTTGTTCACACGCCTTGTGGTAAAACTCCGCACGTGGACTTTGAGGGTGCGACAGTAGGTTGGTAAATTTCATTGTTTTAAATTTGTATGTGAATGTTAGGTATGGTTTTTTTCTTTGAGATAACACTTCGCTCACAACTAAACTGAATGATATGTAGCATGTACACTTGAATGTCAATCTTGTTAATCTTAACTAATACAAGCTACTCTTTGAGAATGGAACTTAAAGTTTACTTTTTAAGAGTGTAATGTTTTTAATTCTGTTATTTCCGGTTAGCAAGGTTTCAAGATGATTATGATTACGATTAAGAGGCTTAGCGTGTGTTACGTTCATGAGGTTGTTTAAAGGGGTAAAATAGTTATTCTGTATAATTATTTATAGATTTAACAAAACAGCACTCGTTGGTTCAGTACAGCTTACTGGCTCTGAGTTTCTTACCATGTCAGATATTTTTACTTGTTCAATACCTACTGATTTGATATTATCAAACAACCCTTTTGGTTTTAGGAATAAACAATTCTTTAGTGTTGATAAATATATTTATATGTTAATCAAATATTACAAGTGGTTAAATTTAAATTTTACATCAACATTCTAAAAATGAGAAAAAAGAAAAAAAATGTCACATGAGTATGGTAACCCATTAAGTAGGTATAAAATCTAATATTAGAACATCCGTTGAAAGTACAAAGGGAAAGATAAACTTATTAGAGAACCAAGAGAAGTTATACTAGGCAAATTATGGCCACTTGGAACTACTGTCAGAGAAATTACTGGACAGAAGTCTACTTTGATACAGCTGATTGATCATCTCACAACTCCCAGTTCTGTGGAAGAGAACATGATTATGGCCTGGAAATATGATCACACTTGGATTATGCAGTAATTAAGAGAACATCTGGAAGAGTTGAATACTTTCATGATGTATTTTCAGTATTATGCTTGCTAGAATATGATCTCAAAGACTTTCAAAGCCTTATCATCTCTAACTACCCAATACACCCAAGTGGAAGAGACTTCTCAACATTGGTGGGTAAGCTGAAGACTAAGTTCAGAGATGATGTGCTAACTAAGGCTAAGAGAGAAGATGTTGAGCACAAGAAGAGAATAAAAGGTCTAAGAAGGTTTAAGTCTAATGCCTCAGAATTAGTTGATGATGAATTTTTAAAGAGGATTGGATACAACAATAGGAAAACATCAGCCATCAAGACAATTGAAGGAAATCAATACACATACCCCATAACAGAATGGGGATATGTTGAAAAGAAAAGGAACTAGTGCTACAGAGGAATGCTGAAAACAAGAAAGCTGATAGAATTAGGATCTTTGATCCTGTGGAAATCAAACTACTGTATCCCAGCTACACTTCATACTTACATGACAAATACTTTCTGAAGTTCACTAATGACGGAGCACAGAATGACTTGTTCCTGCATGTTCATGTATTCCAAGTGGTTGACAAACTCCATGCCAAAGCTTAAAAGAGGAGAAAACATAATGCTGGACTGTTAAAGGGAACCAATTTTGATGAAGTCTCAGAACTAAGGATCTCAGAGCAGGATGAGCTAGAAGTGGTGCACAATAACAATGTGTTCGATACGTTCACCACTGAAGAAGATGTTCTGTGACTGATTTTTGAAACTCTGAAGAAGCTCAACAAGATGAAAATCAACTACAAGTATGATGATCAGAAGACTGCTGTGTCTTACTTCTACAACAAGATCATTTCCAGAGTGAAGGAGCTTTCAATTTTGAAGAACTTATTATAAGGATCTAAGCCTAAGGGGGAGTATTATTAGATCTAGAAAGAATAGATCTAGATCAACTTTGTATAGGCTTAAAACTTTAATCAATTCTTGTAATAAATGATTATACCTCACTACTTTTATGTATGCATTGAGTACATAGGTTAACCCATATTTATGTGTTGCTTGATGTGTATGATGACAAGCAAAAGCAATATACTTGGTTATTTCTTGTAATCGGCTAAGTGTAAGAAATATCTACAGATGAACATCTTTGTTAATACGTAGATATGTTTCTTACATGTAAGGCCCCGTTCCTGGGCACCTCACAGTTGGTCATTCATTGCACATAAAACTTGTATTTGCATTAACTTAATAAAAATCATGTAGCGGAAACTTTAAATAAACTTTCAAATTACTATAAATGCTTTTGCAAAGTAATAAAACACTCATTCGCTTGTTTGCATTACAATACAAAAATATTAAACAAAAGAATGCCATGCCAAAAGAGCTGAGTAGCCGCCTCGTGCCATCCTCAGCAACACTACATATCAACTAGAAACACATAAAAAGTCAGCGTTGCTGAGTGAGTTCTAGTTTTATAATAAAACATACTTTCTTTCGTTAAAATCGTTCTTACATGCATGCGATCACACAACATACGTACACATAGATAATATTATTATTATCTTCATCATTCATTCATTAGCTTTCGTTCATGTACCGTTCATCGTTAACATTCACATTCCTTCATAACTCTTTCTTTTGTTCGTACGTCTCTTACTTACATTCATACATTCATTACCTTCATCCGTACGTGTGTTACATTCATTCATACGTTCATTATATTCGTTCGTACGTGCGTTGCGCTCATTCATACGTTCATTACATTCGTCCGTATGTGCGTTACGTTCATTCATACGTTCATTACCTTCATTCGTACGTTCATTACTTTCGGTGACATGTACAATACCCCGAATATTATGCACTACTGCTGGTGCTGGACCTGTGGTAATTAATCATGAACATTATGCACGAAGCTGATCCAGTCACCTAGGGCAAGTACATGCACCACTTATCTTTCCTCTTTCGTTCTAGATCAATGCCATGCGCTATAGCCCGAACATTGTGGACGAGTGCTGGTGCTGGACCTGTGGTAATAAAATCACGAACATTGTGCACGAAGCTGATCAGTCACCTAGGGTAAGCGGCAAGGATCCCATACATATGGTCAACCACAAAGATTGGACCCCTAGTGTGCATCCTTCGGGGTAGCTAACCCGCACACCGTTGAGCTAACACCTTCATTAGGTGTGCACCTCCATACATTTGCTTGCAAGCCTTTTCTTACTTTCATTCATTCGTTCGTTAGTGCATGCATTCATTCATCATGTTCCTCTTTCATTATCTTTCACTTTACGTTTCTTAATACTTTCATTTCATTCATTAACATAGCACGTAAAGTCACGGAAAAGATAAACATACATCGACACAAGGAACATTGGCATTTACTAGTCATCAGTCATCAGCATTATATAGGGCTACATCATACTTAACATACATACGGAAAAGATGAACATACATCGATACAAGGAGCCCCGACATTTACAAGTCATCAGTCATCACCATCTATCATGGCAACATCATACTTAACATACCTACATCATGCATATACATGCAATACTATCGTCATCGTGCCCAACGTAACTTCTAACCCTCGACAGTTATCACACATGTACCTACGGGAGCTATCACGTCATTACTTGCCCTTGCTCTTTTCCAGAAGGCTAGTAATTGCACTATATCTCTCCTCGTACACAACAGCCCTACTTGGGCGATTGGGCAGCCTTCAGTCGCATGGCCTCCATGCGACTGAACACTATACCATTGGACCAATGCGGATGAGAATCCATGCGGATGAACACCCAATCATACAAATGGACTTTCTATCGTTCGAATGAACACTATGCGAATAGGCTTCTATGCGACTGAACCCTCAGTCGTATGACCTGTCGTGCGACTGAATCCCCATTCGTACGATTGAGCCTCAGTCGTGCGATTGAACCTCAGTCGTCCCTCAGTCGGCCGATTGGCCCTCCAGTCGCCTAGCCCTAGCTGGGCAGCGACTGTAGTTCATCCCGAACTGCAGCCGCGACATTCGGCCTTCAAACCCTTCTAAACTCATTCTAAGCCAAATCAACCCTCCTAAACCTTAGGGAAACATAATATGACAACATACAAGCACATTCAGGTCCAAAATCGCACTCTAAACACGTTATACACAATCACACCCAAATAGGTCAAACACACACATTTCAAAAACGGGTTTATATGTGTTCCAGCCTTAACATCGGTTGAAAACAAGTAGATGAGGGGTCCTAGAACTCACACAAAGAAGAAGAAGATAAAGAGCTTCGTTTGGACTAGCTACACGACGAATTGCAAGCCCGAATCACCGCTTTTCTCTCTTTTTCTCTTCTTTCTCTCTTCTTTCTCTCTTCTCTTCTTTTTGGCTGAGTTTTACAAGTGTGGGGAGGGGGAGATGGCTGCCCTCTCCCTTAAAAGCTACAGTTCAGTCGTCGGAAGTCCATGCGATTGGACCTTTAGTCGCGTGAGCTCCATGCAATTGGAACTCCAGTCGCATGACTTCCATGCGTATGGGACTCCCAGTCGCATGACACTTCGAACAAAATTTTAGGGTGTTACATTACAAAAGGCTTCCATAGATTAATGAACATTAGTATTCACTGATGATCACAAGATGAAGTGAAGACTCCTACGGAAGAACAAATTCCTACGAAAAAACAAGAGTTCCTGCGGAAGACAAAATTCCTATAGAAGACAAAGACACTTGAATGCATTCAACAAGTCAACAAGTCAATTACAAATCACAAGAGATCCGATGTTTCCTTAACAGACTCATAACTACCTATAAATATGAGTCCTAGGTTTCATATCAAAGGATCGAACACAAGAACCTTATTACGGCAAACACACATCACATCACCCAATCAAACCCTAGCCGCCGTCACATCAACAACAATACGTTCGATGAATCTTTGTTCATAGCAATCTTAATTACTTTTTTGTAATCATTATTCAGTATTAATGAAATACATTTGAATTAATTCTTGTTTGCTTATTTATTACGTATACATAATTGTGTTCATCATAACAAAATTTAATTTTGATATTAAATTATCAATTAAAATAATTAAACAACCGTTAATGATTATTCCGCAATCATTGACTTGATTCCATTCCAATACTAATAATTCCAGATTGCGATCCTTGAATTCATATATATATATATATATATATATATATATATATATATATATATATATATATATATGCATATATTTATATATACATATATATATACATACATATATATACATACATATATATATATACATATATATATACACATACATATCTATATATACATACATATATATGTATATATATACATACATATATATGTATATACATACATACATATATATGTATATACATACATACATATATATGTATATACATACATACATATATATGTATGTACATACATACATATATATGTATGTACATACATACATATATATGTATATACATACATACATATGTATGTATATATATATACATATATATGTATGTATATACATATATATATATATATGTATATATCTAATCATACATATATATGTATAGAGGGAGGTTCCCCAAAAAAATAATTTTTCCCTAAGAATACTAAGAAGTAATCTTAGCCTTCTAATTATCTAATTAAGGGCTAAGATAAAAGTGTGGAAAAAATAAGTAATCAAGGGTAATTTGGGTATTTTATTATATTACCCACAATTGTTGACTTTTTAAAATTTCCCCCTATTTTTTTAAATGCTAATAACTTTTTCATACGACATTATTTTTTTAAATAAATTACACTATAAAATCAAGCATTTTTTCTCTTTAATTTGAGTATTGTATTACTATAGTTTTTTACAAAAAAAAATCAATTATGTGAAATTGTGCTACATTTTTAACGTTTTTGTGCTGCATTTTATAAAACAGTACAAAGTTGTGCTGTATTTCATAAAATAGCACAAAGCTGTGCTGTATTTCATAAAACAGCACAAAGATGTGCTGTATTTCATAAAACAGCACAAAGCTGTGCTGTATTTCATAAAACAGCATAAAGCTGTGCTGTATTTCATAAAACAGCACAAAGCTGTGCTGTATTTCATAAAACAGCACAAAGCTGTGCTGTATTTCATAAAACAGCACAAAGCTGTGCTGTATTTCATAAAACAGCACAAAGCTGTGCTGTATTTCATAAAACAGCACAAAGCTGTGCTGTATTTCATAAAACAGCACAAAGCTGTGCTGTATTTCATAAAACAGCACAAAGCTGTGCTGTATTTCAAAAAACAGCACAAAGCTGTGCTGTATTTCATAAAATAGCACAAAGTTGTGCTGTATTTCATAAAACAGCACAAAGCTGTGGTGTATTTCATAAAACAGCACAAAGCTGTGCTGTATTTCATAAAACAACACGAAACTGTTCTGTAGTTCATAAAACATCACAAAGTTGCGCTGTATTTCATAAAATAGCACAAAGCTGTGCTGTATTTCATAAAACAGCACAAAGCAGTGCTGTATTTCATAAAACAGCACAAAGCTGTGCTGTATTTCATAAAACAGCACAAAGCTGTGCTGTATTTCATAAAACAGCACAAAGCTGTGCTGTATTTCATAAAACAGCACAAAGCTGTTCTGTAGTTCATAAAACAGCACAAAGCTGTATTCAACCTATTTCATACTAACCTGGAATTGCTCCTATCCTTGTTTTGGGTGTAAGTATGGTGTTGGAAGACAGCATCTGCACATTATGTTGCCAAAACAATGTCAACACAGGCATAGACTCAACCTATGAACCTCTTCGCATATCAATAAAATACAATCAAATATACGCACAAATCTTATTTTGTCAAAATAATCATGAATCTCTATAATAAACTGCATCGGAATATCATGAATATTATTTACTATTCATGAAGAAAAAAGTGACTTGCCAATGATAAAGCTATAAGATCAGGTCTTTTGGCATGTCTTCGTTCTTCAACTTCATCCTGCTTCTGCACAAATTTATACATCATATTGTAATGCTCGTGCAAACATCATTAACATGTGAACTGCACAAACAAACATTTATGAATGCATACTGAACTTGTTGTGTACCAAGAGCTTTGATTTCTGCATATCCATCATGATCAAGTATGATGATATGATGTATTTAATAAAACAGCACATTGCATTCGAATTTGTGCTGCATTTTGATAAAATACAAAAGGGACTAATGAGTGTGTTTTAGGACCATAATGCCCTTTAATCCTAATTTGAAGAGTGCCACATGTAATCTCCTTATTCCTTCTTAGCCTACTTAGGCAAAACTTATTTCTTAATAGAACCTCTACCTATATGTATATACCTACATACATATATATGTATGTACGTACATACATATATATATATATATATATGTATATATATACATATATATATGTATTATATATACATATATATATATATATGTATACATATATATATCGATATATATAGATATATATGCATATATATATATATACAGATATCTATATACATATATATATACATATATATCTATGTATGTATATGTATATGTATATATATGTATATATATGTATATATATGTATATATATGTATATATATAATGTATGTATGTATATGTATATGTATATATATGTATATATATGTATATATATGTATATGTATATGTATATATATATATGTGTGTGTGTGTATATATATGTATATATATATGTATATATATGAACATATATATATATATATATGTATATGTATGTATGTATATACATACATATATGTATGTATATATATGAATGTATATACATATATTTATATATGTATATATATGTTTATAAATGATATTGAAGAATCAATAATTCAAGCAAAACAAAACCAAATCAATTTTCTTAAACAAGAAATAAATACTCTTACAATAGAAGAGAGATTAAAAAAATTTTAAAGTATTTTTTTAATTTGGGTTTTATTTTTAATTTTCCCACAAGGTCCTGCCCTTGTGGTATCAGAGCCATGGTGAATAAACTTTATTATGGGGAAGTTTAACATTCATTTCCTTCAAACAAAATGAATATCATAGAAGGTAAAGATACTGTTAAAAACAGTATTGAGGAAGAATATGATATTTCTCACAATTTAGAATTATTAAATAAATGGACAATTCCAAAATAGATTATAAACAAGTTTATAAGCTTGAAACTTTTGAAAAATTGGTTTAAAACAAGTAGTTAAAACTACTAAAGAAACAATTACTCTTAATAAAGAGGATATGATGATAAAACTCTTAAATAATAAAGAGTTAACAAGATATGAAAAAGATAAATATAAATGTATCCATATTGGAGTAGTGCAAATTGCATTTAAACCTTTAACTTTAGAAGGTTTGCCAGAAAGCTTTATAGCAGCTTTAAGAGATGGTAGAAACTTAGATTATAAGCAATCCTTAATAGGGATAGTTCAATCTAGTCTATCACAGGATCCAGTTTATTTTAATGTTTACCCAAATCTACAATTATCATTAACTGACGTTAATATAACTGATGCTTTAACATTAAATGTTAAGACTCATGGATATAATTATATTCCAGGGTCAGAAGTAATTTGTATATGCTATAGAATATACTATAAACCGTTATTTACACTAAATTCTCAGTGTAAGATGGTAGATAAACCATTAAATGAAACAATAATAATAGAAACTAATTTTGGAAAATCAAATATTACTACTAGAAGAAAAATAAAATGGGAAGAAATTGAATTTCCTGATAGTTGGATACTAAATAATTGTACTCCAAAACAACAATATATTGATAATAATCCAATTGATATTATTCAAACATCTGAAGGATCAGTTCAGATACAATTTGATAAGATTAGACCTAGAATATCTAGATCTATGTCTTCAAGATCATCAAATTTTCATATATCTCCTTTAGGATACACTGTTAAAAGTCCTTCTAGAGCTTCTACTTCTCAATTAAAAGAAGAATTACCTGAAAATAGGGTAGAAGAATTAAGAATTAATTCTGATAATATAGTAAAAGGTGTATATAAGCCTAATGAACCGGAATTAACCGAGTCTGGAATGAATTTTTCGATATAATGAATCAAACAGAAAAAATAAATTTTAGCCAAGGATCATTGGCAAGAAGAATAATTAGTGAAGAATTTAATCGAGATCAATGGAAATTATTTAGAAATTGGTTTTTCAAAAATTTTGATGACCAAGACACGAATATGTTTCAAGAAGTTTTTTATAAAGAACTTAGTGAAGAAAATGCAATTAAACCTTTTTGTTCCATGGTTTATAAATAAGTATACTAATAGTATGATTTCTGTTATACAGAAAGAATACAATATAAATGGAAAAATTTTAAAAACTACTTTTCCTCCTCATCAACCATTCAAAATAGAAAAAGATAGTGAAATTAGATACTATCAAGCTTTTCAAAAATTAATGGAAGAAACTACTTTACCAGTGACAATAGCTCACATAAACAATATGTTTAAACAACAAAATTATACAAATATATGTTTAATTGTTTTAGGAGAAAAATTAAATTCTATAAATGACAGGATAAATGAATTAATATCCCAGATTAAAAATTTAAGATTTTCTCATAAAGAAGAAGAGAAAGGTGTTACAGCCACCCCGGCTATACAACCTCCGCCTGAAATAAAGGTTTTAAATTAAAATCCAATTCTGAAATAGAAGAGTTACTAGACAAAAAATTAAAGGGTCTAAATGAAAAATTTTCAAATCTAAAAATCAATACTTTAACTGAAGAATTTTCCGATTCCATAAATAAAGATAATTACCAAGAAAAAATTGATGATGAAATTAAAAAGCTTGAAAAATTTGCTAATAAGCCTACACAAAGGAAGTATTACTATCCTAGGCCAACTCCACAAGATGTTCTAATAGAAGAACAGGAATATATAGTTAATAATTCATATCATGGAAAACACATCTATGAATGGAACATAGATGGTAAAACTGATAAACAAATTACAGATACTGTACATAGAATGATGATGTATAGTACTATCTGTAAAGTAATGGTAATTATGATCAAAATATTGCTAAAATGATAATAGCAGGATTTACTGGTCAATTAAAAGGCTGGTGGGATAATTATTTGTCGGAAGCAGATAAAAATAATATTCTAAATGATATCAAAGAAGAAAATGGAAACCAAACTCCAAATGCAGTTTATACACTGGTAGTAAACATTGTTGATCATTTCACAGGAAGATGGTCAGATAATTCTGAGAATATCAGATCATTATTACAAAATTTAAGATGTAGAACTCTCACATCATTTAGATGGTATAAAGATACTTTCTTAAGTAGAGTTATGGAACTCCCACAGTCTAATAGTACTCACTGGAAGTCTAAGTTTATTGACGGTTTACCTCCTTTATTTGTAGAAAGGGTTAGAAAAAGTCTTAGGAAAGGAGAAGTAAGTATTAATTATGAAGATTATACTTATGGCAAGTTAATAGGAACTTGTGTACAGGAAGGATTAGCCTTATGTAATAAAATAAAGCTTAATCAACAGATTAAAAGCATTCTCTTAATGAAAAAAGGCAATTAGGCCAATTTTGTAGTCAATTTGGTATGGAAGAAATCAGAGAAAATTATAATAATAAAAATAATCTAATATCTTCTCAAAGAAATAAAAAATTACAAAAGAGAAAACAAAAAATAGAAGAAAGAAAATTAAAAAGGAAAAGGGATTATAAACCCTATAAACCTTATATAATATGCAAAAAATGTGGTCGTCGAGGCCATAAAGCAAAAACTTGCTGGGTAAAGAAAAAACTCAATAATATTGAAGATGAAAAATTAAAAGAAATGTTATCTAAAATTCTAATCAATCCTGAGTCTAATTCAGAATTAGAAAACTCTTCATATGAAGAATTAAATATATTAGAAGAAGAAGATTTAATAACTTCAGATGATGAATGTTTTCCTTGTAAAACAGGAAAAGAATGTTGTCCATCAGACACAGATAATGAAGAAGACATTTGTTGGGTCATTATAAGGCTGGTGCACCAAAACCACTTCACATAGTCATTTTGGTGCTACATTCAAAAGGCTTCCGAAGCTAAGTATGAGATCTTCCGAAGTCTGAAGAACAACAACTGAAGTCATCAGCTGAAGAAAGAGATGACGACTATCTTCCGAAGACAAAGTCTGAAGACTTCCGAAGAAAAAGTCTGAAGAAAGAACTGAAGACAAAGTCTGAAGAAGACTTCCGAAGACAAAGTCTGAAGACTTCCGAAGACAAAGTCTAAAGACTTCCGAAGACAAAGTCTGAAGAAGACTTCCGAAGACAAAGTCTGAAGAACACTTCCGAAGACAAAGTCTAAAGAAAAAGCTGAAGACAAAGTCTACTTCCGAAGACAGAAGAAGACTCCAAGCCTCGGAAGAAGCAGTCTTCCGAAGTATAAGTAGCTTCGGAAGAAGTTATTCTTCCGAAGAAACTAATCCTTCGGAAGACATTGCTATGTCCAGCAGACATAAGTATGGTCTCTGACAGTCCGCTGCAGACCTCTGATACAGCATGGCTTCTTCTTAAAAGAACCATGTTGTTGACCATACTTTATTCTACTGTATACCTTTTTATGATAGTACATGTTACCAACTTTAGTTGGTGACAAAAGGTAAGTCAGGGACATGTCCTGACTACAAAATACCTCACCTATAGTCTTGTAGTATAGATGTTTGGTTAGAGGTTTCCAGCTGGTATCAAAGTATATCCGGCTGTAGGTAGTATTATATATATCTTCGCTTTGTAACTCATTAGGGACAGTGAGATCGAGTCCAAGAGTCTTGTAATCCTTTAAGTTGAGAAGCAATATATAAAAGTACCTTGAAAATTTACATCCTGTGTTTATTTACTGCTTTTTACTTGTTATATTGTGATAAACTCTTCATAGACTCTTTCTGAGTGTCGTTCAAGGTGAGTTTGAGAGAAAAACCACTTGTTGAGTGACCAACGTACAATCCTGCAATTGGTATCAGAGCTTCCAGGCTCTTGATTGTGAGATTTTACCATCCAAATCAACCAGTTTTTCCCTCCTCACTACAAACCACTCACTCAAATGGCCGCTCTCACTAAGGCTGATATAGAGACCGGTACCATGACCAAGTCCCCACTGATCACCCTGAAGACTTTGACACATGGTGCACTAGAATGGAAGGCTTCATCAAGTGTCAAGACTCAAGGATGTGGACTCCATTGTCAATGTTCCATTCATACCAAGCACTACTTCTGTTACTGGTAATCGCATCGTTCCAAAAGATGTTGATGATTACTCAGAAGAAGATAGGAAGAGAATAGAGCTAGATCAAAGGTCTATGACTTCTCTTCAAACTGCTCTTTTAAACTCCATCTACAGAGGCTTCAGGAAGTGCAAGACAGCCAAAGATTTATGGGATGCATTGAAGCTTATGTATGAAGGATCCAAGGAAACCAAAGAGAACAAGAAGGATATCTTGAAGCAGCAGTTTGAGAACTTCACTTTCAAGGCTGGTGAGACCTTGACTCAACAATACTTCAGGTATGTTGAGATAGTGGATACTCTGGTGGATATTGGAGTAGCTTTTGAGAATAGAGACATAGTTAGGAAGTTCATGTCTTCCCTTCCTAAACTATGGACACACTATTGTGTTGTAATCAAGAGAACTTCGGACCTTAAGACTCTTTCTCTCACAGAGTTGTATGGTATCCTAAGTGCATTCCAGACGAAGATGAACATGCAGAACTCCTCTGGTCACTCCAATAACCAACTGAGTTCAGCCCTTCATGTGGTTGAAAGGGAAAGCACAGAACCACAACATCAGTTGTTGTGTTACCCTGACAACTCACATAGTGGACCCTACATTACTCTACCTGAGACTCCAAAGTCTCAAAGGTTCAACACAACTCCTTTCAGGATAGTTGTGCCTTTGTCTCTGGAAGTGGACATTCTGGTGATTTTCAATATTGCTTTGATGATCTTGAGTGTTTCAGTCCAGATGATGTGGAGTATGTGGACATTGTCCAACAGATGGCTCTTTTAACTTACAGAGCGAAGAAGTTCTTCAAGAGAACTGGAAGGCAATTCCCTCAAAACCCTGTCAACAGCAAGTTTGGGTTTGACAAGAGCAAAGTAAAGTGTTACAACTGCAACCAACTAGGTCACTTTGCTAGGGAATGCAAGGCTCCCAAGAACAACCCGGGAACCCCACAGGCCTCCACACATCCCTCAGCTTCAAAGCATGAAGAGAAATCAACTGAAACAGCTGCAATAGCTCAAGAAGTTGACTGGAGCTTCATGGTACAGGATGTGACTCCCGCTCAAGCACTCATGGCCGGAACAGATGATGATCAGGTATATGAACATCTTTGTACTGCTGCCTGTATTGCTAAAGTTAAACTCTATAAGGATTACAATACGGAAATCAGATCTGATGTTGAGTCTTTAAATATCTTAAAATCTGATTTTAAAAGAGCTGAATCTGACTATCAAAAGAAAATTGAGGAGTTAGAGAAAACTGTGTCTCTTTTAAAACATGAAAACACCAACTACAAGACTCAAATTAAAGATCTGATATCCAAACTGTCTGAAGTTCAAGCCCAGTTGGTCACTGCTGAGGCTCAAGCCAGGAAGCAAGCTATTGCTGAGCAAAACTTCCAAGCTATTCTTGCATCATCCTCTCATTCCAAAATGTTTTATCAAAACAAAGAAGGGTTGGGAACCAATGAAATAGCTCCACCATACTCTTATGAGTCTATTAGACTACCTAGATGTGGTACTGAAGAGCAAGAGGTTCCAACTGCTGACCCTTCTCCATTGGAACTGGAGGATGAGGCAAAAATAGTGGCCACCACAGGGGAGAAAAGGAAGATACACTCATCTCCACCTGTGAAGAACAAATCCTAACCACCAAGGCTAGAAGAAGCAGAGCTAAAGCTGTAAGAAGGACGGCCAAGAAGGTTGCAGAGTCCAAGCTGAAGATTGACCCAGAGCAAAAGGGTGTCTTCATCTCTGCTGGATTCCAAGTGGTAGGTGCTTCTGATTCAGGAAAGGAGTGTAGTACCAACACTCCTGTCCTACCAAAGGATCAGAAGTTAAAAGGGAAAGTTGTTGTTGAAGAGAAGAGATCAAAGAAACAGCAACCTTCAAATTCCTAAAAGACTAACATTGCATGCATAATGTGTGGTCTGCACAACCACATGGCTAAAGATTGTTATTACAATCCAGCAAGAACACATTATGCAAATAATGTTAGAAAAGAAGGAGTCAGGGTAGGTTTCTCATTTGGACCATTTCAAACGGTTCAAATGATGAAAAAGGGAAAATTGGTCTCGGAAGCCAAGTTGCTTTCGGAAGAAAGTACTTCTTCCGAAGAGAAAATGGCTTCGGAAGCCAAAGCTTCTAAGGTTCGGAAGAACAAGAAAGCTCCCTTGAAACCATCCCAGAAGAAGACTGCTTCGGAAGAAAAGGTGGTGAAGGCTTCTTCCGAAAAGAAAGAAGCTTCGGAAGAAGACCATGCTGCAAAAGCTTCAATAAGCTCATCCTCAAATATCAACCAAGGGATGGATTGGAAGATCAAGAAAGATGTTGCAGCCCAAACCTCTTCTTCAACGACCTCTATTGAACCCCAATGCATATCTTTTGGTTCAATTATGTCATTATCTTTGGAAGAGCCCAAGACCAGCAAGGCTTGGGCTTCCAAACAAAACTAACCATCATCTTATGTGCAGGGACATCCATTTGACAAGAACAACAATGTCTGGATTGTAGATAGTGGATGCTCCAGGCACATGACAGGGAACAGATCTCTCCTTCAACAATTCCAGAACTTTGATGAAGGGCCTGTCCAATTTGGAGGTGAGACCGGAGGATATATTTCAGGCAGAGGAAATATAGCAATGGCAGAATAAACATTGACAAGGTTCACTTTGTCAAACAGCTTGAACACAATCTGTTAAGTGTTTCTCAGTTCTGTGATCAAAAGCATCAAATGCTTTTCACAGAACATGAGTGCATTATCCTCAAACCAGGGATGACAATTCCTCCGGAATTGTTGCTTCTTAGATCTCCCAGGAAAGGGGATATGTACAAGCTAGATATGAACAATGCTTCTCCTATGGGTGAAGTATCATGCTTTCTTTCCAAAGCTGATAGTGATGAGTCAACACTATGGCATAAACGAATGTGTCATGTAAATTTTAAGACAATGAATAAATTGGCTAAACTTGGTACATGGTTTGCCTAAAAAGGAATTTTTCTGCAAAGATAACTGTGTTGCATGCCTGAAAGGGAAATAACACAGGACATCTCATAAGTCCAAATGTGTTAACTCTATCACTACTCCATTACACTTATTGCACATGGATCTCTTTGGTCCCACAAGTATAATGAGCATTGGAAGGAAATCATACTGCCTTGTGATTGTTGATGATTTTACAAGATTTACATGGGTATTCTTTTTAAGAAGTAAAGATGAAACTGCTGAAACGTTAAAATCTTTTATTCTTAAAATAGAAAATCAAATTGATCACAAGGTTAAGATCATTAGAAGTGATCAAGGGACTGAGTTTAAGAACTTTGTTCTTGACTCATTCTGTGACTCAAAAGGGATTGCCAACAATATAGTGCTCCCAAAACTCCTCAACAAAATGGTGTTGCTGAGAGGAGGAACAGGACACTTATTGAGGCTGCTCGAACCATGTTAGCTGAACATTCTGGGCAGAGGCAGTTAGCACTGCATGCTATGTGCAGAACAGGGTTCTTGTAGTTAAGCCCCATGGAAAAACCTCTTATGAGCTATGGAACAAGAGGCCACCGTTCATTGGCTTTCTAAGGTCCTTTGGCTGCAGGTGTACCATACTTAACACAAAAGACAACTTAGCAAAGTTTGCTGAGAAGTCAGATGATGCTATCTTTGTTGGATACTCTTCTAGCTCCAAAGCTTATACGGTATACAACATTAAGAATCAACAATTTGAGGAGTCATCCAATATAGTTGTTAATGAGCACACTCCTTGTGTTAGGGGGAATGGACCTGATTATATTTTTGACTTAGAATTGTTTCCAAACTATTCTAAACCATCTTGTGAGAATGTTTCAGCTGGAACAGGTGCTCAAGATGATGCTGATGCTGATCAACTATTTGAGCTACCCAGACCTCTTCCAAATTCTCCAAGAGCTGAAAGAAAACAAGCTTCAACCATCCACAGATCTGATAGTGTAACTATCTCCAGGAATAGTGAAGCTTCAACTAGTGAATCACTTGATCAACCTCAAAGTTCTTCAGGTGATCCATTACAACACCAGGTTGAAGAGAGTAGTATTCTGAAGGAACAGGCAACTGTTAATACTACCTCACAACCAACCATTGATGATGTTTCTCAATCATTCAATCAGTCCTCATTGAATGATTTTGAAACAGCAGCTGGACAGAGTGATCTAGTTCCTGATCAGAATATGTCTAACCTGGACTTATCTCTGCAACTGGAAGTGATTCCTCGTCTTAGGATTCATAACACTCATCCAACTAAAAACATCATAGGGAATGTCTCTGAAGGTGTGAGAACAAGAGGGCAAACTCATCATGGGAATGTCTGCTTGTACTCATGCTTCTTATCTCAGATGGAACCCAAGAAGGTGAAAGATGCCTTGAAAGATAGTAGTTGGGTTGAATCGATGCAGGAGGAGCTGCTTCAATTCAAAAGACAAAAGGTCTAGAATCTATGCCCACTACCTTCTGGTCAAGTACCCATAGGCACTAAATGGGTATTCAGAAACAAGAAAGATGATAGAGGCTTGATTATCAAGAACAAGGCAAGATTAGTAGTTCAAGGATACACCCAAGAGGAAGGAATCGATTATACTGATGTCTTTGCACCAGTTGCAAGACTTGAGGTAGTTAGGATCTTCCTTGCTTATGCTGCATCCAAGAACTTCACTGTCTACCAACTTGATGTCAAGTGTGCTTTTCTATATGGGGATATAGATAGGGAAATCTGTGTATGTCAACCTCCAGGATTTGAAGACCCACAGCACCCCAACTATGTGTGCAAGTTGGATAAAGCTCTATATGGGCTGCACCAAGGCTGTGGTATGAGACCTTGTCTCAATTTCTCCTGAAGAATGGCTACACCAGAGGTACCATTGACAAGACTCTCTTCATCAGGAAGACTGGAGAAGACATTTTGCTTGTTCAAGTGTATGTTGATGACATCATATTTGGTTCTCAAATGACCAAATGTGTAAGGACTTTGAGAGCATTATGAAGCAGAAATTTGAGATGAGTTCCATGGGAAAAATGGACTTTTTCCTTGGAATTCAGGTGAAACAGATGAAGGAAGGGTTCTTCATAAATCAATCTAAGTATGTCTCAGACATCTTAGATAGATTTGAAATGAAGGACTGTAAACCAGCCAAGGCACCCATACCCAGAAACCATAATCTTTGCCCTGACCATTGAGGGGGAGGATACTGATCAACATCAGTATAGAGCAATCATTGGTTCTCTGATGTATCTCACTGCTAGTAGACGAGATATCATGTTTACCACATGCATTTGTGCAAGATATCAGGCTGCTCCAAAGGTGTCTCATCTAGCTGTTTTTAAAAGAATCCTCAGATACCTCAAAGGAGCACCTAAACTAGGTCTCTGGTATCCAAGAAATAGTGATTTCAATCTCTATGGATACTCTGACAGTGATTATGGTGGCTGCAACATTGACAAGAAATCAACATCAGGAGGATGTCAATTTCTTGGTGGAAGGATTATCTCATGGCAATGCAAGAAACAATCATGTGTCTCTACATCAACTGCTGAAGCTGAATACATTGCTGCTGCTAGTTGCTGTGCTCAACTGCTATGGATTCAAAATCAGATGTTGGACTACGGATTCAACTTCATGACTACTCCTATCCATATTGACAACAACAGTGCTATCTCCATCGCTGAAAATCCAGTGAAGCACTCAAAGACAAAGCACATTGATATCAGGTACCATTTATTAGAGATATTCATGAGAAAAATCTGATCAAGTTAATCAAAGTTGACTCAAATGAACAATATGCTGATTTGTTCACAAAATCTTTTGATGAACAAAGATTTAAGTATCTCATATCAACTATTGGGATGATAAACATTGATTAACTACCTCTTTTGAAAACTTTTTAATGTGTAATGTCTTGTGTCAATGCAATTTAAGCCCTGTTACAAAAGATCCTTTTATATTCCAAGTGTAAATTCCTTCCGAAGAGGAATTAACTCTCGGAAGATATTCTTAAATATCTTCCGAAGCCAAATTCTAAATGGAAATTTTCTTCTCGGAAAAATTTTTAGTCTCGGAAGAAGCGATTGATTTTGCATCAGATCTACTTCCGAAGCTCATAAAACTCTTCATTTGGAAAGCAATTTTACCTTCGGAAGCAATGCCTTGCTTCGGAAGAGAAGATTGCCTTCGGAAGATAATTACCTTTGGAAATGTTTTATATTCGGAAATAGAGATTTTACTGTGTAACGAATATCTTTTGGGCCCCAGTCTGTAAAAGGTAAAAATTTAATGATGATGGTCAGATTATTTAAAATTATCCCTTGCCGCCAGTGTCATTTCATAGCCGAAAACCACCATCACCCCAAACAGTTACCCTGCTACCACCACTACCACAATTCATCCCCTTTAAATAATTCAGACTGTTCAATTTCATCTTCTTTTACCAATTTACTGCCCTAACTATTCCCTTCACTGTCAAACCTGAAATTTCACCCAAATTCAAGCTTACTTTCTCTGCAATGGCGCTAAACCCTCAGCACAACCAGGTCGCATTACTTGATTTGTCAAGAGATGCCGACTTCACTCATATAATCACCTTTCTTACTGAATCAACCTACCTCACGGCGCTCACTGTTAACCCTACCGTTTACTACAACCACATGACTGAAT
Source organism: Flaveria linearis (assembly GCA_024085815.1). Classification (NCBI taxonomy): domain Eukaryota; kingdom Viridiplantae; phylum Streptophyta; class Magnoliopsida; order Asterales; family Asteraceae; genus Flaveria; species Flaveria linearis. Next base: position 28,906,770 of record CM044006.1, read on the forward strand.
TCTGGAGTAACGGTCAAGCTGAAGTCCTAAATGGGGTTCGCGTCCTGAGAACCCGCATTTGTGGACAGGAGTTGATCATAACTGAACAACTCATCAGGGAGCATCTAGAGCTCAATGATGATGGGACTTCTACTGAGTTCCCTAAAGAAGACTTGGATAGCACCTACATCCTGATGGGATATGGTGGGGATGTAAGCAGGTCAACCGTCTACAAGTTCAACTTCTCATATCATTGGAAGTTCCTGCTGCACATCATTCTGCACTGCCTATCCAACAAGTCTGGGGGATGGGATCAAATCCCATATGAACTAGGATGCCTAGTTCACGGGTTGGTGAGGGGTTTGCGCTTCAACTACTCCAGATTTGTGTTGACCAATTTGATTGGAAATCTGAGAAGGGATACATTCTTCATGTATCCCCGATACATTCAACACATTATCAACTGTGAGATGGAACCGAGAAAGCTTGTCGTGCAGCTGCTCTTACTGTTCCCCAAGTGCGGCCTACCATCTTCAAGACATTGAAGAAGGTGTCCATCAAACATTATTGGATGGTACACTCCTTTACCTCCAGAGATGATTGAGCGCATAGCTCCTGGTGACATCCCTGTTAACCCCACAGGTGATGAACCCACACCAGCAACCTCCACCACAAATACTCCCATACCTTCTCCACCCATTAAAATTACATATTAGAGACATCCCAAACAAACCCTTGTTCAATCTACTCTGATTGAACAAGCTCCTCCAGTTCAAACCAAAAGGGCTAGAGTGGAAACATGGGCTCCCACTCAGTCCGAGGTCACACCATCCTTCTCATTTGACCTCAATTTGGGTTTTGAGCCTCCTCAGTCTCAAACCCAAGAGCCCGAACCTCAAGCCTTTAGCCCACAGGGTGAGTCTTTACACTCCCCTGTGCAGCCTTCAAGGGACAGCCCCACCAGAGGCTCAATGCCTGTAGACATTGATCTAGGTCCAGGGTCAGTAGGTTTAACCTCTTTGTCTTTCATTGACCTATTACTCTGAACTGATGAAGAGATTACATCTCTCCATGGCCATGAAGTTGATCTACAACACCCTCTCAAAGATCAACAGAGCCAAGAGAGATCCCTTATCTCTAGCCTCCATCAGCAGCCAACTGCTGAGGTGAGTCCCACTGATGTGGAGGGGACTCATGTAGGCTCAGCTGCCACTACTCAGAGTCTCTCATTGAGCTCTAAGGACAGTGGTAATAACAATCAGACTGAGTCTATGACAACTTTGCCCATTGACATCTCTGAAAGAGATGAATTTGAGCAAAGGTATCCAGGGTGCCAAGAAGCCACATCTGGTGGTGAGACTGAACATACTAGGTATGTTATCTCATCTCCCCGTGATTCTTCACATGAAGATGAGGGAAGTATGCAACTCACACTTCAGTACTTGCTCTCTAAGGTCTCAAGCCTGGAATCTCAGGTTAGGATCTTAAAGACAAGGACAACCACTCAGCAACTTGAGATTGACAATCTCAAGGCTCAACTAGCTGAGAAACAGACGGAGAGGTCTGTTAGGCATGTACCTATTCAGGTCTCATTGACTTCTTCCTCTAGCTCATCTAGCTCTCAAGATGATGCTACCAAAAAGGGGGAGAAAGATCAGAGACAAACATCTGGGGAACCACTGATCCAATCTTCTACTTCCCAACTCATCACCCTACCTGATTCATTTCAATCAACTCTAAAGATTGACTCACAGATGCTTCATGATCTCTACAGACTTTTCACAAAGTTTTATTGAGATCCTCCTTAGAACAACCCAGCCCGACACCACTCTCATATACTTTGGGGCTGAGGAGCTTCAAAGACTGACTGCACCTTCTACCACTGTGGAAGAAGTTGGTCAACCTAAGGTCCACATGGAACCTGAGATTAACTTCGAAGGGGAAATGGGGATTGATGGCCCAGCAACTGAAACAGTTGGGACAGAACTTGCATCAGCCTCTTCTTCCGAAGCTCAGGCTGAAACTTCCAAAGCTAAAGTTGAAACTTCGAAAGAACAAGATAAGTCTTCCGAAGCTGAGATGGAAGCTGCGGAAGGTTTGTTCCAAATGTCCGAGGAACTGATCATCACAGATGTTATTACTGAAATAGCATCTGAGATGAGCAGGGAGGACACTTTTGATCTACCTTCATCCCAAGCACCAGCTGATCCTCTCTCTCAATCCGAACCCTCTATCCAAGAGCCACCACAGACAAGTTTTGCTAAAGACAAAGGCAAAAAGAAAATGACTGCGGCAGAGCTTCTGGAGGAGGAAAGTATTGAGAAGCTCAAGAAGAAAGGTAGGTTTCCTGCTAAGAAGCTGCTAGCTGCTAGTTCTAAGGCAGCTGCAGCCAATCAGGAGGAAATCAACACCAAGAGAAGGACAGCACTCATTGATCAGCTCATCAACTTAGGAGCTCTCAATGAGGAAGTACTCCTGCTACCACTAGAGGAGTTGGTAATTTGGAGAGGACAACCAGGCTAAGACAAGAAGAAGAAGCCAGGTTGGCCTAGGAAAGAGAAGAAGAAGAACGAAGGAAAGCAGCCCTGTAGCTGAGAGAGGCTAGGATTAAATTCCTGCTCTCAAGAGGCTTCAGTCTTCCTGAACTGTCTCCACATGATGATGATATGATCCTGCTGCTCCACAACAAAGAGCAGGATCAAATGGAGAAGGAAAGGAAGAAAGCTGCAAGGGAGAAGATGAAGGAGAAGAAGCGGAAGGAGGAGATAGAGAGGGTCACTGCCACCAAGAAGCTCAGTGATAAAGCCTGGATGAAAGACTATCTCCGGGCTCACGGCTTCTCTTGTAGGCAGGTGGGACCTATGTCCAAAAGGACACTCCAGCGGATTGTTATCGAAATAAAAGCTGACATCCGTTTGGGGAAGAGGAAGGAGATGTATAGGAGGGGACAGGGAATGGTCTTCACCCCAGCCACTCAAGTACAGCCAACCACTCAACCACAGCCAACCACTCAACCACAGCCAACCACTCAACCACAACCCACACCAGAAGAACCAATCCCATTTCCTATCAAAACCGAACCCTCAGATGAAACCTACACCCCTGAACCTACAACTCTACCCAAACCTACCTCATCACTTCAACCACCTAAACTTCCTATCCTTAAACCCAAAACACAACCTAGAACCACTAAACCTAAATCTACCCAATAGAAACCAATATCATCCCTCAGCCTTCTAAACATCTCTCTCTTGAGGAAATAAAGGAGCTCAAGACAAGGCTTACCAACTGCACTACTGTGAGCAGCATCTCCTGTGAGGGAGACCTTATCAACATAACCTATGTTGATAACTTTTCAAGCTCCCTCACTCTAGGTCAATTTCTTGAGTTGCCTAGAAGTACTCTGGGCCAGGCTGTAAGACTTCTCGGTCTCAACTCTGATACTTTAATGCTGAAGAGAAGAGACTAAGAAGGAAACTGGCGACTCTACTAGATACAAGGAATGAGGACAGGATTCCTAGTCAGTCTCCTGGACCTAGGAAAGTTATAATCTAGTGGAGGTTCGATGAACCTTCTCACAACTTTGTTGTGGAAAGGGAGAATGGTGAAACCAACCGGCTTAATGCCAGTTCTCTATTGCATCTCAGCAATTTGACATTGCTGAGCTTACAGAGAAGCAATTCTCCAACCCTTCCAACTCTGAGACTGCTGCTATCATCAGAAATTATCTCAACAGTCTTCATCTAGCCGAGCTAACTTCAAAGGCCAAGATCGAAGAAGAGTTGAAGTTGAGAAGACAGGAAGACAAGGAAAGACCTACCACCAAGGGCGCAGCCTTTCTACAGATGGTGGAGGGTCCAGAATTGGAACCTATAGTTAGATGGGAATATGACTATAGTTCCCATCAACTAACGCTTTTCAGAGGGCCACAACAAAGGGTACACATAATCCAAGGTGACAGACTGGATGTTCTATCTACCAAGGATTTGTACAAACTTCTCAGCACCACATCAGGGAAGAACAAGGACACAGATAAATATCTACTCTCCTTGGTGCTGAAAGTTTTGAGAAGAATGGAGAAGTGAAGTTTTGGTAGCATCAGCCTAGGGGGAGTTTGTTGGGTCATTATAAGGCTGGTGCAACCAAAACAACTTCACATAGTCATTTTGGTGCTACATTCAAAAGGCTTTCGAAGCTAAGTATGAGATCTTCCAAAGTCTGAAGAACAACAGCTAAAGAAAGAGCTGAAGACTATCTTCCGAAGACAAAGTCTGAAGACTTCAGAAGACAAAGTCTGAAGAAAGAACTGAAGACAAAGTCTAAAGAAGACTTCCGAAGACAAAGTCTGAAGACTTCTAAAGACAAAGTCTGAAGAAGACTTCCGAAGACAAAGTCTGAAGAACACTTCCGAAGACAAAGTTTGAAGAAAAAGCTGAAGACAAAGTCTACTTCCAAAGACAGAAGAAGACTCCAAGCCTCGGAAGAAGCAGTCTTCCGAAGTATAAGTAGCTTCGGAAGAAGTTATTCTTCCGAAGAAAATAATCCTTCGGAAGACATTGCTATGTCCAGTAGACATAAGTATGGTCTCTGACAGTCCGCTGCAGACCTCTGATACAGCATGGCTTCTTCTTAAAAGAACCATGTTGTTGATCATACTTTATTCTACTGTATACCTTTTTATGATAGTACATGTTACCAACTTTAGTTGGTGACAAAATGTAAGTCAGGGACATGTCCTGACTACCAAATACCTCACCTATAGTCTTGTAGTATAGATGTTTGGTTAGAGGTTTCCAGCTGGTATCAAAGTATATCCGGCTGTAGGTAGTATTATATATATCTTCTCTTTGTAACTCATTAGGGACAGTGAGATCAAGTCCAAGAGTCTTGTAATCCTTTGAGTTGAGAAGCAATATATAAAAGTACCTTGAAAATTTACATCCTGTGTTTATTTACTGCTTGTTACTTGTTATATTGTGATCAACTCTTTATAGACTCTTTCTGAGTGTCCTTCAAGGTGAGTTTGAGAGAAAAACCACTTGTTGAGTGACCAACATACGATCCTGCAACATTTATCAGATAATTGCTCAATTTGAGAATATGGAAATAAATGTTATTTCTAATGATATATTAGATCTATTAAAAGCAATAGAAGACAATGAAATCAGGGAAAGGATTACTTCTCAGATAATTGGGAAGGATAAAGCTTCAACGTCTATAGCTGTGGAAGATTTTAACCCATATACCTTAAGTGAAGTTAGAAGACAATTAAGTCAAAAATATAAGATTGGAAATTCTATTAATATTGAAGAATTAAAATAGAGATTGATAATCTAAAAATAGAAATTAAAAATCTTAAGGGAAAAAATGTAACCTTAGAAGAAAGAATAAGAAGTTTAGAGATGAAGGAGATTATAGACAATCCTGAAAGCTCTAGGAAATTTTTAACATCCTTAGATAGAGATGAAAAATTCTTATCAATATATGAGATGGTTATATCCCATAAATGGCATATAAAGATTAAGTTATTAATAGAAAATAATTATTCAATAGAATTAGTAGCTTTACAGGATAGTGGAGCAGATTTGAATTGTGTTCAAGAGGGTATTAGCCCTACTAAGTATTTTCATAAGACTACTCATAGAGTTAGTTCTGCTGGTAGAGAACCAATGATTATAAATTATAAATTAGCTCAAGCATATATTTGCCAAGATAAAGTCTGTATTCCAAACAGCTTTATGATTGTAAAAAATCTAACTAGCCAAATTATACTTGGTACACCATTTTGGAATGATATTATGCAGGATTACTATGTACATCCTATGGATAGAACTCATATGCTCTCAGAAGATATGGATTTAATAAAACATTTTAGGAGTCAAATAAAGATTCTTAAGAAAAAGAGAAAATAATCTCTTCTGTCTGATCATATTTTGAGGAATGATTCCTCGAGATGGAGGAAAACAACCCTTTCAACATAATGGAAGAGGTAGAGGAAGAGGCCCCAATGGAGGGAGAATCTTAGGGCAAATTGCTCATCAAAGGCTAATAGCCGCAAATACTGCAAATACTGCAAGTTCGTCAAGTAATACTAGAGGAAATAATGTTGATGATAAATTATTCTAAGAATTCTTGGCTGATAAAGCTAAGAAGGATGGAACAAATGAAGCATCTTCATCTTATGTCAATATTGTGACAGAAGAATCTGATGATGCCTTATATGAACAAAATCCAAATAAGGAGATAATATTGCTCCTGGATTTCAAAGATCTTAAATAAAAAGATCAACCATGGACCTTTATTACGAGGTGCCTAGATCAAGGGTCATACCCTGCTGCTTCATATAAGCAAAGATTTTATTATAAAAATATTCTTAAAGTCACATAATCCTGTGATATTCATCACTATATGTCTGGAAATACCCAGGAATATAGTTTTAGTAAAGTCATAATAAAACAGATAATATCTGTTGAAGAATGGGGAACATCTCCCTTAAAGGATAAAGAGATGTGCCACCCTGAAACCAGGGTCCCTATTAAATTTAATTATTATGATTATATTGAGGCATTTAATAAAGCCTTTCTATATGAAAATTCAAAGAAGAAACATTCTTGGTTCTTCAAAATATGTCCAGAAGTTTATAAATGGGACATCCCAAATTGGGTATATAAATGGTGGCTATCATATGGCCCTTCGGTAAAAATTTGACCAGAATTATTAAGAAAAAATTATAATGATTGGGTAGAAATATCTCCCACATTGATTGAATTACAACATCAAAAGATCCTAATAGAAGGATTATATTTGTGTCACTTTTTTATTCAATTTGGAATACCATGGATCTGGAAATGGTCTCCAGAAGTGGGTTATACTCACCAACAAATCCCTTGTTTAAAAAGAATTTATTATACAAAATTTTGGAAGAAAATGATGAAGCTTGACAACAATGGAGTCCCAGAAGGTCAAGAAACCTTGCAAAAAATTCAAGACACTATAGAGCTATACTCAAAGCAGATTAGCTTAAAAACTCAGAGGGAATCTCCCAGTCCGTTCCAGGAAATATCCCAAAAGATTAAAATAAAAGGAGAAAATCAAATTTCTAAAAAAGAATTATTAGCCATATATTTTCAAGAAATCAAAAAAGATTTGATGAAAAATTTTCAAGACAAGGATCAAGAAGATCATATCTCAGAAATGTCTACCAATAAATCAGAAGACGATACACTTCCAGGGGAATCCCAAGACCCTTATGGGTTTGATGAAGAAATTCTAGAAGAAGATCTGGACGAGATGCTTGAAGATCTCAAAAAATCGGTATCCAAGAAAAATATGGAAAAGGACAAATGAAAAAGATGACAAGTCTGCTGATGAAGGCGAAATGATTAAAGTTCATTTATATGGGACATAATAATGTCTACTTTTAAAAATTTCAAAAGAAATAATTGAGGTCGAATTATTGTAATTTATTGTACATGTTTTGTTTGTACCTTGAGTCTCTCATTATAAAAGGAGCTCAAGTCTTTAGTTTTAGGTGTGCCTGATCTTACGATCAATCTTCTCTCTAAATCTCTCTTTTAAAAATACTCTGATAATAAAATTTCTACTGGAGAACAGCTTTCAAGAAAAGAATCTTGGTGTCCCATAACAGAGGTAATATCTCTTACATACTTAATAATTATCTTTTTATTTTCTTTATTCATTAGCCTAATGGAAGGCTAAAGAATCAAATCAATGTTGAACCCAACCGTAATAAGTTTATAAACCTATATGTTAAAAAAAAGAGTCTGGAAAGAAAAATTCTTTGAATTATGTTTGGATAATTTTGGACTGGTTATATACTAAACAGGCAGATAATTAGCATAGTGGTCGAATTATGGCAGCCCGTTTTATCAAGCCATTTGAAAGGCGTTTCAAAAGGCACAGGCCTGTACTGATCTTATGCTAAGAAAAACTTGTCAGTTGATGTATATATAAAAATTAACCAAGGTTTGAAGATTTGGACATGTTTAAGGGTTTTTACTTTCAGATTCTATATAATAAATTTTTAAAGTAATTTTTAATTTGGGTTTTTATTTTTAATTTTCCCATAAGGTCCTGCCCTTGTAAATTTATCCATATTAGACTAGTGCAAATTGCATTTAAACCTTTAACTTTCATAGGTTTGCTAGAAAGCTTTATAGCAGCTTTAAAAGATGGTAGAAACTTAGATTATAAGCAATCCTTAATAGGGATTGTTCAATCTAGTCTATCACAGGGTCCAGTTTATTTTATTGTTTAACCAAATCTACAATTATCATTAACTGACGCTAATATAACTGATGCTTTAACATTAAATGTTAAGACTTATGGATATAATTATATTCCAGGGTCAGAAGTAATTTGTATATGCTATAGAATATACTATAAACCGTTATTTACACTAAATCCTCAGTGTAAGATGGTAGATAAACCATTAAATGAAACAATAATAATAGAAACTAATTTTGGAAAATCAAATATTACTACTAGAAGAAAAATAAAATGGGAAGAAATTGAATTTCCTGATAATTGGATACTAAATAATTGTACCCCAAAACAACAATATATTGATAATAATCCAATTGATATTATTCAAATATCTGAAGGATCAGTTCAGATACAATTAGATAAGAATAGACCTAGAATATCTAGATCTATGTCTTCAAGATCATCAAATTTTCATATATCTCCTTTAGGATACACTGTTAGAAGTCCTTCTAGAGCTTCTACTTCTCAAATAAAAGAAGAATTACCTGAAAATAGGGTAGAAGAATTAAGAGTTAATTCTGATAATATACTAAGAGGTGTATATAAGCCTAATGAACCGGAATTAACCGAGTCAGAATTGAATTTCTCGATATAATGAATCAAACAGAAAAAATAAATTTTAGCCAAGGATCATTGGCAAGAAGAATAATTAGTGAACAATTTAATCGAGATCAATGGAAATTATTTAGAAATTGGTTTTTCAAAAATTTTGATGACCAAGACATGAATATGTTTCAAGAAGTTTTTTATAAAGAACTTAGTGAAGAAAATGTAGTTAAACCTTTTGTTCCATGGTTAAAAATAAGTATACTAATAGTATGATTTCTGTTATACAGAGAGAATACAATATAAATGAAAAAATTTTAAAAACTACTTTTCCTCCTCATCAACCATTCAAAATAGAAAAAGATAGTGAAATTAGATACTATCAAGCTTTTCAAAAATTAATGGAAGAAAATACTTTACCAGTGACAATAGCACATAAACAATATGTTTAAACAACAAAATTATACAAATATATGTTTAATTGTTTTAGGAGAATAATTAAATTCCATAAATAACAGGATAAATGAATTAATATCCCAGATTAAAATTTTAAGATTTTCTCATAAAGAAGAAGAGAAAGGTGTTACAGCCACCCCGGCTATACAACCTCTGCCTGAAATAAAAGATTTTAAATTAAAATCCAATTCTGAAATAGAAGAGTTACTAGACAAAAAATTAAAGGGTCTAAATAAAAAATTTCAAATCTAAAAATCAATACTTTAACTGAAGAATTTTCAAATTCCATAAATAAAAATAATTACCAAGAAAAAATTAATGATGAAATTAAAAAGCTTGAAAAATTTGCTAATAAGCCTACACAAAGGAAGTATTACTATCTTAGGCCAACTCCACAAGATGTTCTAATAGAAGAACAGGAATATATAGTTAATAATTCATATCATGGAAAACACATCTATGAATGGAACATAGATGGTAAAACTGATAAACAAATTACAGATATTGTATATAGAATGATGATGTATAGTACTATCTGTAAAAGTAATAGTAATTATGATCAAAATATTGCTAAAATGATAATAGCAGGATTTACTGGTCAATTAAAAGGCTGGTGGGATAATTATTTGTCAGAAGCAGATAAAAATAATATTCTAAATGATATCAAAGAAGAAAATGGAAACCAAACTCCAAATGCAGTTTATACACTGGTAATAAACATTATTGATCATTTCACAGGAAGATGGTCAGATAATTCTGAGAATATCAGAACATTATTACAAAATTTAAGATGTAGAACTCTCACATCATTTAGATGGTAAAAAGATAATTTCTTAAGTAGAGTTATGGAACTCCCAGAGTCTAATAGTACTCATTGGAAGTCTAAGTTTATTGACGGTTTACCTCTTTTATTTGCAGAAAGGGTTAGAAAAAGCCTTAGGAAAGGAGAAGTAAGTATTAATTATGAAGATTATACTTATGGCAAGTTAATAGGAACTTGTGTTCAGGAAGGATTAGCCTTATGTAATGAAATAAAGCTTAATCAACAGATTAAAAAGCATTCTCTTAATGAAAAGGGACAATTAGATCAATTTTGTAGTCAATTTGGTATGGAAGAAATCAGAGAAAATTATAATAATAAAAAGAATCTAATATCTTCTCAAAGAAATAAAAAATTACAAAAGAGAAAACAAAAAAAAGAAGATAGAAAATTAAAAGGAAAAGGGATTATAAACCCTATAAACCTTATATAACATGCAAAAAATGTGGTCGTCCAGGCCATAAAGCAAAAACTTGCTGGTTAAAGAAAAAACTCAATAATATTGAAGATGAAAAATTAAAAGATACGTTATCTAAAATTCTAATCAATTCTGAGTCTAATTCAAAATCAGAAAACTCTTCATATGAAGAATTAAATATATTAGAAGAAGAAGATTTAATAACTTCAGATGATGAATGTTTTCCTTGTAAAACAGGAAAAGAATGTTGTCATCAGACACAGATAATGAAGAAGACATTTATCAGATAATTGCTCAATTTGAGAATATGGAAAGAAATGTTATTTCTAATGATATATTAGATCTATTAAAAGCAATAGAAGGTAATGAAATCAGGGAAAGGATTACTTCTCAGATAATTGGGAAGGATAAAGCTTCAACGTCTATAGCTGTGGAAGATTTTAAGCCATATACCTTAAGTAAAGTTAGAAGACAATTAAGTCAGAAAAATAAGATTGGAAATTCTGTTAATATTGAAGAATTAAAAATAGAGATTGATAATCTAAAAATAGAAATTAAAAATCTTAAAGGAAAAAATATAACCTTAGAAGAAAGAATAAGAAGTTTAGAGATGAAGGAGATTATAGACAATCCTGAAACCTCTGGGAAATTTTTAACATCCTTAGATAGAGATGAAAAATTTTTATCAATATATGAGATGGTTATATCCCATAAATGGCATATAAAGATTAAGTTATTAATAAAAAACAATTATTCAATAGAATTAGTAGCTTTACTAGATAGTGGAGCAGATTTGAATTGTGTTCAAGAGGGTATTATCCCTACTAAGTATTTTCATAAGACACTCATAGAGTTAGTTCTACTGATGGAGAACCAATGATTATAAATTATAAGTTACCTCAAACATATATTTGCCAAGATAAAGTCTGTATTCCAAACAGCTTTATGATTGTAAAAAATCTAACTAGTCAAATTATACTTGGTACACCATTTTGGAATAAGATATTCCCAATAAAACATATTGATGAAAAATCTATTAAGGGAACTTATAAAGGAAAAGAAATAACTATTCAATTTGTTCACAAACCTATTCATAGGTTTATAAATGATATTGAAGAATCATTAATTCAAGCAAAACAAAATCAAATCAATTTTCTTAAACAAGAAATAAATACTCTTACAATAGAAGAGAGATTAAAAAATCCTAAATTACAGGAAAAGATAAAGCTAATACAAGATCAATTCTCGTTACAAATTTGTAATGATCATCCAAATGCTTTTTGAGATAGAAAGAAACATATAGTTTCTCTCTCATATGAAGATGACTTTCATGAGAGTCAAATACCTACAAAAGCAAGACCATGTCAAATGAATTCTGAATATCTAGAATTAAGTAAAAATGAAATAAAAACTTTAATAGAAAAAGGTTTAATTAGACCTTCAAAGTCTCCATGGTCATGTACCGTTTTTTATGTGAATAAATATTCAGAGCAAGAAAGAGAAGTACCTAGGTTAGTAATAAACTACAAACCTTTAAACAAAGTTTTAAAATGGATTAGGTATCATATACCTAACAAAAAAGATCTATTAGATAGATTAAATGATGCTATAATATTTTCAAAATTTGATTTAAAATCTGGATATTGGCAAATCCAAATAGATGAAAAAGACAGATATAAAACTACCTTTACAGTACCATTTGGTCATTATGAATGGAATGTTATGCCATTTGGTCTAAAAACTACTCTAAGTGAATTTTAGAAAATAATGAATGATATTTTTATTCATTTCAGTAATTTTATAATTATTTACATAGATGATATCTTGGTGTTCTCAAAAGATATTGAAACTCATTTCAAACACTTCAAAATTTTTAAAGATATAATCATAAAAAATGGTTTAGTAATATCTAGGCCAAAAATACTACTTTTCCAAACAAAAATAAGATTTTTAGGTCATAATATTGAAAAATAAAATATTATTCCAATAAATAGAAGTATTGAATTTGCTTCTAAATTTCCTGATGAAATAACTGATAAAACTCAGTTACAAAGATTTTTAGGAAGTTTAAATTATATTTTACCATATTATAAAAATTTAGCTCAAGATACAGCTGTATTATATGATAGATTAAAGAAAAATCCACTGCCATGGTCAGATATTCATACTAAGGCAGTACAAAAGATTAAACAAAATGTTAAAAATCTTCCATGCCTAATGATAGCAAAACCCGAATGGGAAAAGATTATAGAAACAGATGCCAGTAATATTGGATATGGAGGAATTCTGAAACAGATTTCCCTAATTGATAAACAAGAATATCTTGTAAGATTCCACTCAGGAAAGTGGAATAATAGTCAGAAAAATTATCCCACGATTGCAAAAGAAATTTTAGCAATAGTTAAATGTGTTTTAAAATTTCAAGATGATTTATACAATCAAAATTTTTTAATAAAAACTTATTGTCAAGCGGCCAAATATATGTTTAATAAAGATTTTAAACATGATGTCTCTAAACAAATGTTTGCTAGATGGCAATCTCATCTTGCACCATTTGATTTTGAAATAATATATAAAAAGGGAATAGATAATAGTCTACCTGATTTTTTAACAAGAGAATATTTCTCATAGTTTATTTTGCAGGTTCTATAAAGAAAATAAAAGGACCACTTAAAATAGCCTTTAATAATATACAAATTGAGATTGATGATTACTCAGTCATAATAATGAGTAGATATTATCATATGAATGATATTATGCAGGATTACTATGTACATCCTATGGATAGAGCTCATATGCTCTCAGAAGATATGGATTTAATAAAACATTTTAGGAATCAAATAAAGATTCTTAAAAAAAAGAGAAAATAATCTCTTCTGCCTGATCATATTTTCAGGAATGATTCCTCGAGATGGAGGAAAACAACCCTTTCAACATAATGGAAGAGGTAGAGGAAGAGGTCCCAATGGAGGGAGAATCTTAGGGCAAATTGCTCATCAAAGGCTAATAGCCGCAAATATTGCAAATACTGCAAGTTCGTCAAGTAATACTAGAGGAAATAATCTTGATGATAAATTATTCCAAGAATTCTTGGCTTATAAAGCTAAGAAGGATGGAACAAATGAAGCATCTTCATCTTATGTCAATATTATGACAGAAGAATCTGATGATGCCTTATATGAACAAAATCCAAATAAGGAGATAATATTGCTCCTGGATTTCAAAGATCTTAAATATAAAGATCGACCATGGACCTTAATTACGAGGTACCTAGATCAAGGGTCATACCCTGCTGCTTCATATAAGCGAAGATTTTATTATGAAAATATTCTTAAAGTCACATAATCCTGTGATATTCATCACTATATGTCTGGAAATACCCAGGAATATAGTTTTAGTAAAGTCATAATAAAATAGATAATATCTGTTAAAGAATTGGGAACACCTCCCTTAAAGGATAAAGAGATGTGCCACCCTGAAATCAGGGTCCCTATTAAATTTAATTATTATGATTATATTGAGGTATTTAATAAAGCCTTTCTATATGAAAATTCAAAGAAGAAACATTCTTGGTTCTTCAAAATATATCCAGAAGTTTATAAACGGGACATCCCAAATTGGGTATATAAATGGTGGCTATCATATGGCCCTTTGGTAAAAATTTTACCAGAATTATTAAGAAAAAATTATAATGATTGGGTAGAAATATCTCCCACATTGATTGAATTACAACATCAAAAGATCCTAATAGAAGGATTATCTTTGTGTCACTTTTTTATTCAATTTGGAATACCATGGATCTGGAAATGGTCTCCAGAAGTGGGTTATACTCACCAACAAATCCCTTGTTTAAAAAGAATTTATTATACAAAATTTTGGAAGAAAATGATGAAGCTTGACAACAATGGCGTCCCAGAAGGTCAAGAAACCTTGCAAAAAATTCAAGACACTATAGAGCTATACTCAAAGCAGATTAGCTTAAAAACTCAGTGGGAATCTCCCAGTCCGTTCCAGGAAATATCCCAAAAGATTAAAATGAAAGGAGAAAATCAAATTTCTAAAAAAGAATTATTAGCCATATATTTTCAAGAAATCAAAAAAGATTTGATGAAAAATTTTCAAGACAAGGATCAAGAAGATCATATCTCAGAAATGTCTACCAATAAATCAGAAGACGATACACTTCCAGGGGAATCCCAAGACCCTTATGGGTTTGATGAAGAAATTCTAGAAGAAGATCTGGACGAGATGCTCGAAGATCTCAAAAAATCGGTATCCAAGGAAAATATGGAAAAGGACAAATGAAAAAGATGACAAGTCTGCTGATGAAGGCGAAATGATTAAAGTTCAATTATATGAGACATAATAATGTCTACTTTTGAAAATTTCAAAAGAAATAATTGAGATCGAATTATTGTAATTTACTGTACATGTTTTGTTTGTACCTTGAGTCTCTCATTATAAAAGGAGCTCAAGTCTTTAGTTTTATGTGTGCCTGATCTTACGATCAATCTTCTCTCTAAATCTTTTGTAAAAATACTCTGATAATAAAATTTCTGTTGGAGAACAGCTTTCAAGAAAAGAATCTTGGTGTCCCATAACAGAGATAATATCTCTTACATACTTAATAATTATCTTTTATTTTCTATATCCATTAGCCTAATGGAATGATAAAGAATCAAATCAATGTTAAACCCAACCGTAATAAGTTTATAAACCTATATGTAAATTAAAAAAAAAGTGTCTGGAAAGAAAATTCCTTTAAAATTATGTTTGGATAATTTTGGACTGGTTATATACTAAACATGCAGATAATTAGCATAGTGGTCGAATTATGGCAGCCCGTTTTATCAAGCCGTTTAAAAGGCGTTCCAAAGGGCACAGGCCTGTAATGATCTTATGCTAAAAAAAACTTGCCAGTTGATGTATATGTAAAAATTAACCATAGTCTGAAGATTTGGACATGTTTAAGGGTTTTTACTTCCAGAGTCTATCTTGTAAATTTTAGAAGTTTACGTATTTTGTATTTTAATGTATTTTATATTGGGTTTTTATTTTAATTTTCCCACAAGGTCCTGCCCTTGTGGTATCAAAGCCACGGTGAATAAACTTTATTTTGGGGAAGTTCAACATTGATTTGATTCTTTAGCCTTCCATTAGGCTAATGAATATATATATGTATGTATATGTATCAATATGTATGTATATGTATATATATGTATGTATATGTATATATGTATGTATATATATATACATATATACATATATATATATATATGTACGTATATATATATGTATATATATATACATACAATATATATAGATATGTATATATATGTATATATATATGATATATACATATCTATATATATATATGTATGTATATATATATATATGATATATATTTGAATATCATATATATATATATATATGTATAATGTATATATGTATGTATATATATATATATATACATGTATGCATATATATACATATATATACATATATACATATATACATATATACATATATACATATATACATATGTATACATATATATATATATATACGTACATATATATGTATATATATTTGTGTGTATATATATATATATATATATATATATATATATATATATACATACATACATATACATATACATACATATATATACATATACATACGTATTGATACATATACATACATATATATACATATACATACATATGGATACATATACATATACATATACATATACATATACATATACATATACATATACATATACATATACATATACATATACATATACATATACATATACATACACATACATATACATATAGATATACATATATATACATATAGATATACATATATATATAGATATACATATATAGATATATATATCTATATATATATATATATATATATATATATATTGTTTGAGTTAAAGTTATCAACTACTGATCCACCACATTAATCCCATATATTTTTTGCTTGGGAGATTTGTATTGTATTAATTACCATCGTATATATTTTTACATTTGTAGCATTACCATTATGTGCACCCTTTCTAATTTTTCTTTCATATCGAATATGAAAATCATAATCATCATTCTGAAAAGTTATTGTAGTTGTATTTTCTGGAATGGATAAAGCAGATGATACTAAGGCCATATTTTTAACAAGTGCCAGTAGCAAAAACCTAATATATACGCACGTGTAATAATTAAAAATAAAAATAAAAATTGGATTAAGTCATTATATTTATACCAAACATACACGTAAATAATATTGTGAATTGGTCTCTTGTAGAAGGTAATGCATGATCCATCTTTGTTTCAATGAAGAGGATGCCATATATCACTATTTAATAAATATTCTATTTTATATATATTGTTACGTTGGTCTACAATCAAACATTAAGGATATGTAGTATAGGTTTTAAAGTAATGTTTATTAAGTGAATATATCATTAAAAAAAAGTTAAATGTATATGCTTTTTTATAAGACAAAGTCAACAATCACCAACTTTAAACATTCGTTTAGATCCGACTTTTATATTAGTTATATGTTTGGAAAACATGTTTATACGCCTCATAAAAAAATTCTTTTTGGTTTTTATTAGATAAACCTTATAAAATAGTAATTAAGTTTGAAGTTTGTTTTAATTAAATTACTTATATTTCTTTTTGCTACAATTAAATTATTTAACTTCTAATAGATGTTCTACTCGTAGGTTGTTAAACTATTTAACAAGATATCATGCTTATGTGACATAATAACCTGCGATATTATCTCAATAAAATGCAAACATTTTTCCTTAAAAAACGTGCGCTATAAATTTAATACAATCTTGAATCAATATTTCTATAGCCCTGCAATTCATCTTCTTCAACAATAATCAAAAGGTGTTGAACCCAAACAAGGTTGTAAACGTGGCCAGCCAAGTCGAACCGTTTATCTTACGAGTTCATTTTATTGGTTTGGGCCCACTAGTTTATAGACGATGCGAGCCAATAAGTCAATGCTTTTAAAAAGAAAAAAAATAGTCTGATAGTTAAATAAATTAAACACTACACTTTAATTTAAACGAGTCAAAGAGCGAGCTAACAAGCCAACTAACAAACAAACCATGAGCCGAGCTGACCTTGGCTCGGGCTTGACTTGTTTCTAAACCATAACGAATCGGCTCAACTCATAACAAGCCGATTTCAAACGAGTTATTTTGAAGCATGTTTTGAGCGTGCTACGAGCCACATAATATTTTGAACAGTCCCCCCAAAAACATAACATATAGATGATTCCATAATGCTCGAACAAAAGAATTTTATACCTTCAAACAAAATATGATTTCAACAAAAAAAATTATCTTATATATAGGGTAGAACAGTAGAACAGAATTCGTATCTTCTAGTTTGTCAGATGCCTCCTTTCTTCTCTTGAAGGCTGGTTCACGAGGTTCCCAATAGAAGATTTGGTAGTTGTTTGATAGCCTTTTAATAGAACAATTGAGATGCTATATCTGAATTTGTAAGAGGTTGCAGTGTTTGGTTCGCAAATACACCACCTTTTAACGGTTTTATTAAGCTTTTAATGGTTAAGAGCTAGGAAGATACTAAATGGAAATGCTGTCATGTTTACTCTTCCCCTTAAATCAAAACCGTCCCATCCTAAACCTCGTTCCCCATGGTGAAAGAACCCATTATCTCACCATGGCTCACCCATCGTGGCAGCTACAAGGTTAAGGATGTTGGATTTGAGTGTATAGGAGCGGATTCAGGTTGCAATTGTGGTTGTAGGTTGGTAAATTTCATTGCTTTAAATTTGTATGTGAATGTTAGGTATGTTTTTTTTCTTTGAGATAACACTTGGTTCACAACTAAACTGAATGATATGTAGCACGTACACTTGAATGTCAATCTTGTTAATCTCAACTAATACAGGCTACTTTTTGAGAATGGAACTTAAAGTTTACTTTATAAGAGTGTAGGTATAAAATCTAATATTAGAACATCCGTTGAAAGTACAATGATCTAATTGGGAAAAAAATTAAAAGTGACTTAATTAAAAGAAATTTAAAACTTAATTAACATTTTATAAAGTTTTTCTTTTAAAAAAATATTTATTGTATATAGAAGAAAAATTAAAAGCTAAAGGTAAACGAATTTAATGAAGAAATAAAAGAAAGAAAATTAGTATAAAAACGTTAAATACCTAGAAAAAGAAAGGAAAAGAACAAAAACATGAAATGTACCATTACAATTTTTTACGTAGCATATGTAATCTTTTATTTAGGATAGTATATAATTATTTTTGTTGTCAAAATTTAAATTGATTTAAATTTAGATTCAAAACATAAAGTCCACATAACCAGATCTAGTAGGGTTAAAATGCCATGTCTTGAAAGTTTAACTCTTCAATTCAAAAGAAAAGACGCGTGAAGTATACACGCATCAACATAGAAGAAGATCCTAGGAGAATCTCATTGGATTAGGAGTGCAAACCATGGTCAAAGCTTGATTTGTTGAACCCCAAGAAATTAGAAACAGAAGATAATCATTTGTTGAGGACATTACAAAATAAAAGTTTTTATTATGGGTTTGTCATCTTATTCTCACCCCAATCTCAACATCTCCAAGGATGTTTATGGTGGAATGGGATTTATGGATTCTTAGTTGAGGAATTACAGTAAGTTGATTAAAGAGATCTAAATTAGTGAAATTTAGATCTGGTGATTGAGTATCACCCATCACATCATTACAATTATCAAGAAAAACTTGATCCATTAAGTGTGTGACATCATTGATGTTGTCTTCTATAGAGTGGTTATCAGCAACAAGAAATTCTTGATCACTATCACCACCTTCATCTCCTCCAACATTGGAAATCCCTTTATTTAAGTTTTGTGCCATATTGCTGGAATTAGTAAGCACCTCAGATGTGTCAGCTAAAGAGCTTATCATGGTTGTGCTGATAGGATTATCACTTGTAGGGTTTGTTACCACTGGACTTGAAGAAATTCTGTCATTTGGTCTTCTCAAATCAAATCTTGGGTCAGCATCTCCTACTGATATGTTACCTGTAGATCCTAAAACATTTCACAAGATTTGTTAAACATTTAGTAAATCAAGATTAAATAGCCAATCTCGACCGAAACCTTTCACTCTGAGTGTGTGCTCATTGACGGTCACATTGGCTGACTCCTCAACTACTCTCGCTCTAAGATTGTATACTCTATAAGCCTTAGTTGGGAAGAGTATCTAATAAAGTGTCCATCATCTGATTTCTCAGCAATTTTGGCTATATGATCTTTGGTATTCAATATGGTGCATGGACATCTAGATAACCTAAGAAAACTAAGGAAATGTCTCCTTTTGTACCACGGTTCATAAGCAGTCTTACCATGAGTTTTGACTACTAAAACTTTATTCTGCACATAGCAGGCAGTGTTTTCTGGCTCTAGCCAAAAGGTGACGGCCAGTTTAGAGTCAGAGAGCATGGTCCTTGAAGCCTCAATAAGTGTCCTATTTCTCCTTTCAGCAACACCATTCTGTTGGGGAGTTCTAGGAGCACTATATTATCTTGTAATACTTTTTTCATCATAAAATATATCAAGGATTTGGTTCTTAAATTTAGTTCCTTGATCACATCTTATGATCTTGACCTTATAATCATATTGATTCTCAATTTTCCATTTGCAGTTCTTCAGGATTTCAGGAGTCTCATCCTTAGCTCTAAGAAAGAAGACCCAAGTATATCTTGTTAAGTCTTCTGTGATCATAAGGCAATATGAAGTTCTTCCTAAACTCATTACATAGGTGGGGCCAAAGAGATTCATATGTAATAAGTGTAGGGGAGTAGTGATGGAGTTCATTTCCTTTGGCTTGTGAGACACTTTGTGTTGCTTTCCTTTCAAATATGCAACACAATCGTCATCACTTGTAAACTATTTCTTTGGCATTCTAGTTATCAAATCATCTTTCATTAATTTATTCATGTTCTTAAAGTTTACATGACACGTTCTTTTATGCCAAAGAAAAGACTTATCATTATTTGCTTTAGATAGAAAGCAAGAAACTTCTCCTGATGGGGTGGTTTCCTACAAATTCATATTGTACATGTTCCCTTTTCTGGGGGCTCTGAGAAGGATATGCTCTTATGAAATGACCACCATGGGCTTGAAAACAATTGCACTCATGCTAAGTGAAGAGCATGTTATGTCTCTGGTCACAAAATTAGGATACACTCAAGATATTGTACCCAAGCTCCTTAACATAGTTTACCTTCTCACTGTGGAGCTTACCATTTGTAACTTTGCCCTTTCTTGTGACGTAACCACCTAATTCTCCTCCAAAAGCGACTGGCCCTCCATCAATTTTCTCAAAGTTCTGAAGCAAAAAGCCATTGCTCGTCATGTGCGTAGAACATCCACTATCAATGATCCATACATTTCATTTGGTCTTTAGCTATTCCGGCACAGAAAAAGATGGTTAGTTATATTTGAAAACCCAAGTCTTGTTGATCTTAGCCTCATTAAAGTGAACTAAAGATAGTTCAATAGTTATTGATCCTATATGTAAGCTTTGAGGATCATTTGCTATTGTTGATGAAGAACTTTTAGTCATATGGCCTTCCTTAATCTTTCATACCGTCTTTGGAAGATTAGACTTGGCCTTCAAGACTTCAGAAGTTTTGATGACTTTGGAAGTTTTGAAGACTGATCCTTTGGAAGCTTTTACATCCACTGTAGCAGACTTCAGTACTTAGGAAGCATTCATTTCTTCCGAGACCAAATTTTCTTCCGAATGTAATACTTATCTTCTTCTTGTTCAGTTTGAAGCTTCTAAAGGAAAGTGAGTTTCCTTACAAAGCTATTTTCATCTTCTTTTTCTTATAAGTTTTCTTTTTGGTCATGTGGATGGTAATCTTGAGATTGTAGATACAATCCTTAGCAAGATGACTAGTACCACCACACATGAAGCATTCAACAGGTATACTTCTGTGTGTTTTTTTCTGACGAGAAGGCTGAGCTTGATCTCTTTCCACTTCCTTCTTTATCTTCATAGATGATATAACCGGATTGGGGGGGAGCGTCCTATTAGAATTGGATGGTTCAGGCTATGCAGCAGTGGTGCATCTTTGTTCAACCTTCTTCTCTTGACAAGGATGGTTTGAACTTAAATAAGGACTCCTAGTACTAGAGTCTATAGTTGAGTATTTAGTCTACACCACTGCAAATCCAAGAGAGATAAATAATTGTTTTCTCTTAGTATTAAAAGTGGGTTTGATCTCTTAGGCTTTCTTTGTTCTTCTTTTGGCTGCCCTGATCAAATTCTTCCTGGCTGATTTGGCCATCTTTGGTTCTTTCTTCTTTTCAGAAGAATAGTGACCCTTCTTAGGATGAACCTCCTCACTCACTTCTGGTTCATCCTCCATTACCTCCTTTTCATCTTCATCTTCTTCTTGGATAGGGTTAATAAGTGGCAGCTCATCTTGACTAGTTTCATAGCTTGGAGATCTTACATGTAGTAATGTGTGTGGAGGAGCTATCTCACTTGAACCGAATCCCTGCTTATTTTGATAACAAATCTTTGAAAGCAAGGACGAGGATATGATATTCTTGAAGGTTTCCTTTTCAATAACATATTTTTCTACTTTGGCTTTACTGATCATAAGCTCAGCCTGGCATTCAGTTAACTTGGTAATAAGATCTTTGATTTGAGTCCTGTAATTTGCAAGCTCAAGCTTAACAGTTGATATTGTTTCTCTTTATATTAAGTTTATAATCATTTTTAGTTCTTTTGAAATCAACTTTTAAAATATCCAAGACTTAAGGTCAGATCTCACTTTGTTATAGGACATATATATATATATATATATGTTTACTTTAGTAAGGCATTCAGGTATATAAAGATGTTCAAATACCTTGGCTTTCATGATCAGTCATCAGTGCTTGATTTGGAGAAACATCCTCTACGTGAAAGCTCTAGTTAAAGCCTCCCTCTTTAATTAGCAATATAAGCTTCTTGTTTTTATTGGCTTGGCTTCTCAGATCTAGGAGCTGCATCAGTGTAGCTTGGTCTGGATTGTGCTTAGCCACCATTAGTCCTTGGTGCCTTGCACTCCCTAGCAAAATGTTAAATTTGTTTATAATTATAACACTTCAGTTTGCTTTTATCCAGTCTAAATTTCCACTGGATACATTGCTATGAAACTTTATTTTGGTTCTCTTGTAGAACTTCTTGGCTCTGTGAGTGAGAAGAGCCATTTGCTGGACTATCTTCATATACTCCAAGCATCTGGATGGATCCAATCTAAGTCTTCAAGAGTGAAGAGAAAGTTTCCATAACCTTAATCAATAGACACAAAGGCTTGATATGAGCTTGTCTCTTGAAATGGGCTTCCTTGGATGTAGCTCTCCCTTGGCGTCTTAGGAAAGGTAATGAAAGAGCCCTTTTGTGAGTTGTCAAGGAAGCAGATAAGATGATATTATGGTTCACTACTTTACATTTCAACCACATGGAATACTAAACTCTGTTGGTTGCTGGAAGAGCTGCTGGATGGAATCTGAATGTTCATCTCCATCTGGTACCCAATAAGGATACCATACAGCTCTATGTGAGTAACAATGAAGACGAATTCAGTTCTCTTAATGACCACACAGTAGTGAGTCTGTTGTATGGAAAGAGAGAACATAAACTTCCTCACAATGTCCCTATTCTCAACTTTTACTCCAACATCCATCAAAGTATCTACACTATCAACATACCTAAAGTATTGTTGAATCATAGTTTCACCTTTTTTGTAGGTGAAATTCTCAAACTGCTGCTTCATGAGATCCTTCATGTTTTCTTTAGCGTCATCAGACCCATCATGCATAAGCTTCAGTGCATCTCAGAGCTGCTTTGCAGTTTTCCACTTCTTGAAGCCTCTATAGATAGAGTTGGAAGAGTGGTTTGTAGATCAATCATGGCCTTCTGATCTATATCAATCTTCTTCCAATCTTTCTCAGAATAGTCAACCACTTTCTTTAGAATCATTCCACCACCAGCAGTAGCTAAAATGGTGCTTGGGATGTGAGGTCCTAACACAATAGATCTCCACACCATGTTGTCTTAAGACTTGATGAACCCTACCATTTGTTGGCACCAAGTATCAAGGTCATGAGGAGTGATCAGTAGAGATTTTGTCATGGTACTAGTTTACATATCAGCCTTAGTTGTAAGGCCTCGTTCCCGGGACGCTTACAGTTGGACAATCATCGCACTATTACATAAAACAATACATATTTATTAAATTAGACAGCGGAATTAAATTAACAAAAACCATTCATTTCATTGATAATTACTGTTGTTAAGCAATACAACATTGTTTAAAATTACAAAAGAATCATTTAATTGCATTACAAAACAACAATATCCTTAAGCGCGAATGGATGCTAGTCTTACCCTGCCGAGTAGTTCCCCCCTCGTGCCATCCTCAGCAATAATTAGCTGCCAACTAAAAATGCTTAAAAGTCAGCGTTGCTGAGTGAGTTCTAGTTTTAGAAGTATTAAAATACCTTGTGCGTTTTATATATGAAAATATATTTTTTAATTAAATGCATTACTTTCGTATGCGAGCACACATCATATGTACATCAAGACAATATTCATTGTTCATTTCGTTCTTTCGTACTTTCATTGTTATCTTTCATCATCATACGCATACTTTTGTTTCATACCCTTCATTATCATTCACTTGCATACATATTGTAACACCCGCATATTTCTTTTAAAAAAAGAAAAGAAATAAAAGAATAAGAGAAAAAGGGAAAAGGGGAGAAATGAATGCCAACCCAAAGATGAGGTTTAAAAGTGTAAAAAGGGTGGAAGTTGGTAAAAGTTGGTAATAAGGAGTATGGCTGCCCACTTTTCTGCACAACAACTTTCATTCGACATTTAGAGAGAGAAAGCAGAGAAAACTTTTGGATTTTGAAGAACAAGAAGAAGAGTTCGATTTTTAGGTAAGGTTTAATGTTTTTTTTAGTTGTTCTTGGCTAAATTAGCCTCGGTTATGTGCTTATGTGTGTGTATATGTGTTTGAATGCGTGTTTAAAGGATTCCTAGGTGTTAGAACCTTTTGAACAGCTCGGGTGAAGGGTGTAAATTCGAAGAAACAACTAAGGTGAGTTTCTAGACCCCCTTTTTACATGTTTTAAACGTTTTGGGCTGGAAAATGCATGTATATATGTTTTTATAAAATTTGGGTTTGATGCCCGTATGACATGAATGTATGTATGTTTATGTTTATATTAAGTTTATGCCTAGAATCATGTGAGCATGTTTAGAACTAGGCTTTATGATGTTTGGGATTTGGAATATGAATTAGACACATGAACAGGTTACTAATACGTCTGAAATTTTCCTTAGAAATGTGTATGAAATTTGGACTTAGAATAATTAAGTACAAGTTAAATGAGTCCAATAGTGCTTATACGCCCAAGGAAGTGCCTTAGAAATAGGCTAAGTGAGGTCATGTGTCTAAGCATGTAATATGTCCAATAGTCCTAGAACGACCAGACTCACAAGTCTGAAAATTTGCTAAGTATGGGGACTTATAAGTCCCAACAGGACTCATGAGTCCCACAGTACCCATGAGTCTGAAAACTAAGTAAAAAGGTGAAAAGTCTGGATTCTGGTCGTATGACCAGAAAATATTTTCTAAGTGTAGGATGAAAAGTCCAACAGGGCTCATACGCCTAATAGGGCTTATACGCCCAGCAGTACTCATACGCCCAGAGCCTGAAAATTTTCTAAGTGTGAGTTGGTGCGACCGACAGTGGTGAAACGCCTAGAACAGGGCTCATACGCCCAAAATACTTGGACTTTTTAACAGATTTTCCTTGGAGTCTGTGCAGTAGGGTTTCACATGAATGTTGACTAGGACGTTATTGAATGTGAATGATGATGTTTGAATGTAATAATATCCTTTTCTTAATATTATAATTAATATTATGATTAGGGATATTATTAAGATTATGAATAATATTATTAATAATATTATTAGTATTATTATTATTATGCTTATTAATAGTAATACTGTATGGCTCTCTGTGGAATGATCATGATCAGAATTATTATCATTAATAAAGTGAAAGATTAATGATAAAGAGGAATGGAACGTAAACGAATGAACGAAAGTCTTGCAAGCAAAAGAATGGAGGTGCACACCCCTGGCAGGTGTTAGCTCAACTGTGATGCGGGTTCGCTACCCCGAAGGATGCACACAGGGTCAATCCTTGAGATTGATATAGAGGTGAGTGACTTGGTGTCACAACAGACTCACAGGATGTAGGTCAATCTTTGTGATGGCTTAGAGGTGAGTGACTTGGTGTCACAACAGACTCACAGTATGTAGGTCAATCTTTGTGATTGGCTTAGAGGTGAGTGACTTAGTGTCGCAACAGACTCACAGCTTAAGTAAAGAGGAATGATAAAAGTACGAATTGAACGACGATGAAGATAATGAAAGTATTACCTATGTGTATGTACGATGTATGATCACCTGTGAAAATGAGGAATGGTTTTTGAACGAAAAGTAAAGTATTTTAATTATAAAACTAGAACTCACTCAGCAACGCTGACTTTTATGTATTTTCAGTTGGCAGGTGACAGGTTGCTGAGGATGGCACACGGGGGTGGCTACTTGGCGGGCAAGACTGACATCCATTTATGTTTTGACGACACTGTTGTTTTGTAATTCATTCAATTAAATATTTTGTGAACTTATAAACTAAAATGTATTGCTTAACAACAACGTTCTAAATGAATGGATGGTTTTTGTTTAAAATAATTTCCGCTGCTTAATATTGTGTTGTGAATGTTTTATGCTGTGAATGACCAACTGTGAGGTACCCGGGAACGGGGCCTTACAAGTTGGTATCAGAGCTAAAGTTTAAGTGAATTGGGTAAATATTTTCAAAATGAACCTAAACTTAAACTGAAATGGGACAAGAAGAGGGATGTCAGCCCGAGTAGCCATGTGCCATCAGGTATTTCTTTTCTTAAAAGTTAATCAGTGTTATGTGCGTGTGCTATATGATTTATGTGTTCTTAGTAGATTTAGATGCTGATGTAGTCAGGATAGGGGATGCTTGGGGTGCAAAGAGTAAAGTAAGTGGCTAATCACAACTGGCCACTGTAATTAGGGACTTACTATACTTGACATAAACTGAGTTGTTTCCTTGAATGACTGTTTTAGTGTTTGAATCTTATAGTGCATAGGAAAATGGCTGGGAAGAAACCTACCAAAGCTGCTAGAGGTAGAGGTCGACCGCGTACGACTAGGAACAGTACTAAAGCTCCTGAGACGACTCCTGTGAACCCTGAGGTTCCTGACCGGAACGAAGAAACTGAGAATGCGAGCCTGAATGCCTCAGCTAGGGAGGCGATTGCTGGTGAGGTACATCAGATCCTGCAGGCAGTTATGCCATCTGTGGTGACCGACGTTATTCGTGCTGTGAGGAATGAGGAGAGAAAGGAGAAGGAGGACAGGAGAGGGTCAACTGGGAAGGAAAGCAAGGGAGGAGAGGAACGACCGGAACCTGAGATAGTAGTATCTGATGAAGAGGAAGATGATGTGGTAGGGGTGACGACTAAGGGATGCAATTACGGGGCATTCCAGAGGTGCAGGCCCCTGACTTTTGACGGAAATGGCAATGCTGCTGCTGCCCACCGTTGGGTAAGGGAGATGGAGGCGGTACTCGAGATCAGTGAGTGCCGGGAAGATCAGAAGGTGAAATTTGCCACCCACTCTTTTACCGACTCAGCATTATGTTGGTGGGACAATATTGTCCAAGCTGAGGGCAGCAGGGCTATAGGCAAGATGAAGTGGCCCGAGTTGAAGAAGTTGGTAGTTGAGGAATTCTGTCCTCACCGGGAACTTGACAAGATTGAGAGAGAGTTCCTGCAACTCGAGGCGGGAACCATGAACCACCAGCAATACACTGCCAAGTTCAATGAGATGGCGAGGCTGGTGCCAGATCAGGTGACACCGGTATCTCGCAAGATTAACCGGTATGTACAGGGGCTGCCAGCCGACATTCGTAGGCATTTGATTGCTGCACGACCAAGCACTTTTAGGTCGGCCGTAGATTTGGCTGGGAGGCTCTATGATGAGAGGGAGGTAGCAGATGCGGAGGTGAAGAAGGCTGGTGGTGGTGACCGGAACTGGAATGGGAAACGGTTCGGGCGTGGTGGTTTTACTCCGAACAACAAAAGGATGAAAATGGATGACCGAAGGGTGGGGTCATCAAGCTCGGGGCCCAAAAGGTGTGGCAAGTGCGGGAAGGAGCATACGGGTGAGTGCAAATCGGGGCTCAACGTGTGTTTCAAGTGCGGGAAGCCGGGTCACATTCTGAAGGATTGTAAGGATCTGAGGTGTTATAACTGCGGTGAGGCGGGCATATGAGCAAAGACTGCAGGAAGCGGAGGGTGGAGAGTTCGGGGCAAAGAAGACGGCCGGGACTGAAGGGCAGAGGGCGAGCGCCAGAGCTTTCACCATGACCAGAGAGGAGGCTAGGACGGACCCCGATGTTGTGTCAGGTACGTTTCTAGTAAATCAAACTCTTGCTTCTGTGTTATTTGATTCTGGTGCTAGTAGGAGTTTTATTTCTGCTACTTTCTGTGCTAAATTGCCTATTAGTAGTAAATACATTGATGAGCCCTTTGATGTAGAAACTGCTATTGGTAAGTCCACTAGAGTTACTGATGTGATAGAGGACTGTACCATAGAGTTAGAAGGCTATAGGTTTGCCTCTAGATTACATGTGATGTCCCTAGGTGGATTTGATGTAGTGCTAGGGATGGATTGGTTGGCAACCTACGAAGCGAATATCGTGTGTCGAAAGAAGATGATTCGACTGACGGCATCTGACGGGAGTCTGGTAACGATATACGGTGATCGGGTAACGCTGATTCCGAAGGTGATTTCGATGGCGGTGGCAGGCAAGTGCATGAGGCGTGGGTGCGGCGCCTACTTATGTTACGTAAAGGATGTGGAAACGCCAACACCACAACTATCCGATGTTCCGGTTGTGTGTGAGTTTCCGGATGTGTTCCCGGAAGACTTATCAGGATTGCCACCTGACCGCGAAATCGAATTCCAAATTGACTTGATACCGGTGCTCAACCTGTTGCTAAAGCACCGTATCGATTGGCTCCGACTGAGATGAAGGAGTTGATGGAACAACTGCAAGAATTGCTTGACAAGGGCTTCATTAGGCCGAGTATCTCTCCTTGGGGTGCTCCGGTCTTATTTGTGAAAAAGAAGGATGGTAGCATGAGAATGTGTATCGATTACCGTGAGTTGAACAAGCTAACGATAAAGAATCGGTATCCATTACCAAGGATTGACGACTTGTTCGACCAGCTCCAGGGTGCCAGTTGGTTCTCGAGAATAGATCTTCGATCTGGCTACCATCAATTGAAGGTAAAGGAGCAGGACATTCCTAAAACAGCTTTTCGTACGCGTTATGGACACTATGAGTTTCTCGTTATGTCATTTGGTCTAACTAACGCGCCAGCTGCTTTTATGGACTTGATGAACCGAGTGTGTCGGCCAATGCTAGATAAATCAGTAATTGTGTTTATCGATGATATTCTGATTTATTCGAGGAGCGAGGAAGAGCATGCCGGTCACATTCGGGAAGTGTTGGAGACTTTGAGGAGGGAGAAACTGTATGCTAAGTTCTCCAAATGTGCGTTCTGGCTACGCGAGGTACAATTTCTGGGTCACGTGGTAAATGCAGAGGGGATCATGGTAGACCCAGCAAAGGTTGAGGCTGTGATGCAATGGAAATCACCAAAGACGCCATCCGAGATTCGTAGCTTCTTGGGATTGGCGGGCTATTACAGGAGATTTATTCAAGACTTCTCCAAGATAGCCTCACCATTGACAAAATTGACCCGTAAGGACGTGAAATTCGTGTGGGGTCGAGAGCAGGAGACGGCCTTTGAGGAGTTGAAGACAAGACTAACACAAGCTCCTGTTTTGACTTTGCCCAAGGGGAATAAAGACTTAGTGGTCTATTCAGATGCATCTTATTCCGGGCTAGGTTGCGTGTTGATGCAACGTGGAAGGGTGATCGCCTATGCATCTCGACAACTGAAGACCCACGAAGTCAACTATCCCATACACGATCTAGAATTAGCTGCGGTGGTTTTGCGTTGAAGATTTGGCGGCACTATCTATACGGGACGAAGTGCACAATCTTCACCGACCACAAAAGCTTGAAGTACTTCTTCGAGCAGAAAGATCTAAACATGAGGCAAAGGCGATGGTTGGAGCTCATAAAGGATTATGACTGCGAAATCCATTACCATCCGGGCAAGGCCAACGTGGTGGCCGATGCCCTTAGCCGAAAAGAACGACCTGAGCCGATTCGGGTGAAGGCTTATCAGCTGATCATGACCCCGATGTGATGACACAGGTTAAGGAGTTCCAAGACGAGGCTTTGAAAGAAGATCGTCTTAACTCCGAAAGGATGAGAGGCCTAGTTACGGAATTGGGTGAGAACACTCTTGGTGTTAAGACCCGATTTGGGAGAATGTGGATTCCTCGATACGGGGATCTACGTGATAGAATTATGGACGAGGCCCATAAGACCCGATACTCCATTCACCCCGGTGCTACCAAAATGTACCACGATATGAAGAAAGACTATTGGTGGCCGGGTATGAAACGCGACGTAGTGGAGTATGTAAGTAAGTGCTTGACTTGCTTACAAGTGAAGGCGGAACACCAGAAGCCCTACGGGAAGATCCAACCGTTGGATATACCCGAGTGGAAGTGGGAGCACATCACCATGGACTTCATCACGAAGTTACCACGTACCCCAAAAGGGTATGATGCCATATGGGTGATAGTTGCCCGCTTGACAAAGAGTGCCCACTTCCTACCGATCCGCGAAACATACTCATCCGAGAGATTGGCGGATCTATTCATCAAAGAAATTGTAGCTCGTCATGGTGTACCGGTGTCTATTGTGTCTGATCGTGACACCCGGTTTACCTCCAAGTTTTGGAAAAGATTTCATGATGCAATGGGGACGAGACTACACATTAGTACAACATATCACCCTCAGACAGACGGTCAGTCTGAGAGGACGATCCAAACCCTCGAAGACATGCTTCGGGCGTGCGTGATCGACTTTGGAGGAAGTTGGGACAACCACCTGCCGTTAGCAGAATTCTCGTATAACAACAGTTATCATGCCAGTATTGGTATGCCACCCTACGAGATGCTATAAATTGGAGATGTAGGACGCCCGTATGTTGGGGAGACATTGGGCAGAAAGAACTGGGAGGTGTTGAGGTGATTGAAGCAACGACTGAGAAATTAGAAAAGATCAAAGCCTTCATGAAGGCGGCGAAAGATAGGCAAAAGTCGTATGCTGACAAGAGGCGAAGACCGATAGAGTTCAAGGTTGGTGACCGAGTCATGTTAAAGGTCTCACCCTGGAAGGGAATCATTAGATTCAGGAAACGAGGTAAGCTAAGCCCGAGATACATAGGACCTTTCCGAATTGTCGCACGAGTAGGAGAGGTGGCCTATCGACTTGAGCTGCCAGATGAGTTAAGTGGAATCCATCCCACATTCCATGTATCTCATCTGAGGAAGTGCTTAGCTGATGAAGATATGATTGTTCCACTGGAGGATATTGAAGTAGACGAACGGCTCAACTACGTGGAGCAACCAGTGGCAATCATTGATCGTAAAGAAAAGAGGTTGAGGAATAAAGTGGTTCCTCTTGTGCGTGTACAGTGGAAGCACAGGAAGGGATCCGAGTCTACGTGGGAGACTGAAGAGGAGATGAGACAACATTACCCATATCTGTTTGAGGAATAACAGGTTTCGGGGACGAAACCTATATAAGGAGGGCGGACTTGTAACACCCGTATATTTCTTTTAAAAAAAAAAAGAAAAGAAATAAAAGAATAAGAGAAAAAGGGAAAAGGGGAGAAATGAATGCCAACCCAAAGATGAGGGTTTAAAAGTGTAAAAAGGGTGGAAGTTGGTAAAAGTTGGTAATAAGAGTATGGCTGCCCACTTTTCTGCACAACAACTTTCATTCGACATTTAGAGAGAGAAAGCAGAGAAAACTTTCGGATTTTGAAGAACAAGAAGAAGAGTTCGATTTTTAGGTAAGGTTTAATGTTTTTTTAGTTGTTCTTGGCTAAATTAGCCTCGGTTATGTGCTTATGTGTGTGTATATGTGTTTGAATGCGTGTTTAAAGGATTCCTAGGTGTTAGAACCTTTTGAACAGCTCGGGTGAAGGGTGTAAATTCGAAGAAACAACTAAGGTGAGTTTCTAGACCCCTTTTTACATGTTTTAAACGTTTTGGGGCTGGAAAATGCATGTATATATGTTTTTATAAAATTTGGGTTTGATGCCCGTATGACATGAATGTATGTATGTTTATGTTTATATTAAGTTTATGCCTAGAATCATGTGAGCATGTTTAGAACTAGGCTTTATGATGTTTGGGATTTGGAATATGAATTAGACACATGAACAGGTTACTAATACGTCTGAAATTTTCCTTAGAAATGTGTATGAAATTTGGACTTAGAATAATTAAGTACAAGTTAAATGAGTCCAATAGTGCTTATACGCCCAAGGAAGTGCCTTAGAAATAGGCTAAGTGAGGTCATGTGTCTAAGCATGTAATATGTCCAATAGTCCTAGAACGACCAGACTCATAAGTCTGAAAATTTACTAAGTATGGGGACTTATAAGTCCCAACAGGACTCATGAGTCCCACAGTACCCATGAGTCTGAAAACTAAGTAAAAAGGTGAAAAGTCTGGATTCTGGTCGTATGACCAGAAAATATTTTCTAAGTGTAGGATGAAAAGTCCACCAGGGCTCATACGCCCAACAGGGCTTATACGCCTAGCAGTACTCATACGCCCAGAGCCTGAAAATTTTCTAAGTGTGAGTTGGTGCGACCGACAGTGGTGAAACGCCTAGAACAGGGCTCATACGCCCAAAATACTTGGACTTTTTAACAGATTTTCCTTGGAGTCTGTGCAGTAGGGTTTCACATGAATGTTGACTAGGACGTTATTGAATGTGAATGATGATGTTTGAAGGTAATAATATCCTTTTCTTAATATTATAATTAATATTATGATTAGGGATATTATTAAGATTATGAATAATATTATTAATAATATTATTAGTATTATTATTATTATGCTTATTAATAGTAATACTGTATGGCTCCATGTGGAATGATCATGATCAGAATTATTATCATTAATAAAGTGAAAGATTAATGATAAAGAGGAATGGAACGTAAACGAATGAACGAAAGTCTTGCAAGCAAATGAATGGAGGTGCACATCCCTGGCAGGTGTTAGCTCAACTGTGATGCGGGTTCACTACCCCGAAGGATGCACACAGGGTCAATCCTTGAGATTGATATAGAGGTGAGTGACTTGGTGTCACAACAGACTCAAGGATGTAGGTCAATCTTTGTGATTGGCTTAGAGGTGAGTGACTTGGTGTCACAACAGACTCACAGTATGTAGGTCAATCTTTGTGATTGGCTTAGAGGTGAGCGACTTAGTGTCGCAACAGACTCACAGCTTAAGTAAAGAGGAATGATAAAAGTACGAATTGAACGACGATGAAGATAATGAAAGTATTACCTATGTGTACGTACGATGTATGATCACTGTGAAAATGTGGAATGGTTTTTGAACGAAAAGTAAAGTATTTTAATTATAAAACTAGAACTCACTCAGCAACGCTGACTTTTATGTATTTTCCAGTTGGCAGGTGATAGGTTGCTGAGGATGGCACACGGGGGTGGCTACTTGGCGGGCAAGACTGACATCCATTTATGTTTTGACGACACTGTTGTTTTGTAATTCATTCAATTAAATATTTTGTGAACTTATAAACTAAAATGTATTGCTTAACAACACGTTCTAAATGAATGGATGGTTTTTGTTTAAAATAATTTCCGCTGCTTAATATTGTGTTGTGAATGTTTTATACTGTGAATGACCAACTGTGAGGTACCCGGGAACGGGGCCTTACACATATACTTTTATTTCGTACTTTTCATTATCTTTTACTTTCATACAATACTTTCGTTTCGTATTCTTCATCATCTCTTACTTTCATTTGGATCGATGTGCAATACCCCGAACATTATCCACGAAGCTGATGCTCGGCCTGGGGTCTATAAATAGACCCCGAACATCATGCACGAAGCTGACCCAGTCACCTAGGGCAGGCCATCTTTCCCTTTCATCCGGACCAATGTGCAATACCCCGAACATTGTGCGCGAAGCTGATGTTGGGCCTGAGGTCTATAAATAGACCCCGAACATTATGCATGAACCTGATCCAGTCACCTAGGGCATACCACTAGGGTCCCGTCAATCTCAATGTTTGACCCTGTGTGCATCCTTCAGGTTAGCTAAACCGCATACAGTTGAGCTAATGACAACATGGTCGTACACCTCCATTCAATTTGCTTGCAAGCCATTCATTTGTTCATTATGTTTCACTTTTCATCTTTGTTATTCACTTCATTACGTTATACTTTAAGTTCATTTATTCATATATCATACTACGTAAAGTCATAACATAATACATAACGTATCTAATATAACATATATGTTTTGAAAACCTTTAAAAGATAACACATCATACACATATGCATATCATAACATTCATCACATCATAATCCTCATCACATCATCATACATACTTTAAACATAGACCATCACATCACATCAGTGTCTATCTCAATCACATACCTCTTAAACCCCTTAGAAAGTTCAAAGTTCAAAATAGGCATATGGGACATTTCACGCGGACGAGCCTAAAATTTCCTAAGTAAAAGCAGTCTAGGCGCATTAGCACTATGCAGGCGCATGAGCCCTGTTTAGGCGCATTACCACTATGTGGGCGCATGAGCCTTACGTAGGCGCATCAACACTTAGGCACATGGCCACTTCGGGTGCATGGGCACTATTTGGGCGCATGACCTACACTTGGGCGCCTGGGCATAAATTTTGAGCGCATAAGGTACTGTTTGGGCGCATGAGGTATACTTATATTTTCTAAGTAAAAATTAGGCGCATGGGCCACTGTTTAGGCGCATGGACCATACTTATACATGTTTCTAAATCATTTCAGACCAAATCATCATCTTAACATGTTCTTAACTTAAATCCATCATTCTTGGCATCTCAAACAAGTGTATAGCCACATGTTCTTAACTAAAATCCATCATTCTAGGCATCTCAAACAAGTGTTTAGCCACATAACACATGAAGTCACACATTCATACATACGGATTCGCACATAACATCTTTTAAAACATTTTACATGCATTTTCAGCCCCAAAGAAGTTTAAAAACATATAAAACCAGGGTCTTGAACTCACCTGTGACTGCTTTCAAGCACAACTTATTCGAATTCAAGCACTCTTGATGTTCTAATACCTAGACACCAAGAACATATACACCCGGACGCACATAAATACATAAGAACACATATAACTCGGTTCTGAAGCTGAAAACTCAGTTGAAACCGAATATTTACCAGAAATCTTACCTTTTAGCATCTTCTTCTTTTTCTCTCTAGAAAACCGATGAAACTCTGCTCTCTCTCTCTAAAAATGCCGAAGCAGTTGATGTAACAGAAGTTGTGGGTGGCCATGCCCACTTTAAACATAATAATAATAAAATTTTGTCGTGTTTGCACTTTTAGCCCTTCCATTTATGTTCCTTTTACTTTCTCTTAAGATACTTTTCTTTTTTATTGTTTTTACTTTCTTTTACTTTGACAAAATTTCTGGATGTTATATTAGTTAGAGCTGCCATTTAAGCTGGTAAGTGTTTTATGAAATTAAAGAGATTTAACATGGCGAGATCCTACAATCAAGAGCTTAAAACTCTTTGATACCAATTGTAGGACAGGTAAAAAAGGGTAATGCAACAATTTCATAAGTTTGGAGAGAATAAACAATACATAACAGATCAAATAGGGAACCAAATTATGAAATAATAAACAAAAGTAAGAATACAAGCAAAACACAGGTAATTGGTTTTCAAGAATGATGTATATTACTCTCATGTGTTTTATAATTGTTACAAGGCTTAGTCCTAAGGACTATTACCTGAGATATTTTATACTATATCCTATAGTTAGCCATACTTTAAAGACCAACTGGAACACTAATCTAGATAATAAGATCAAGGTCAATTCGAAAGGTAAATTGCCTTTTGACTAGTGATGGTGGCATGCCATAGCTCACATCCTTATCTATTACAAAAAGGATAAACGTACAAAGTAGAAATTTACAGACTCTATGAACTTAATCTACAGTTGATAAAAGTCTGGACATATCACCAACTTGTATAAGTTGGTTAGTCTTTAGAGATGGCAGCGAAAAGTGGTTTAACTTTTATTAAAAGCATGTCAGAGAAAGCATGTCTTCTCTGTCTTTGGAAAAAAATAGTCTCTTAGCTCCGGAAGACTTTGTCTTGAAGCTTCAGAAGACTTCATCTTTGACTTTGGAAGAAATGATCTTTTGACTCAGGAAGATTTGACACTTAGTGACTTTCTTTGAGTTGTATCAAATTTTCCAATGTAGCTTCCTCTATACTTCAGTATGCATGTTAGGAGAACTTTGGTTGCATCAACTTCTAAGTATAACTATTACAACAATACATTTTAATCCTATCAACGTAGAACCCATCAAGAACTCGGCTGCACCAAAACTCCAATGGAGGTATGACAGTTCCTATGGTTGGCTGATTAGTATTAGAAATTGCTCATAGGATTCTCAACAAATCACTCAACCTCTCACAGTTTTAACGCATAAGAGCACGACATATAACTAGGTTATAAACAAGAATCGGCATTATAGATACTTAAACAAAAACTATATACTGCACCTATATTATCATTACCAAAAGGGACAGAGGCCTTTATATTATATTACGTTGTCTCTATTCAAGGTCTAGGTTGTGTATTGATGCAACTCGAGAAGGTTATCACGTATGCTTCCCATAACTAAAGATTCATGAGAAGGATTACATGACTCACGACTTGTAGTTGGGAGCTGTGGTGTTTGCGCTTAAGATTTGGTGACATTACTTGTATGGTATTGAATACTATGTCATCGGATTAAACTATTAACGATGATGATGATGATGATGATGATGATGATGATGATGATGATGATGATGATGATAATGAGATTGGTGGTTGATGATGATAAAGGTGGTGATTAATGGTGGTTTGTTATGGAGGATATTAAAGAACCAAGAGGTAGTAGGAGAGTATGTGTGGTATGTGGTATGTGTTTGGGTGTATGTGTTTGAGGGGTAATAGGATGGGTGGTTTGGGTATAATCATCATATAGGTGCCTATTCGTGCTTAGTAAGCCTAGTTCGTGTTAACATCACGAGGGGATACTTAGTGTTTTAGATGTGAGGTGTCGAGAGGTAAGGTGACCGAGGGGTGTGAGTAATTGGATGGTCATTATTAGTTGTAACTGAAGATAATTAGGGTGTTAATCAAGAGTGATTATTATGTAATTGGGTGCTTATGGTGTAACCAAGGTGTTAGTTTGACTAAATCTCATTACGTGGAACCTTGGGGTGATCGTTATTCCTTAGGGTGATCATTATGTGATTGATTGCATGTTAGTTCATATACTTTGTGGTTTAATCTTATTTATCTTAATGGTCTTATTTGCAATGCAAAGGGGTTTTGGTCAACTTTAGTTTGGTTATAATGATGTAATATAAGATTATTAAGTTTGTTTATGATGTCTTATGTTGTAAAATATAGGTGTTAAAGGTGGGGATGTGAATTTAGTTTCAAAGGGTTTTCTTTGATGATATTACATATACGAATGTAGAGTTTTGTTTCATTTTTCTTGGAGCTTATCTTACATTCTGTCTAATAATTATTATTAGAACTTAGTCATACATGATCCTTTAGCTTAGTCATAGTACACGAAATCATATGTATTAATGTTCATATAAAATAACACTTACTCTTATAAAGGTTCAAACAAATTAATACATATGCATTTACTAACTCACTTAAGGTTTTTCAGGGTTGTCACAAGGAAAATGAAAATAAGTCAACAGAAATAGTCACATCGAAATTACCTCCAACAAATTTTTTTTCATACAATTTGATTTTGATTATGATTAAAAATATTTATGATTGAGATTCTTTAATACACTTTTTAGTTTTAAAATCTTTTTTTAATTTTACACTTTCCTAAATATTACTTTTCATTTACAGTTATATGATTTTCACAAAATCATCTTATAGTAAAATCCAGCCAGTTAAAAGAAAAGTATTCAACAAATTTCCTAATTTATAACTTTCAAGTGTTCATTTTGTAATCTATAACTTCAGTTTCTGTATCCGGGTATCTTAATATCTTAATATCTTATCTTAATATATAATAAAAGAAAGGGGTTAAGCCACACGGCAAGATTTAGATAATACATTGCCACGTGACATCTTCATAATACATTATCGTCACGTGTCATTTTATTAGCAATATCTATACTATATAAGAAAAGAGTAACTAGAATGTCACATGGCACTCTCATATTACTCCTAAAAAAATTTTCCCGCCTAAATTAATATATTATTTTAGTCAATTTTTTATTTTAAGCAACTCAATTAATAATAATAATTTATTTGTTTTAAATTTAATTATTTATATTATCAACTTAATTGTGTAATCATATTAAGATTCAATTTAAAAAAACTAAAAAGAAAAAAATTTATTGATATATTTATTTATTTTAGATTACTGTGATCGTAACACAACTGGTTTTAATTTTAAATGAGTCAATTATATATTATATTATTCAAAAAAGTATTTGAATATTTATAATTTATAAATGTAACTTTTTTACTTTTTATTATTATAGTAATACGTAACTTAATCATACAAAATATTTATACATTTTTGAATTATATTGTTTTTATATTTTCAACCCGTGTATTACACGGGTTTACTAAAACTAGTGATTTATAAAAGAATATCACAATCATGTTTAAATAGTATTTAATATCTAATTAAATAACATTCTAAAATTAGATTTAAAAATTTAGTGAACAAAATAAAATTTTATAAATTTTAAATATCAATTTTATTTTGTAATTAGTCCGTAATTTTATCTAAAAATAACTAACTAATTAGTCAAATTTTAATACTAACAATTTGAATATTCAAATTTAACATATGTAGTTCAGAAATTTTACATGCCAATAATAACAATCAATCTAAGTATTTTGGGTTAATAATTTGAAATTTTAAAAATCTTCTATATTTTAATAATATCATATAATATTTACATGGATTATATAACATTATATTATTATTGTATTATATATATAGAACAATTTTTTTTTCTATTTACTCTTTTGTCACTATCAAAGATATCTGATAAATATATGAAATTACTTCTCCTATGATCAAAGATTCCAGGTATTTTGCATGAAAAACTTATTTTACTTCTCCATTATTCACATAAATCATCATTTTCAACTCATTTCGTATTGCATTCAATTATAATATTACGTACACTTTGACTTAAAAAATGTAGAAGACTAATCAAGGCTCGGCAAAACATTTGAAAATTGAACGAAGATGAAGTCTGATAACAGCCTATGCGAAAGCCAGTTCCACGCGATAAGAAGCTGTCACGCGAAGAAGTCTTCCACGCGAAAGCCTTAGCCGCGCGACAGATTGATCCACGCGAAAAGCTTGTCGCGCGAGAACTGCTGTTTAAGTATAAATAATTTAGTTTTCGTTTTGTAAAAAAAAAGCTTTTGTTCATTTTTCATATCTGTACTGTGCGAAATCGCACAAGACCTTTCATAGGTTGTGTTATTCAATCAACGAATCATTTTGTGATCAATTCAATCTTCTTTCACTCCAATCTTGTTGACATTCCGCATTCACAAGATTGAGATCGTGTGTTTATTGTTTTTCTGGGAGATTTCAAAGTTTTACAATTGGTATCAGAGCATTAGGCTCTAGAACCACGATTTGGAGAAGATTTGGATTGTTTTCTACTCATTTTTGAAGATATTCATCATTGATTACTTGAGATTCAGATATGGTGATGTTATGCTGCTCGAATTTTGAGAATTTGGACTGATTTGGACTGAATTAGTGGACTTTAGTTGAAGTTTAATCATAATTAAGCTTAAAATTGAACTAAATTTGTTAAAATTGGATTAAAATTAGTATAATCAGACATATTCATTGATTTGGAGGTGATTCTTGCTTGAACAAACTGTTGGAGATTTGTTTCTGCACAAAATTGGAAGATTTTCGCTTGAATTGGGAGTTTTCGCGTGCGAAAGTATCAGATTTCGCACAAACGGTTATTTTACTTTTATGAGATTTCGCTTAAAGAGTAAATTGGAATTTCGCACAAATCGTAATTCTCGCGCGAAAAATTGCGTCGCGCGAAAAAAAGTTTTTGCACGATAGCTTCTCTCGCATGAAAAGTCTGATTTTCGATTTTCTGATCAACATGTCTTCATCAACACCAAATTTGAAGCATCTTATGCCAGAGAAAATTGAGAATCTGTTTGCCGAGTTTATATCTGATGATCTCTTGGATGGAATGTTTGCTGAGAAGGAAGAAGTTGAGGAAGAGAAGGAAGAAGTTGAATGTAAGAAGGAAACTGAGAAGGAAGAAAAGGAAGAACCAGTTGAGGCTATGAAAGCATTCATGGTGAAAAGGAATGAAGAGCCTAAAGGAGAAAGCTCAGAACCAAGGGTATATGATGATCTATGCACAAATTCTTGTGTTGAGAAAGTTCAAAGGTATAGAGTTCATAATGAAAACTTGATAATGGAAGTTGAAAAACTACAATATCAAAGCTCGAAAACACAAGTCAAATGAAAAGATTTTTAAAGAAAAACATGAAGGTTTAAATAAAACAATATACAATTTACAACTAAATCTTCATGATAAAGAATGTACAAATAATGATTTGACAAATAGAAACAATGAACTCGCCTTGGAAATTAATAGACTCAACAGTGAACTAGCCTCGGCTAAATTGACTGTTGAAAAATTTGAACTTTCATCAACTATGGTTGAAGGGATTATCAAGTCACAAATGACTCAGAAGATAAAAGGAGGAAAATGTGGTGTTGGATTTTCAAACATCGCTCCTCCAATTAATCATGATTATTCAAGTTTACCTTCATCTGATGTCATTTCTGATTCTGATATGAGTTATGGGATAGGTTTTTCTCCATCCTCAAACATAAAACCTTCAGTCAAGGTAAATCTGACAGTTGATCCTATCATAATAAATAAACCTAAACAATCAACTGAAATTTTTTGTGCAGATCATGTGAAGGTAGACGGGTTGGTTGAAGAATGGGAAAGTGAGAGTGAGAAAGAAAATGAGAGTGATAGTTTGAAAAATAAGAATGTAAAAGTTTTAAGATCTATTTATAATCAAACTTTGTCAGGAAATGAAAAGACTGTTGATTTGAATATGATTAAATCAAATAGTAAATGTATTTTGAATGCAAATCAGAGGGAAAATCAGAAAGAAAAACTTGAAAAGGACTTTAAAAGTAGATTTGTTTCTAAAGGTTTAATTGAAAATGAAGAGCATATTTTTAAAGAAACGAATTCTCGATTCTTTAAAAATAAACTTCATTATAATGCTAACTGTAGAAGACTAATCAAGGCTCGGCAAAACATTTGAAAATTGAACGAAGATGAAGTCTGATAACAGTCTATGCGAAAGCCAGTTCCACGCGATAAGAAGCTGTCACGCGAAGAAGTCTTCCACGCGAAAGCCTTAGTCGCGCGACAGATTGATCCACGCGAAAAGCTTGTCGCGCGAGAACTGCTTTTTAAGTATAAATAGTTTAGTTTTCGTTTTGTAAAAAGAGCTTTTGTTCATTTTATCATATCTGTACTGTGCGAAATCGCACAAGACCTTTCATAGGTTGTGTTATTCAATCAACGAATCATTTTGTGATCAATTCAATCTTCTTTCACTCCAATCTTATTTACATTCCGCATTCACAAGATTGAGATCGTGTGTTTATTGTTTTTCTGGGAGATTTCAAGGTTTTACAATTGGTATCAGAGCATTAGGCTCTAGAACCACGATTTGGAGAAGATTTGAATTGTTTTCTACTCATTTTTGAAGATATTCATCATTGATTACTTGAGATTCAGATATGGTGATGTTATGCTGCTTGAATTTTGAGAATTTGGACTGATTTGGACTGAATTTGTGGACTTTAGTTGAATTTTAAGCATAATTAAGCTTAAAATTGAACTAAATTCATTAAAATTGGATTAAAATGAGTATAATCAGACATATTCAGTGATTTGGAGGTGTGTAAGGCCCCGTTCCCGGGCACCTCACAGTTGGTCATTCACAGCATAAAACATACATATTATAAATTAAGCAGCGGAATTATTTTAACAAAAACCATCCATTCATTATAAGCACTGGTGTTAAGCAATACATTTTAGTTCATAAGTCACAAAATAATTAGTCGAATGAATTACAAAACAATAGTATCGTCAAAACATAATTGGATGTCAGTCTTGTCTTGCCGAGTAGCCCTCTCAGTGTGCCATCCTCAGCAACCTGTTACCTGCCAACTGGAAAATACATAAAAGTCAGCGTTGCTGAGTGAGTTCTAGTTTTGTAATAAAACATACTTTTCTTTCGGAAAACCTTTCTTTACTTATATGCGGTCACACAAATACGTACACAGATAATATTATTATATCTTCGTCGTTCATTCATTCACTTTCGTTCGTGTGCCGCACTTTGTTAACATTCATATTCTTTCGTATTCTTTCTTTCATATTAGTTCTTTCATTCGTACGTATCTTACTTTCATTCATTCATACATTACATACGTTCATACATTCATGTCATTCATACATTCATTGCATACGTACGATCATTTCTTTCATTCATACGTTCATTACATTCTTTCGTACGTTCATTCATTTCATTCATACATTCACATTACATTCTTTCGTACGTTCATTCATTTCATTACTTCTGGTAACATGTACAATACCCTGAACATTGTGCACGAAGCTGGTGCTGGACCTATGGTGATCAACCACGAACATTATGCACGAAGCTGATCCAGTCACCTGAGGTAAGTACATGCACCACTTATCTTTCGTTCTATCATACGTTAGCCAAGTCTGTTGCAGCACACGGCTGCTCACCTCAGTGGCAAATCTCATGATTGCCTGCTAACCGAGTCTGTTGCAACATGTAGTTGCTCACCTCATTATCAATCTCAAAGATTGACCCTGTGTGCATCCTTCGGGGTAGCTAACACGCATCACAGTTGAGCTAACACCTGCCAGGGGTGTGCACCTCCATTCATTTGCTTGCAAGCCTTTCTTACGTTCATTTACGTTCCATTCTTCTTTATCATTAATCTTTCACTTTATTAATGATAATACTTCTTGGTTAAATTTTAAACATTCTTCATCATATCATTCCATACATAACAATATTTAAATATTAATATTGTTAACAATAATAATATACTGATAACAATCTCAGTAATAATAAGGGTTAGTCATTCATCATCATTACATACATAAAACATCATCATTAATTAACCCTAGTCATTAATCATGCGAAACCCTACTGCACAAACTCCAAGAAAATTCTGTTAAAAATTCTAAGTGTTTGGGCGTAAGAGCCCTGTTCAGGCGTTTCACCACTGTCGGACTTACCAGCTTACACTTAGAAAATTTTCAACTCTGGACGTATAAGCACTGCTGGGCGTATAAGCCCTGTTGGACGTATGAGCCCTGTTGGACTTCTCACATTACACTTAGAAAATTTTTCTGGTCATACGACCACGGTTCAGACTTTTCACCTCCCATACTTAGTAAATTTTCAGACTCATGAGCACTGTTGGACTCATGAGTACTGTTGGGACTCATTACCTTGTACTTAGTTTTCTAAGTCCAAATTCCAGACACATGACTACTATTTGGGCTGGTTAGGCGTATTAGCAGCTGTTCATGTGTCTAATTCATATTCCAGTCCCCAAACATCATAATACTTAATTCCAAACATGTACATACGAATCCAGGCATAAACTTAACATAAACATAACCATACGTTCACCCCAAATCATATTCTATAAACATACACATGTACATAACATACGGGTATCATACCCAAATTCATAAAAACATACATACATGCATTTTCCAGCCCCAAATCATTTAAAAACGTGTAAAAAGGGGTCTAGAAACTCACCTTAATTGTCCTCCGAGTTTACACTCTTCTCCCGAGCTTCTTCAACCAATTCCAACACTTTGAAACCTTCTTAACCGCATTTGAACACATAGAAACACACATAAGCATTTAACCGAGGCTAATCTAGCCAAGAACAACTTAAAAAACATTAAACCTTACCTAAAAATCGAATTCTTCTTCTTGTTCTTCAAAAACCCGAGAGTTTCTCTGCTTTCTCTCTCTAAAATCCGAACAAGAAAAGAGTGTGCAGTGGGTATGGGCGACCATATCGCCTTTTACACCAACTTTTCAAGATTTTGTCATTTTTAACACTTTTGGTCCCTCAACTTTGGGGTTGACTTTCTTTTTCCCCATTTTCTTTCTCTTTTATTCTTTTGTTTCTTTAAAAGAAATATACGGGTGTTACAAGTCCACCCCCTTATATAGGTTTCGTCCCCGAAACCTGTTATTCCTCAAACAGATGTGGGTAATGTTGTCTCATCTCCTCTTCAGTCTCCCACGTAGACTCGGATCCCTTCCTGTGCTTCCACTGTACACGCACAAGAGGAACCACTTTATTCCTCAACCTCTTTTCTTTACGATCAATGATTGCCACTGGTTGCTCCACGTAGTTGAGCCTCTCATCCACCTCGATATCCTCCAGTGGTACAACCATGTCTTCATTAGCTAAGCACTTTCTCAGATGAGATACATGGAATGTGGGATGAATTCCACTTAACTCATCTGGCAATTCAAGTCGATAGGCTACCTCCCCTACTCGTGCGACGATCCAGAAAGGTCCTATATATCTCGGGCTTAGCTTACCTCGTTTCCTGAATCTAATGATTCCTTTCCAGGGCGAGACCTTCAACATGACTCGGTCACCAACCTTGAACTCTATCGGTCTT
The DNA here is from genome assembly GCA_024085815.1 of Flaveria linearis. Classification (NCBI taxonomy): domain Eukaryota; kingdom Viridiplantae; phylum Streptophyta; class Magnoliopsida; order Asterales; family Asteraceae; genus Flaveria; species Flaveria linearis. The sequence goes on from CM044006.1 coordinate 28,951,520, forward strand.
CGCCTCTTGTCAGCATACGACTTTTGCCTATCTTTCGCCGCCTTCATGAAGGCTTTGATCTTTTCCAACTTCTCAGTCGTAGCTTCGATCACCTCAACACCTCCTAACTCTTTCTGCCCAATGTCTCCCCAGCACACGGGCGTCCTACATCTCCTACCGTATAGCATCTCGTAAGGTGGCATGCCAATGCTGGCATGATAACTGTTGTTGTACGAGAATTCTGCTAACGGCAGGTGGTCGTCCCAACTTCCTCCAAAATCGATCACGCACGCCCGAAGCATGTCCTCGAGTGTTTGGATCGTCCTCTCAGACTGACCGTCCGTCTGAGGGTGATATGCTGTACTAATGTGTAGCCTCGTCCCCATTGCATCATGAAACCTCTTCCAAAACTTGGAGGTAAACCGGGTGTCACGATCAGACACAATAGACACCGTACACCATGACGAGCTACAATCTCTTTGATGAACAGATCCGCCAATCTTTCAGATGAGTACGTTTCGCGGATCGGTAGGAAGTGGGCACTTTTTGTCAAGCGGTCAACTATCACCCATATGGCATCATACCCTTTCGGGGTACGTGGTAGCTTCGTAATGAAGTCCATGGTGATGTGCTCCCACTTCCACTCGGGTATATCCAACGGCTGGATCTTCCCGTAAGGTTTCTGGTGTTCTGCCTTTACTTGTAAACAAGTCAGGCACTTACTCACGTACTCCACTACGTCACGTTTCATGCCCGGCCACCAATAATCCTTCTTCATATCATGATACATTTTGGTAGCACTAGGGTGAATGGAGTATCGAGTCTTATGGGCCTCATCCATGATCTTTTCACGTAGATCCCCGTATCGAGGAATCCACATCCGCCCGAATCGGGTCTTAACACCAAGAGTGTTTTGCCCAATTCCGTGACTAGACCTCTTATCCTTTCGGAGTTAAGACGATCTTCTTTCAAAGCCTCGTCTTGAAACTCCTTAACCTGAGTCATCACATCAGAGGTCATAATTAATTGATAAGCCTTTACCCGAATCGGCTCGGGCCTTTCTTTTCGGCTAAGGGCATCTGCCACCACGTTGGCTTTGCCCGGATGGTAATGGATTTCGCAATCATAATCCTTTATTAGTTCCAACCATCGCCTCTGCCTCATGTTCAGATCTTTCTGCCCGAAGAAGTACTTCAAGCTTTTGTGGTCGGTGAAGATTGTGCACTTCGTCCCGTATAGATAGTGCCGCCAAATCTTCAATGCGAAAACCACCGCAGCTAGTTCTAGATCGTGTGTGGGATAGTTGACTTCGTGGGTCTTCAGTTGTCGAGATGCATAGGCTATTACCTTTCCACGTTGCATCAATACGCAACCTAGCCCAGAATAGGATGCATCCGAATAGACCACTAAGTCCTCATTTCCCTCGGGCAGTGTCAAGACAGGAGCTTGTGTCAGTCTCGTCTTCAATTCCTCAAAAGCATCCTCCTGTTCTCGACCCCACACGAACTTTACGTCCTTACGAGTCAATTTTGTCAAAGGTGAGGCTATCTTTGAAAAGTCTTGAATAAATCTCCTATAGTAGCCCGCCAATCCCAAGAAGCTGCGAATCTCGGATGGCGTCTTTGGTGACTTCCATTGCATTACGGCCTCAACCTTTGCTGGGTCCACCATGATTCCCTCTGCATTTACCACGTGACCCAGAAATTGCACCTCGCGTAGCCAGAAAGCACATTTGGAGAACTTAGCATACAGTTTCTCCCTTCTCAAAGTCTCCAACACTTCCCGAATGTGACCGGCATGCTCTTCTTCGCTCCTCGAATAAATCAGGATATCATCGATGAACACAATCACTGATTTATCTAACATTGGCCAACACACTCGGTTCATTAAATCCATAAAAGCAGCTGGCGCATTGGTCAACCGAAAAGACATGACGAGAAACTCGTAGTGACCGTAGCGCGTCCGAAAAGCTGTTTTAGGAATGTCCTGCTCCTTTACCTTCAATTGATGGTAACCAGATCGAAGATCTATCCTCGAGAACCAACTGGCACCCTGGAGCTGGTCGAACAAGTCATCGATCCTCGGTAACGGATACCGATTCTTTATGGTCAACTTGTTCAATTCACGGTAGTCGATACACATTCTCATGCTACCGTCCTTCTTTTTCACAAATAAGACCGGAGCACCCCAAGGAGAGATACTCGGTCTAATGAAGCCCTTGTCAAGCAACTCTTGCAGTTGCTCCATCAACTCCTTCATCTCCGTAGGAGCTAATCGATACGGTGCCTTGGCGACAGGTTGGGCACCGGGTATTAAGTCAATTTGAAATTCGATTTCGCGGTCAGGTGGCAATCCCGATAAGTCTTCCGGGAACACATCTGGAAACTCACACACAACCGGAACATCGGATAGTTGTGGTGTTGGCGCTTCCACATCCTTTACGTAACATAAGTAGGCGCTGCACCCACGCCTCATACACTTGCCTGCCACTGCCATCGAAATCACCTTCGGAATCATCGTTACCCGATCACCGTATATCGTTACCAGACTTCCGTCAGATGCCGTCAGTCCAACCATCTTCTTTCGACATACGATATTCGTTTCGTAGGTTGCCAACCAATCCATTCCTAACACCACATCAAATCCACCTAGGGGCATCACATGTAATCTAACAGCAAACCTATGGCCTTCTAACTCTATGACACAGTCCTCTATCACATCAGTAACTCTAGTGGACTTACCAATAGCGGTTTCTACTTCAAAGGGCTCATCAATGCATTTACTACTAACAGGCAATTTAGCACAGAAAGTAGCAGAAATGAAACTCTTACTAGCACCAGAATCAAATAACACAGAAGCAAGGGTCTGATTTACTAGAAACGTACCTGACACAACATCGGGGTCCGTCCTAGCCTCCTCTCTGGTCATGGTGAAAGCTCTGGCACTCTCCCTCTGCCCTTCAGTCCCGGCCGTCTTCTTTGCCCCGGAACTCTCGGCCCTCGCCTCCTGCAATCCTTACTCATATGACCCACTTCACCGCAGTTGAAACACATCGTAGTCTTACAGTCTCTAGCCATATGACCGGATTTCCCACACTTGAAACAGACGTTTAACCCCCACCTACATTCACCACCGTGCTCCTTACCACACTTGTCACATCTTTTGGGTCCCGAGCTTGGTGACCCCACCCTACGGTCATCCCTTCTCGTCTTCTTATTATTCGGGGTAAAGCCACCACACCCGAACCGTTTCCCATTCCAGTTCCGGTTAGCACCACCGGCTTTCTTTGCTTCCACCACCACCACTTCCCTCTCGTCATAGAGCCTCCCTCTAAGTCTACTGCCGACCTAAAGGTGCTCGGTCGGGCAGTAATCAAGTGCCTGCGGATGTCGGCTGGCAGTCCCTGAATGTACCGGTTAATCTTTTGAGATACCGGTGTCACCTGATCCGGCACCAGCCTCGCCATCTTATTGAATTTAGTAGTGTACTGCTGGTGTGTCATGGTTCCCGCCTCGGGTTGCAGGAAATCCCTCTCGACCTTATCGAGTTCTCTGTGAGGACAAAATTCCTCAATTATCAACTTCTTCAATTCTGTCCACCTCATTTTCCCGATGGCCCTGGAACCCTCAGCTTGGACAATATTGTCCCACCAGCATAGTGCTGAGTCAGTAAAGGAGTGGGTGGCAAACTTCACCTTCTGATCCTCACGGCACTCGCTGATCTCGAGTACCGCTTCCATCTCCCTTACCCACCGGTGAGCGGTTGCAGCAGTGCCATTGCCATCGAAAGTCGGGGGCTTGCACCTCTGAAATGCCCCGTAACTGCACCCCTTGGTCGTCACCCCTACTACATCATCCCCTTCCTCATCAGATACTACTATCTCAGGATCCGGTCGTTCCTCTTCTCCCTTGCTTTCCTTTCCAGTCGACCCTCTCATGTCCTCCTTCTCCTTCCTCTCCTTGTTCCTCACAGCTCGAATAACATCGGTCACTACAGATGGCATAACTGCCTGTAGGACCTGGTGTACTTCGTTAGCAATCGCCTCCCTAGCTGAGGCATTCAGACTAGCATTCTCATTTCCTCCAGTCCGATCAGGAACCTCAGGGTTCACGGGAGTCGTCTCAGGAGCTTTAGCACCGCTCCTAGTCGTGCGCGGACGACCTCTACCTCTAGCAGCCTTAGAAGGTTTCTTCCCAGCCATTTTCCTATGCGCTATAAAATTCAAACACTAAAACAGTCATTCAAGGAAACAGCTCAGTTTATGTCAAGTATAGTAAGTCCCTAATTACAGTGGCCAGTTGTGATTAGCCACTTACTTTACTCTTCACACCCCAAGCATTTCCTATCCTGACTACATCAGTATCTAAATCTACTAAGAACACATAATCCATATAGCACACGCACATAAGTCTGGTTGACTTTTAAGAAAACAATACCTGATGGCACATGGCTACTCAGGCTGACATCCCTCCTTCTGTCCCATTTTCAGTTTAAGTTTAGGTTTATTTTGAAAAGATTTACCCATTTCACTTAAACTTTGGCTATGATACCAACTTGTAAGGCCCCGTTCCCGGGCACCTCACAGTTGGTCATTCACAGCATAAAACATACATATTATAAATTAAGCAGCGGAATTATTTTAACAAAAACCATCCATTCATTATAAGCACTGGTGTTAAGCAATACATTTTAGTTCATAAGTCACAAAATAATTAGTCGAATGAATTACAAAACAACAGTATCGTCAAAACATAATTGGATGTCAGTCTTGTCTTGCCGAGTAGCCCTCTCAGAGTGCGATCCTCAGCAACCTGTTACCTGCCAACTAGAAAATACATAAAAGTCAGCGTTGCTGAGTGAGTTCTAGTTTTGTAATAAAACATACTTTTCTTTCGGAAAACCTTTCTTTACTTATATGCGGTCACACAAATACGTACACAGATAATATTATTATTATCTTCGTCGTTCATTCATTCACTTTCGTTCGTGTGCCGCTCATCGTTAACATTCATATTCTTTCGTATTCTTTCTTTCATATTAGTTCTTTCATTCGTACGTATCTTACTTTCATTCATTCATACATTACATACGTTCATACATTCATGTCATTCATACATTCATTGCATATGTACGATCATTTCTTTCATTCATACGTTCATTACATTCTTTCGTATTCATTCATTTCATTCATACATTCACATTACATTCTTTCGTACGTTCATTCATTTCATTACTTCTGGTAACATGTACAATACCCCGAACATTGTGCACGAAGCTGGTGCTGGACCTGTGGTGATCAACCACGAACATTGTACACGAAGCTGATCCAGTCACCTGAGGTAAGTACATGCACCACTTATCTTTCGTTCTATCGTACGTTAGCCAAGTCTGTTGCAGCACACGGCTGCTCACCTTAGTGGCAAATCTCATGATTGCCTGCTAACCGAGTCTGTTGCAACACGTAGTTGCTCACCTCATTATCAATCTCAAAGATTGACCCTGTGTGCATCCTTCGGGGTAGCTAACCCGCATCACAGTTGAGCTAACACCTGCCAGGGGTGTGCACCTCCATTCATTTGCTTGCAAGCCTTTCTTACGTTCATTTACGTTCCATTCTTCTTTATCATTAATCTTTCACTTTATTAATGATAATACTTCTTTGTTAAATTTTAAACATTCTTCATCATGTCATTCCATACATAACAATATTTAAATATTAATATTGTTAACAATAATAATATACTGATAATAATCTCAGTAATAATAAGGGTTAGTCATTCATCATCATTACATACATAAAACATCATCATTAATTAACCCTAGTCATTAATCATGCGAAACCCTACTGCACAAACTCCAAGAAAATTTGTTAAAAATTCTAAGTGTTTGGGCGTAAGAGCCCTGTTCAGGCGTTTCACCACTGTCGGACTTACCAGCTTACACTTAGAAAATTTTCAACTCTGAACGTATAAGCACTGCTGGGCGTATAAGCCCTGTTGGACGTATGAGCCCTGTTGGACTTCTCACATTACACTTAGAAAATTTTTCTGGTCATACGACCACGGTTCAGACTTTTCACCTCCCATACTTAGTAATTTTCAGACTCATAGCACTGTTGGACTCATGAGTACTGTTGGGACTCATTACCTTGTACTTAGTTTTCTAAGTCCAAATTCCAGACACATGACTACTATTTGGGCTGGTTAGGCGTATTAGCAGCTGTTCATGTGTCTAATTCATATTCCAGTCCCCAAACATCATAATACTTAATTCCAAACATGTACATACGAATCCAGGCATAAACTTAACATAAACATAACCATACGTTCACCCCAAATCATATTCTATAAACATACACATGTACATAACATACGGGTATCATACCCAAATTCATAAAAACATACATACATGCATTTTCCAGCCCCAAATCATTTAAAAACGTGTAAAAAGGGGTCTAGAAACTCACCTTAATTGTCCTCCGAGTTTACACTCTTCTCCCGAGCTTCTTCAACCAATTCCAACACTTTGAAACCTTCTTAACACGCATTTGAACACATAGAAACACACATAAGCATTTAACCGAGGCTAATCTAGCCAAGAACAACTTAAAAAACATTAAAACTTACCTAAAAATCGAATTCTTCTTCTTGTTCTTCAAAAACCCGAGACTTTCTCTGCTTTCTCTCTCTAAAATCCGAACAAGAAAAGAGTGTGCAGTGGGTATGGGCGACCATATCGCCTTTTACACCAACTTTTCAAGATTTTGTCATTTTTAACACTTTTGGTCCCTCAACTTTGGGGTTGACTTTCTTTTCCCCCATTTTCTTTCTCTTTTATTCTTTTGTTTCTTTAAAAGAAATATACGGGTGTTACAAGGTGATTCTTGCTTGAACAAACTGTTGGAGATTTGTTTCTGCACAAAATTGGAAGATTTTCGCTTGAACTGTGAGTTTTCGCGTGCGAAAGTATCAGATTTTGCACAAACGGTTATTTTACTTTTTATGCGATTGCGCTTAAAGAGTATATTGGAATTTCGCACAATTCATAATTCTCGCGCGAAAAATTGTGTCGCGCGAAAAAAAGTTTTCGCACGATAGCTTCTCTCGCACGAAAAGTCTGATTTTCGATTTTCTGATAAACATGTCTTCATCAACACCAAATTTGAAGCATCTTATGCCAGAAAAAATTGAGAATCTGTTTGCCGAGTTTATATCTGATGATCTCTTGGATGGAGTGTTTGCTGAGAAGGAAGAAGTTGAGGAAGAGAAGGAAGAAGTTGAATGTAAGAAGGAAGCTGAGAAGGAAGAAAAGGAAGAACCAGTTGAGGCTATGAAAGCATTCATGGTGAAAAGGAATGAAGAGCCTAAAGGAGAAAGCTCAGAACCAAGGGTATATGATGATCTATGCACAAATTCGTGTGTTGAGAAAGTTCAAAGGTATAGAGTTCATAATGAAAACTTGATAATGGAAGTTGAAAGCCTACAATATCAAGCTCGAAAACACTAGTCAAATGAAAAGATTTTTAAAGAAAAACTTGAAGGTTTAAATAAAACAATATACAATTTACAACTAAATCTTCATGATAAAGAATGTACAAATAATGATTTGACAAATAGAAACAATGAACTCGCCTTGGAAATTAATAGACTCAACAGTGAACTAGCCTCGGCTAAATTGACTGTTGAAAAATTTGAACTTTCATCAACTATGGTTGAAGGGATTATCAAGTCACAAATGACTCAGAAGATAAAAGGAGGAAAATGTGGTGTTGGATTTTCAAACATCGCTCCTCCAATTAATCATGATTATTCATGTTTACCTTCATCTGATGTCATTTCTGATTCTGATATGAGTTATGGGATAGGTTTTTCTCCATCCTCAAACTTAAAACCTTCAGTCAAGGTAAATCTGACAGTTGATCCTATCATAATAAATAAACCTAAACAATCAACTGAAAATTTTTGTGCAGATCATGTGAAGGTAGACGGGTTGGTTGAAGAATGGGAAAGTGAGAGTGAGAAAGAAAATGAGAGTGATAGTTTGAAAAATAAGAATGTAAAAGTTTTAAGATCTATTTGTAATCAAACTTTGTCAGGAAATGAAAAGACTGTTGATTTGAATAAGATTAAATCAAATAGTAAATGTATTTTGAATGCAAATCAGAGGGAAAATCAGAAAGAAAAACTTGAAAAGGACTTTAAAAGTAGATTTATTTCTAAAGGTTTAATTGAAAATGAAGAGCATATTTTTAAAGAAAGAATTCTCGATTCTTTAAAAATAAACTTCATTATAATGCTAACCTTGTGAATCAAGATATTTGTAGCCCAGATTTGCAAGTCAAAAGCTCCTTCTTCATCCAATCTGAAAATTCAAATGCCTGGTCCTTCTCCAGCATCCATTCGCATATCAAAGCCTGGTCCTTCTCCAGCACCAATTCGTATATCTAAGCCTGGTCCACCTCCAGCAAATTCAAAGTCTGGTCCTACTCCAGTAGAATCTAAGACTGGTCCTATTCCAGCACCATCAATTCCAAAAGTCACAACTACAAATTCTCAATTCAAAAGTGGTCATACATCAACAATTTCCTCGAATCTGCAAAAGATGAACATGCAATTATCAAATGAGGCAAAGATTCGAGAGACTGTGCAGAGAGTTAAACCAAAAAGTCAATCTGACTTTGGTTTCTATGACAATTTTTATAGTTGTCATCCACAGTTTGTTTTCCACACACAACAGAGAAAATGTTATCAGTGTGGAAACATAAATCATTTAACAAATAATTGTCCTTTTCGACAAAAATCATTAAGCAAACAACGATTTCGTAATTCTATTGCTCATAATAGAAAATTGTTTTTACTCGTGGAAAATTTGCAAACCAAATGAAATCTAAAGTTGTTAATGATTATAATGTCAAAAAGAATAAAAGTTTGACTAATGATGAAAAAGAAAACATCAAAATGAAAAGTGTAAATGAAAAGACTGATGTGCTAAACAAATATAATAATCTCAAATCATTTTGTCTTGCTGCAACACATAATGTGCTCAAGTCATGTTTGACTTGGGTACCAAAAGCTAAGTAATTTTGTTACTTATGCAGGGACAACCGCAAAGATCATTGAAAGCTTATGGCATATAGACAGCGGTTGTTTAAAGACATATGACAGAAACTTACAATTGCTTCAACATGTTCAGTCATATATCGGAGAAATTTAAAATAAGCTTTAAAAAAATATTTTTGGTCTTAGGGAGAGTCAAGATTGGATCAATAAAAATGAATTTTCATGATTAAATGAGAAATGATTTTACACAGTTCAAAAAGAGTCTAAGTACTTTCAAAGGCTTAAATAGGAATAGACTTGGATTATGTTTGATGTGTCAATAGGCTTTGCTTTCAGAAACGAAAAGATCATAAGTGAGTGATTAAACTTGAATTAAAGAGATATGATTTAGTGGGGAACATATCAGATTCTGTGACAATGACAAAAATGTTCTAACACAGACTGAGAGATATAATCTTGTCATACTCAAGCCTGTATTTGTTTGATTCAGTGATTATCATAACTATATGTATATATAAAACATAAAAGACAAAAAGACAAAAAGAAATAAAAAGACAAAAAAAAATATAGTTGAGCAAATAATTGAGCAAAAAGATGCCAAAAGGCCATATAGGATATAAGATGCCAAGAAGCATAACAAATCAAAAGATATGTCTAAAGACATACATACTGTATGGTATATATTTTCTATTTTGAGAATAATTTCTGACAATGGAAGGCAAAATCGAAAGATGGGGCATGTAAGTCCGGATGGCTTGTAAGTCCTAAACATCTTGAGAGGGCAGACGTAAGTCCGGATGGCTGTCAGTAAGTCCTTAAACTTGTTATTATTCCGTGTTAAGAGATATTTCTCAGGCTAGTTATGCTCAAATAGTTATATTTTAGGAATAAATAAATGATATCATTGATCAACAATGCATGGTTTAAGTCAATTTGGGATGACTTGAAATCTCAATAGTGTCTTGAAGACTAATAAGTATTTTACTGAAGTTCTGATTGTGGGATCCACTGAATTATATTAAATCATACAAAACATGATAAGTATCACTCCTTATGTTTCTGAGTAAAATCTGAAGTATAAGTTTAAAGGAACAAAAGATATTGACAATCAACTTAACCAGTTTACTTTAAATAAAGCTGGACAGAGTCTTGACTTGATAAAGAACTATATGATCTCATTTTGAAAATTATTACAAGAAAAGAAAGATTCCAGTCCATGCTCCTGTTCCTCCTAATTCTTTGAAGCAATTACTTTCATGGAGATGTGAGAAGGATTCCGGTCATGCTGTGATCAGATGTACTGACATGTCTTTTAGAATCATTGATCCAGCTGACTTGATGAAGTTTCGCAAAGACGACTTAATCAAGCTTTTACATTGCCCCATTTCAGCTGATGAGTTCGTACAAGAAGGCAAATGTTGATTTTGATTGATTATGTTTCACCGAGCCTAGGGGGAGATTGTAGAAGACTAATCAAGGCTCGGCAAAACGTTTGAAAATTGAACGAAGATGAAGTCTGATAACAGCTTATGCGAAACCCAGTTCCACGCGATAAGAAGCTGTCACGCGAAGAAGTCTACCACGCGAAAGCCTTAGCCGCGCGACAGATTGATCCACGCGAAAAGCTTGTCACGCGAGAACTGCTTTTTAATTATAAATAGTTTAGTTTTCGTTTTGTAAAAAGAGCTTTTGTTCATTTTTTCATATCTGTACTGTGCGAAATCGCACAAGACCTTTCATAGGTTGTGTTATTCAATCAACGAATCATTTTGTGATCAATTTAATCTTCTTTCACTCTAATCTTGTTTACATTCCGCATTCACAAGATTGAGATCGTGTGTTTATTGTTTTTCTGGAAGATTTCAAGGTTTTACACTAACCTTGGGAATCAAGATATTTGTAGCCCAGATTTGCAAGTGAAAGCTCCTTCTTCATCCAATCTGAAAATTCAAATGCCTGGTCCTTCTCCAGCACCCATTCGCATATCAAAGCCTAGTCCTTCTCCAGCACCAATTCGTATATCTAAGCCTGGTCCACCTCCAGCAAATTCAAAGTCTGGTCCTACTACAGCAGAATCTAAGACTGGTCCTATTCCAGCACCATCAATTCCAAAAGTCACAACTGCAAATTCTCAATTCAAAAGTGGTCATACATCAACAATTTCCTCAAATCTGCAAAAGATGAACATGCAATTGTCAAATGAGGCAAAGATTCGAGAGACTGTGCAGAGAGTTAAACCAAAAGTCAATCTGACTTTGGTTTCTATGACAATTTTTATAATTGTCATCCACAGTTTGTTTTCCACACACAACAGAGAAAATGTTATCAGTGTGGAAACATAAATTATTTGGCAAATAATTGTCCTTTTCGACAAAAATCATTAAGCAAACAACGATTTCTTAATTCTATTGCTCATAATAGAAAATTGTTTTTTACTCGTGGAAAATTTGCAAACCAAATGAAATCTAAAGTTGTTAATGATTATAATGTCAAAAAGAATAAAAGTTTGACTAATGATGAAAAAGAAAACATCAAAATGAAAAGTGTAAATGAAAAGACTGATGTGCTAAACAAATATAATAATCTCAAATCATTTTGTCTTGCTGCAACACATAATGTGCTCAAGTCATGTTTGACTTGGGTACCAAAAGCTAAGTAATTTTGTTACTTATGCATGGACAACCGCAAAGGATCATTGAAAGCTTATGGCATATAGACAGCGGTTGTTTAAAGACATATGACAGGAAACTTATAATTGCTTCAACATGTTCAGTCATATATCGGAGAAATTTAAAATAAGATTTAAAAAAAATTTTTGGTCTTAGGGGGAGTCAAGATTGGATCAATAAAAATGAATTTTCAGGATTAAATGAGAAATGATTTTACACAGTTCAAAAAGAGTCTAAGTACTTTCAAAGGCTTAAATACGTATAGACTTGGATTAGGTTTGATGTGTTAATAGGCTTTGCTTTCAGAAATGAAAAGATCATAATTGAGTGATTAAACTTGAATTAAAGAGATATGATTTAGTGGGGAACATATCAGGATTCTGTGACAATGACAAAAATGTTCTAACACAGACTGAGAGATATAATCTTGTCATACTCAAGCCTGTATTTGTTTGATTCAGTGATTATCATAACTATATGTATATATAAAAGATAAAATACAAAAAGACAAAAAGAAATAAAAAGACAAAAAAAATATATAGTTGAGCAAATAATAGAGCAAAAAGATGCCAAAAGGCCATATAGGATCTAAGATGCCAAGAAGCACAACAAATCAAAAGATATGTCTAAAGACATACATACTATATGGTATATATTTTCTATTTTGAGAATAATTTCTGACAATGGAAGGCAAAATCAAAACATGGGGCATGTAAGTCCGGATGGCTTGTAAGTCCTAAACATCTTGAGAGGGCAGACGTAAGTCCGGATGGCTGTCAGTAAGTCCTTAAACTTGTTAATATTCCGTGTTAAGAGATATTTCTCAGGCTAGTTATGCTCAAATAGTTATATTTTAGGAATAAATAAATGATATCACTGATCAACAATGCATGGTTTAAGTCAATTTGGGTTGAAATCTCAATAGTGTCTTGAAGACTAATAAGTATTTTACTGAAGTTCTGATTGTGGGATCCACTGAATTATATTAAATCATACAAAACATGATAAGTATCACTCCTTATGTTTCTGAGTAAAACCTGAAGTATAAGTTTAAAGGGACAAAAGATATTGACAATCAACTTAACCAGTTTACTTTAAATAAAGCTGGACAAAGTCTTGACTTAATAAAGAACTATATGATCTCATTTTGAAAATTATTACAAGAAATGGAAGATTCCAGTCCATGCTCCTGTTCCTCCTAATTCTTTGAAGCAATTACTTTCATGGAGATGTGAGAAGGATTCCGGTCATGCTGTGATCAGATGTACTGACAGGTCTTTTAGAATCATTGATCCAGCTGACTTGATGAAGTTTGACAAAGACAACTTAATCAAGCTCTTACATTGCCCCATTTCAGCTGATGAGTTCGTACAAGAAGGCAAATGTTGATTTTGATTGATTATGTTTCACCGAGCCTAGGAGGAGATTGTAGAAGACTAATCAAGGCTCAGCAAAATATTTGAAAATTGAACGAAGATGAAGTCTGATAACAGCCTATGCGAAAGCCAGTTCCACGCGATAAGAAGTTGTCACGCGAAGAAACCTTCCACGCGAAAGCCTTAGCCGCGTGATAGATTGATCCACGTGAAAAGCTTGTCGCGCGAGAACTGCTGTTTAAGTATAAATAGTTTAGTTTTCGTTTTGTAAAAAGAGCTTTTGTTCATTTTATCATATCTGTACTGTGCGAAATCGCACAAGACCTTTCATAGGTTGTGTTATTCAATCAACGAATCATTTTGTGATCAATTCAATCTTCTTTCACTCCAATCTTGTTTACATTCCGCATTCACAAGATTAAGATCGTGTGTTTATTGTTTTTCTGGAAGATTTCAAGGTTTTACAATAGATATCGGTGTTTTAAAACGAAGTTTTAGAAGATGTTGCATTTTATTCACATAAGGTGTATAGAGAGTAAGCAAACTTTCATTTTCCGATTATTCGTTATGTAAACAACATTCAAACAAAGGATTTATTCTTTATACACAACGAATTACTAAGAGATGTTCTTCTCACAACAAATTCTAACAGGAAATAAGTTACTTACAGTTTAGTTAGTCATGAAAAAGATAATATATAAAGAAAGAAATGATAAAACCCCTATTTGTTTTGTACCAATTGCTATGATCCACCCTCTTTGTCTTTCCCTTGCAGCCCTATCAATCTATAGGGAGAATCCCTAATCTTGTTATGTTCTGAAATGGTTTCAAGCTTAGGTGACCATGTTTGATCCTTGGACCCTACCAACTGTTCATACAGTTTCTTCAATTCAGGTGTACTACACAGGAACCCATTCGTTACAACACCAGTACTCATGTTTTCATTATCTTGATCACTAAGACCAGCTCTTCTGGTAATAATTCTCACCATAAACTCAGTTGACACTTTGATCAAAACCTTTCCATTCGATCACTTTATGTACTCGAAAGGACAGCATTTGGCGTTGATCGGTGCGGGTTTAGGGGTATAGCTGACCAAAGCTGATACACAAGAAGCTGAGAGGGTCTTGGATGAGAAGATGTCGAGCGGGAGAACCAAGTATGTGTGACCAGGCTTGAGCTGATCATCGATGGTTAAAGCGGGGATCGGGTGGCCGATGAAGAAGCAGTCGGCGTCACAAACCATGCAATCGGGGAACTCCATCATGATTTCTCCAGCTATCCATCTCTTTCCAGTTAGGGTTCTTGTGCTCCCTTCCCAGTGAATTACCTTCACATACGAACCTTCATTTGTTAGACAACAAGCAGCCATTGCATTACCCATTTTGTGTGTGTGTGTGTGTGGGCGTGTTTAGAGAGAGAGAGAGAGAGAGAGAGAGAGAGAGAGAGAGAGAGAGATAGAGATAGAGAGTATGATGATGAAAATGGAGAAGATGGAGGTAGGTTTAAGTACTATATATAGAAAGAGAGAAGATGGTTGACTTTATAATAAAGTCTTGCTCTGGCTTATGGTCAGCAAAAGAGGGCCTTGAATTTCATTTATAAATGTATAGTTGGTGTTTTGGATGTTGGTTGTGGCGAAATTAGATGTAAATCCCTCTGAAAGTCGTCCATGTACCAAAAAGTGCAATTTTAACGTTGACACTATCGTAACATTAAGATAGTTACAACCATATATAATATTTAAATATGATGTTATCTATTCCCAGTTTTTCACAAACATATCTAATTCAATGTATCATATGGTCTTATATACACGTGAATATAACTAATTTGTTTGTGTTACTCTTTGCACATGTTGGCTAAATTTATATAACTTGACCCTCAAAAAGATACATAATAATACATAAAAGCTGAATCTTTATATAATATTATAAACATAATGCGTAGTATGTGGGTCCTTTTTATACTCATATTTACACTAGCATAACCACCTATGTGTTACACGGGTTGAAAAAAATAAATTGAAATAAATATCATGACTATTAATAAGGTTGTAATATACACAGATGTAAAGATCGATTAAAATAAATGTGTATACATGTAAATTAAATGAAAGGATTAATTAAATAAAAACAATATTAATGATTATAAATATCTAAAAACTTAAATATAATCTTTTTAGAATATTCTTTTGCATTGTAGTGTCCTGTAATTAAATATGTAAAAAAATTAACGATATATAGCATATATGTTTTATAAGATAAATATTAAAATAATAAGATAATAATTCCATTAGTTGAACAATACATCTTCCTTAATTGCAATAAACTTAACAGAGTAATTTCTACCATCTTATTATACATTGGATGCATCCATAAATGACTCACAGCATGAGATTTTGAGATCCTTTTAGAAACTAATTCTGATACTGATGATATCTTGTTGAGCAAGGTAATTTGATGGTTTATCAATAACATATAAACCAATATACGTAAACAAAAAACGAACAAAATGAATGTTATGGTCGTAGGATAAAAATAACATTGTTAAGGTTTATCATTAAAAAACTTATTTATTGTAAAACCTTGAAATCTCCCAGAAAAACAATAAACACACGATCTCAATCTTGTGAATGCGGAATGTAAACAAGATTGGAGTGAAAGAAGATTGAATTGATCACAAAATGATTCGTTGATTGAATAACACAGCCTATGAAAGGTCTTGTGCGATTTCGCACAGTACAGATTGAAAAATGAACAAAAGCTTTTTTTTTACAAAACAAAAACTAAACTATTTATACTTAAACAGCAGTTCTCGCGCGACAAGCTTTTCGCGTGGATCAATCTGTCGCGCGGCTAAGGCTTTCGCGTGGAAGTCTTCTTTGCGTGACAGCTTCTTATCGCGTGGAACTGGCTTTCGCATAGGCTGTTATCAGACTTCATCTTCGTTCAATTTTCAAATGTTTTGCCGAGCCTTGATTAGTCTTCTACAATCTCCCCCTAGGCTCGGTGAAACATAATCAATCAAAATCAACATTTGCCTTCTTGTACGAACTCATCAGCTGTCAGTACATCTGATCACAGTGTGACCTGAATCCTTCTCACATCTCCAAGAAAGTAATTGCTTTAAAGAATTAGGAGGAACAGGAGCATGGACTGGAATCTTCCTTTTCTTGTAAGAATTTTCAAAATGAGATCATATAGTTCTATATCAAGTCAAGACTCTGTCCAGCTTTATTTAAAATAAAGTGGTTAAGTTGATTGTCAATATCTTTTGTCCCTTTAAACTTATACTTTAGGTTTTACTCAGAAACATAAGGAGTGATACTTATCATGTTTTGTATGATTTAATATAATTCAGTGGATCCCACAATCAGAACTTCAGAAAAATACTTATCAGTCTTCAAGACACTATTGAGATTTCAAGTCACCCCAAATTGACTTAAACCATGCATTGTTGATCAGTGATATCATTTATTTATTCCTAAAATATAACTATTTGAGCATAACTAGCCTGAGAAATATCTCTTAACACGGAATATTAACAAGTTTAAGGACTTACTGACAGCCATCCGGACTTACGTCTGCCCTCTCAAGATGTTTAGGACTTACAAGCCATCCGGACTTACATGCCCCATCTTTTGATTTTGCCTTCCATGATCAGAGAATATTCTCAAAATAGAAAAATATATACCATATAGTATGTATGTCTTTAGACATATCTTTTGATTTGTTGTGCTTCTTGGCATCTTATATCCTATATGGCCTTTTGGCATCTTTTTGCTCAATTATTTGCTCAACTATTTTCTTTTTTTCTTTTTATTTCTTTTTGTCTTTTTGTATTTTATTTTTTATATATACATATAGTTATGATAATCACTGAATCAAACAAATACAGGCTTGAGTATGACAAGATTATATCTCTCAGTCTGTGTTAGAACATTTTTGACATTGTTACAGAATCCTGATATGTTCCCCACTAAATCATATCTCTTTAATTCAAGTTTAATCACTCAATTATGATCTTTTCATTTCTGAAAGCAAAGCCTATTGACACATCAAACATAATCCCAGTCTATTCGTATTTAAGCCTTTGAAAGTACTTAGACTCTTTTTGAACCGTGTAAAATCATTTCTCATTTAATCATAAAAATTCATTTTTATTGATCCAATCTTGACTGCCCCTAAGACCAAAAATATTTTTTTAAAGCTTATTTTAAATTTCTTCGATATATGACTGATCATTTTGAAGCAATTGTAAGTTTCCTGTCATATGTCTTTGAACAACCGCTGTCTACATGCCATAAGCTTTCAATGATCTTTTGCGGTCGTTCCTGCATAAGTAACAAAATTACGTAGCTTTTGGTACCCAAGTCAAACATCACGTGAGCACATTATGTGTTGCAGCAAGACAAAATGATTTAAGATTATTATATTTGTTTAGCATATCAGTCTTTTCATTTACACTTTTCATTTTGATGTTTTCTTTTTCATCATTAGTCAAACTTTTATTCTTTTTGACATTATAATCATTAACAACTTTAGATTTCATTTGGTTTGCAAATTTTCCACGAGTAAAAAACAACTTTCTATTATGAGCAATAGAATTATGAAATCGTTGTTTGCTTAATGATTTTTGTCGAAAAGGACAATTATTTGCCAAATGATTTATGTTTCCACACTGATAACATTTTCTCTTTTGTGTGTGGAAAACAAACTGTGGATGACAATTATAAAAATTGTCATAGAAACCAAAGTCAGATTGACTTTTTGGTTTAACTCTCTGCACAGTCTCTCGAATCTTTGCCTCATTTGATAATTGCATTTTCATCTTTTGCAGATTCGAGGAAATTGTTGATGTATGACCACTTTTGAATTGAGAATTTGCAGTTGTGACTTTTGGAATTGATGGTACTGGAATAGGACCAGTCTTAGATTCTGCTGGAGTAGGACCAGACTTTGAATTTGATGGAGGTGGACCAGGCTTAGATATACGAATTGGTGCTGGAGAAGGACCAGGCTTTGATATGCGAATGGATGCTGGAGAAGGACCAGGCATTTGAATTTTCAGATTGGATGAAGAAGGAGCTTTCACTTGCAAATCTAGGCTACAAATATCTTGATTCACAAGGTTAGCATTATAATGAAGTTTATTTTTAAAGAATCGAGAATTCGTTTCTTTAAAAATATGCTCTTCATTTTCAATTAAACCTTTAGAAACAAATCTACTTTTAAAGTCCTTTTCAAGTTTTTCTTTCTGATTTTCCCTCTGATTTGCATTCAAAATACATTTACTATTTGATTTAATCTTATTCAAATCAACAGTCTTTTCATTTCCTGACAAAGTTTGATTACAAATAGATCTTAAAACTTTTACATTCTTATTTTTCAAACTATCACTCTCATTTTCTTTCTCACTCTCACTTTCCCATTCTTCAACCAACCCGTCTACCTTCACATGATATTCACAAAAATTTTCAGTTGATTGTTTAGGTTTATTTATTATGATAGGATCAACTGTCAGATTTACCTTGACTGAAGGTTTTAAGTTTGAGGATGGAGAAAAACCTATCCCATAACTCATATCAAATCAGAAATGACATCAGATGAAGGTAAACATGAATAATCATGATTAATTGGAGGAGCGATGTTTGAAAATCCAACACCACATTTTCCTCCTTTTATCTTTTGAGTCATTTGTGACTTGATAATCCCTTCAACCATAGTTGATGAAAGTTCAAATTTTTCAACAGTCAATTTAGCCGAGGCTAGTTCACTGTTGAGTCTATTAATTTCCAAGGCGAGTTCATTGTTTCTATTTGTCAATTCATTATTTGTACATTCTTTATCATGAAGATTTATTTGTAAATTGTATATTGTTTTATTTAAGCCTTCAAGTTTTTCTTTAAAAATCTTTTCATTTGACTTGTGTTTTCGAGCTTGATATTGTAGTTTTTCAACTTCCATTATCAAGTTTTCATTATGAACTCTATACCTTTGAACTTTCTCAACACAAGAATTTGTGCATAGATCATCTTATACCCTTGGTTCTGAGCTTTCTCCTTTAGGCTCTTCATTCCTTTTCACCATGAATGCTTTCATAGCCTCAACTGGTTCTTCCTTTTCTTCCTTCTCAGCTTCCTTCTTACATTCAACTTCTTCCTTCTCTTCCTCAACTTCTTCCTTCTCAGCAAACACTCCATCCAAGAGATCATCAGATATAAACTCGGCAAACAGATTCTCAATTTTCTCTGGCATAAGATGCTTCAAATTTGGTGTTGATGAAGACATGTTGATCAGAAAATCGAAAATCAGACTTTTCGTGCGAGAGAAGCTATCGTGCGAAAACTTTTTTTCGCGCGACACAATTTTTCGCGCGAGAATTATGATTTGTACGAAATTCCAATTTACTCTTTAAGCGAAATCGCATAAAAAGTAAAATAACCGTTTGTGCGAAATCTGATACTTTCGCACGCGAAAACTCCCAGTTCAAGTGAAAATCTTCCAATTTTGTGCAGAAACAAATCTCCAACAGTTTGTTCAAGCAAGAATCACCTCCAAATCATTGAATATGTCTGATTATACTCATTTTAATCCAATTTTAATGAATTTAGTTCAATTTTAAGCTTAATTATGATTAAAATTCAACTAAAGTCCACTAATTCAGTCCAAATCAGTCCAAATTCTCAAAATTCGAGCAGCATAACATCACCATATCTGAATCTCAAGTAATCAATGATGAATATCTTCAAAAATGAGTAGAAAACAATCCAAATCTTCTCCAATCGTGGTTCTAGAGCCTAATGCTCTGATACCAATTGTAAAACCTTGAAATCTCCCAGAAAAACAATAAACACACGATCTCAATCATGTGAATGCAGAATGTAAACAAGATTGGAGTGAAAGAAGATTGAATTGATCACAAAATGATTCGTTGATTGAATAACACAACCTATGAAAGGTCTTGTGCGATTTCGCACAGTACAGATATGATAAAATGAACAAAAGCTCTTTTTACAAAATGAAAACTAAACTATTTATATTTAAACAGCAGTTCTCGCGCGACAAGCTTTTCGCGTGGATCAATCTGTCGCGCGGCTAAGGCTTTCGCGTGGAAGACTTCGTCGCGTGACAGCTTCTTATCGCGTGGAACTGGCTTTCGCATAGGCTGTTATCAGACTTCATCTTCGTTCAATTTTCAAATGTTTTGCCGAGCCTTGATTAGGCTTCTACATCTATACATGATTATATAAGAATATAATTCATCCTGATTGTTTTTTAATTAAAAACTAGTAAACAACCGACGCTCCACGACGGGTTTCTTGTTGCAAATATAAGTAATTGAAAGAACTGACTCGTTGCAACTGATTAACTCGACAAACTGCATGAAAGGACTGACCTTTTGTGTAATTGCTGATGTGTTATCATTTGAAGCTGCTGATGAAGGTTCATCTTTGTTCCTGAGCTAAACTAATCACCTAATCAAACATATTACAAAGTGCAACTAAACAGAAAAGTATTTTGTTAACAAAGTAATGGTAGATAAAGAATGCAAGAAACATACTGTGAACAAATGTAAGATTGGAACAAATGTAATAAATTAAGGCCTCACCACTCAAAACTAAGAATGTCATATTTCACGGATGTTATTTACTGAGAACTATATTTTTCTCAGAAAAACTTGTAATGTGAAAAAGAATACATGATCTATTGAAAAAGTGGATTATATTAAAAAAATAATAATAAATAATAATAAACTAATGATATGCATTGGTTGGTGTGGTTCAGTTTTATCCTTATACCAAAACTAAAACCAAAATTTTGGTTTTTGTTTTTTTTTGGAAAAGGAGAGAGCCCTGGCAAACATTTATTATAAAAAAGAAAACTACAAGCAAAGGCAACCTAAAATCCGGGACATGAACCCAAGATAGAAGACCCAAATGAAAAGATTGGCCTAACATATGGCAAGTTAGCCCGCTCAATCCAACAACACACAATACAACCCATAGAAAAATAACAAGATAAACAAAGATTGTAATATTTTCTGGCCCATAATCTATCTAAAAAGAAAGCCCAAAACAATTCCCTTAAAACATGCTCCCAATTCCCAAACTCCTACAATACTTATAGCTAATGGATTCAGCCCAATTCCCTTGAAACACGCATAGAGCCCATCCAATCTTCATGTCTTCGACCCATCTCTCAAGCAGGCTACTATCCTTAAACCTCTTTTCCAGCCAGACCCATATCCAATTAACACCCATTTTGCAAGCCCCATTACAACTCCTATACACAAAAAGGATCTTTAATACAATCCACATATGAAGTAATACAAATGCAAGTCCATATTCTAACAATTTACCCATTTAAATTCCCTTTGAATCTGTTGGACCCTGAAAGGATTATACATGCCAATTCAAGTAGTGGATGATGGTTGTTCTGCTGAAATCTCCCCAAGTCCAAGAACCAATGCGGATGAAGAATCTGCATCAACAAAAGAAGATTGTCGACGACTATCCGCATTTGTATATGCGGATGACCAAAGAGCAAATGCTGACATGTGTTTGTTCTTCCGCATTAACAAATACGAACAGCCAAACAAATGTTGACAAAGGAATTACATATCCGCATTAACTAATGCGGATGCTCAACATCAAATGCGCCAAGTGTTTGTTCATCCGCATTTGTCAATGCTGATGACCAAACATTAATGCAATATAAGGAAAACCAATGTTGATGAAGATCAACACATCCGTATTAGTTAATATGGATGAACAACAATAAATGTTGATGAAGACCTTTTGTATTTAGACTAGATTATAGTACAGGGGTAATTTAGTCTTTTGTAAAGGCTTCTTGTCAGCCTATAAATAGAATAGAAAACCTCATATGTGAGGTGACTTTTGACTAACATTAGACAATCAGATTATTCAGTCTTTTGTCCAGAAGGTGTTTTATTACTGTATAGTGCTCAAACCCTAGCATTTATTGTAATTGTTCATCTTAATCAATACAAAGTGCATTTATGAGTATTTCTTGCATTCAATGTTCTGTGATTATATGATTCCGCAATATAATCACTGACTCAGTCATCATATTCGGTCCTTGTTGTTTCACAACAATAGAGAACATCATTCTCAAACCCAGTCAATTGGTATCAGAGCCTTGGCTCTCAGTTCTTCTTCAGATCTGCATAGATCTAAGCTGAACTTGACTGATCTGGTGATTGAGTTGTTGGTAGAGTGTTCGACTATCTCTATTTAGTATACAAGTTGAATATCTGCTGAAATACTTTGATAGTCAGTGTTCATCCGTAATCAACCTCAAAAACAAATCTGTTAACAGTTGCTTTAACATAAAATCATACTAGAAACATACTCAGAAACTTAACAAAAGAAGTTCTAACAACGTTCTGCTCTACACTCAGTAGATTCGGTTATATAAGCCTGTTTTAGACTAATTGGACTAGGTGGACTTAAAAACCAATCTAATCTGTATTTAAACAAGTTAAAAACAACTTATTAAAATGGATTCACATACTTTCTCTGAACTTGGTCATACTCCTAAACCTCCTATGCTTATGAAGGTCAAGTATAGGTTGGACTCATCTTAGATTAGTTTATGTTTATATTATTTTGTAATAGTTTTAATGTTAGTTTATTTTTGTATGTTGATTTGTTTAGTTTATGTAATTTTGTAGTCCAGCGAAACTATGAGCGAAACGGTAGTTTCGCTACCATTTCTCTCAAAGTCAGTTGTTTAGTTCACCGGAAGAAACTGTTGTTTCTGTCGGGCAAAACTATAGTTTTGGCAGCACAGTTTCGCAGTCAGCGAAAGTGTTTGTGAAACTAAGACTGCTATAAATAGAATTGATCTTGCTCATTGTTGGGATCCTTGCAAAAACCCTAATCGTGTATTTATGTTGCAAGAGGCATTTTCAAACTATCATTCACTGAAATATATTGAGCTTTTCTACTTTTGATTGTATTGGTGCTTTATTGCTTATATTAGAATACTTTCAGCTTATTCTTATTCATCTTCATCTTTTTGTTTGTTATTGTTTATGATATTGAACGATTCAAACCTTCATTTGTACTGAAAATCAATCATATGGACCAACAAAATGTTATCAGAGCCTTAGTGCTCTTAATTGTTTGAGGTTTTTGGTTGTTTTTATCCAATGTCACTATTTCATCAATTTTGGATCAAATTTGAGTGTATTTGACATGTAATTTGATTGAATTTTGCTTGTTTCTGGTTGGGAAAGATCTGTGAATCATCAGTTCTCAAATCCATTGAGATTTGGGTGATTTCATATTGTTTTTAAAGTTAAAAAAGGTTTCAGATTCATCCAGCGAAATTACTGATCATCCAGCGAAACTGTCACCTTTACTCAGCAAAACTACAAGTGTTTTGCACTTCGGAGTTGTTTTTTGCATTTCTGCGAAAGTAGAAATCCGGAACGAAAGTTCAACAGTGCTTGTGTCCATTTTCAAGCGAAATTGCTGTCGAAAGTACCCCTGAATGAAAGTTCAATCTTGTTTCGTGCAAATCTGTCAGTGAAACTAAGTTTTTTTAAGCTCCGGCTAGCGAAATTGCTGCCGAAATTGCTTGTGAAATTACCTACTGGGCTGCGAAACTAGTTTCTGCGAAACTAGCTCTGCAAAACTACTCATTTCATGCGATATTACCTTTCTCTTCTGTGAAACTAGCATGTCAAAAATGACTTCTCTCACTCTTGCAGATTTAGAAAGTGTTGCTCCCAACAGACCTCCAAGACTCATAAATGGTGACAACTTTGAAGATTGGAAAAGATGTCTCAAAGCCTTTTTCTTCTACACCGACCACAACCAATGGGAATCTATTATCATGGCCCACACAAGCCCACAGTTACTATTGGTGGTACAGTGTGTCAAAACATGGACCCGGCCACATTCAACGAGAAGGATCAGAAGCTGATTGATCGAGACTAGAAAGCTTTTGGAGCATTAACCCTATGTTTTTCACCTGACATCTATAATCGATTTGCAGAACATAAGGATGAAAAGTCTTTTTATGATGCACTTTGTGAATTCTATGATAGAATTGAAGATCTGAAGAAGGACAAGAAAGCCCAAGCTCAGAAGGAGTTTAATTCATTTGTCGGACATAAGGATGAAGACCTTATGATATCACCAATAGATTTTTGTCAGTATCAAGTACTCTAAAGAAGTATGATGATTAGTTGGGTAATCACAAGCAGGTGAATAAGCTTCTAGACTCTCTACCACCCCAGTGGAGCTTACAAGTGAGAATGTTGAAGCAGGAGATAAACTTTGCTGATTACAAGCTTATGGATGTAATAAAAAAACTAAAATCCTTTGATTTAGATCTGAAGACACGGGAATTTAATCAGACCATGATGCCTACATCCGGTTATACTCAGAATGCTGCATTACTGTCTTCCGCTGCAAGCTCTCCAATGCAGGCATCTCGTCAAGGCGGAGTGAATACTGTTGACTATTCTGGAGGTTATGGTAGTGCTGGGAGAGATCAAGCTAACTTGAAAGTAAATGTTGAAACTTCTGTTCCATGTGAGACAATGGCTCTTTTTGGTATGTTTGTTCAGAGTTATGAAGCTCTAGTAGCAGGGGAGTTGAAAGGAAAAGGGATGACGATGGAGGATATGTATCAGGTAGACCCTGATGATCTTGAAGAAACTGACATTCAATGGCAAATGTCAATGTTGACACTTAGAGCCCGAAGATTTATGTAGCGCACTTGGCAGAAAGAATTTTGGAGGTCAAAGCTCTAACTCCAAACTGGGATTTGATAAGTCTAAAATGAGGTGTTTCAATTGCAAACAGTTGGGTCACTTCAAACATGAATGTCCATTGCCAATCGTCACTGATCCTAGTAATTCAGGAGTTCCAAGAATAGTTTCAAGTGGGAGTAAAGAGGAAGTGAATCACAAGAAAGAGACATCATTGATTTCTAACATTGATTGGAGTACTGAAGTTGAAGAGACGAGAGAAGAGGTTAATCAAGCGCTGGTGGCTGAGATTGTAGAAGGAAAGATGGAGGTGAATTGTGAGGATGAATTTGATCCATTCAAGGAGTTTAAAGATGAAGGTGAAGGGTCTGTGAAGGTGAAGGAAGATGAGAATAAGAAAGAAGGTGAAATTGAATAGATAAGGAAGGAAGCCGGTCAACCCACTAAGCAAGACAAGGAAAAAGATGATTCTGCTACCACTGTCGAGGAAAACAAGTTGAGTACTCCTATGTGTCAATGCGAGAAAGCTCTAGCTGCTAAAAAGGTGGTGATGGAACATCCTTATGAGGTTATTCAGGACATGTGTTCTTCAGCTTGCAAAATCACGTTATTTGGGGTTTATAAAGCTAATCGTTTATTAATTGATAATGAGAAAGATTTAAAACAATTTAATGAGGAACTTAAAATAAACGAGTCTAAATATTTTATTAAATTAAACGAGGCTTTAAAAGAAAATGATCATTTAAAACAAATAGTTTTGGAAAGAAATGTTGAGATTAACACTTTGACTGAAAGGGTTGCTCTTGATGAATTTGAAACAAGCAAGCTTCAGTCAAAGCTCGATAAATGGACTATATCAGGAATGAAACATGACGATTTATGTAAATCTCAATGGGGGGCTAGGATTAAAACAAGTTTAGGATATGAAAATGTTAAGGTTTATCCTCCTCCTAGTACTTACTGTTATTCACCGATGCCTGTTCCTCATCCTTATAATGATTTGATCCAAATATATACTAACAGTATGTCTGCAGGTTTAGAAGGTGTGAACCCTAAGCATGTTCGTGAGGACTACGATTACGGAGCTACTAGCTGGCTTGGATGCTCTAGTCTTAGTACATTTGAATCTCAGCATTCTGTCTAGATCATAAATCTAGTTTAAATTCTATTTTTATTTCTAGTGAATTTGTAACAGACTCTATTTCATCATATTCTAGTGATGTTTCTGTTTAATCTTTAAATTCTGTGGATTGTGATGCTGCTACTTCTTTTGATTGTGTTAATCATGTGAATGATGTCACTGTGAATAGTAATGAGGAAATTAAAGTTATTATTTTAAAAAATTCTTTCCTCACCCCACTCCATCTTTTACTCCAACTAAAATTTCTATCTCAAATGAAAGGGTCACATCTTCATCTGAAGCAACTACAAGTGGTACAAATACCACATGTATACCAGATGACATCTTATATCCTTCTGTAAATAATCATTTTTTTTCAAATAAAAAACAGACCTAAAGACATGTATATGGCATACAGTGACGTTGATTCTAGACTGTCTGAATGTGATGATGTGAATCTAAGGATCGCAATTCAGGAATTACCAGTATTAAAATAAATCAATTTAATGATCGCGGAATTATCACTAATTGATGTTTAATTGGTTAATGATTAAAGATGAACACAAAAACAGAAACACAATAAATGTGAAATCAATAATTTTTCAAACGTATTTCATTAACTATAAAGTAATGATTACAAAAGAATAATAATGAATAACTATGAACAACGAATTCTGTGAATCGAATAATGTTTGATGTGACGGCGGTTAGGGTTGCACAATGATGTAACTCGACAGCCGTAATATTGATTGATTGTGTTCTCCGAGATGTGAAACCTAGGACTCATATTTATAGATGATTTGAGTCGGCTAAGGAAACACCGGATCTCTCGGGATTTGTTATTGATTGGTTGACTTGTTTGACTTGTTGATATTTGAAATCATACAAGTATTCTGTTCTTCCGCAGAAACTTTGTCGTCCGCAAAACTTTTGTTCTTCCGTAGATGAATTGGTCTTCCGTAGAAGAGTTGTTCTTCCGTAGGAAATCCTTCTTCCGTAGGAGTCTTCACTTCACGGTACTTGATCATCCGCAGGAACATTCACTTGGTCATTTAACCTTGTAAGAAACATATCTATGGATTAACAAAAATGTTCATCCGTAGATGTTTCTTACACTTGGTCAATTCCAGGAATCCGTCCAAGTATATTGTTTTTCCCTGTCAAGTCACAAATCAACACACATATATATGGGGTTATCCTATAGATTCAAAGCACATATATATATATTTTGACTGTTACAAATATTAATTACAAGACTTGATACAAGTACTAAGCCTATACAAAAATGATCTAGCCCTATACAATCTAGATCCAACAATACTCCCCCTTAGGCTTAGCTCCTTGTAATCAGTCCTTTAAAACTGTAAGCTCCTTGACTCTTGATATGATTTTGTTGTAGAAGTAAGATACAGCTGCCTTTTGATCATCATACTTGTATTTGATCTCCATTTTGTTTAGAGTCTCGAAGCCAAGTCCCAGAACATCCTCCTCTGTAGTGAGAGTCTCCAAGACTCTGTCATTCTTCACTACTTCAAGTTCATCTTGTTCGGAGAGGCGAAGTTCTGTGACTTCAGCATATTCTGTTCCCTTCAGCAAGCCTGCATTGTGTCTGCGTCGTTTGTAGGCCTTTGCATGAAGTTTGTCAATCACTTGTATCATGTGAACATGCAGGAACAGATCATTTTGAGCTGCTTCATCACTCAGCTTCGGAAAGAATTTTTCATGAAGTTAGGAAGTGTAGCTTGGATGAAGCAACTTGATTTCTGCAGGATCAAAGAACCTGATCTTTTCAGCTCGTTTGTTCTCTGCATTCCTCATCAGCACCAGTTCTTTTGTCTTCTCTACATATCCCTATTCAGTGATAGGGAGTGTGTATTGAGTCCCTTCAATGTGCTTGATGGCTGCTGATGTTCTGTTGTTATAGCCAACCCTCTTTAGAAATTCATCATCTACTGAGTCAGAGGCATTGGACTTGTATCTTTTTAGCCCTTGAATTCTTCTTTTGTGCTCATCATCATCTCTTTTAGCTCCTATTATCACATCATCTTTGAACTTTGTTTTCAGTTGACCCACTCTGCTTGAGAAGTCCCTGCCCCTTGGATGTATTGGATAATTTGTCAAGGTAAGTCTTTGCAGGTCCTTTAGATCATTCTCAGGAAGGCAGAGAACTAAAAACACATCATGGAAGTATTCAACTCTTCCTGATGTCCGATTGATCACTACACAATCCCACTCTTGATCATATTTCTATGCCATGATCTTATTTTCTTCAACTGAGTTGGGAGTTGTGAGATGATCAAATAACTGAATCAGAGTGGACTTCTGATCAGTGATTTCTCTGACAGTGGTACCAAGGGGCCATACTTTGCCTGGGATGACTTCCCTTGGTTCCCTGATGAGCTTATCCTTTGCTTTATGCTGATCCTTGGGTTCCACAGTTATTGGATCAGCTGATAGTTTGCTTTGTTTGTCATCAGTTGGGTGAGGAGCTGTGGTTCTGAATTTGACACTTGTTTCCAATTCCACCTTCATTACATGCTCCATCATCCTTCGCAATTCTCCAGTGGTTCTACCTTTAAGCTCATGCGGTTTGTAGTTGTGGCCCTGTAACCAGCAAGTCATATTGTACTTGGTAAGTTTGGCTGTGTCACAGTGGCCCAGATCCTTTTTGATCTTCTCCAATGACTGAAATATAGTAAAGGCTTCATAATCACAGTTTGGGATTATGAACCTTGCAAACTCAAACTCTTTCAGTGCATTTTTCATTTCTGATGTGTTCATCCTCTCAACCATGTCATATGGAAAACCATGGTTGATGAGGGTCATAAACATGCTAGAATCAGGCCTCTCTTCCATGATGTCTGCTGTTGTTAGAAGGTCATCGGCCTTTCCACCCTTTTCACCAGTGGGGGACTCCATTCTTGTCAGTTCCTCCCGCTCTTTCTCACTGTCATCATCATCTCCGGATGATACCTTCACAGTAGACACATCTACTGAAGGTGTAGGTGCAGGGGATGGAAGTTTTGGTCTTTTTGGAGAGCTTTCATCTTCAGGTTTCTTTTGAGTTGCTCCAAAGTATTTTCTTTTCCGGGTGTATGAAATCAGTTGCTTAGAAGCTCCACCTGACTGTTTTGGTTGATCAGCACTTGGAGCCTCTTTTGTTTTCAGAGCTGAGAGTTTTCTTTTCAGCTTTTCTATCTCTTCATCTTTTGTTTTATTTGCTCAGCCTTTTCGTTTTGCTCAATTTTTAAAGATGCCTCCAACTCTTGTTGTCTTTGCAACAATGCATCAATAACTTTATTGTTGCTTAGAGCATCTTCTCTCAGCCTTTTTAAACTTGCATCTTTCTTCATCAGCTCTTCATCTTTTTCTTGAATTACACCTTTCAGCTCCTGAATTCTTTGTTTTCGCTTATTTGATTTGAGTACTAACTTGTTGTACTCAGCAACCAAAAAGCTTTTGCTCACAGGTATGTCACTGTCACTCAAGTCATCTTCATGGTATGCAATGACATCCTGAGCAGATCCTTGTACTTCCCCGTGTTCATCAGCAATTTGTTCATCTTTCAATGAAGGTATGGGCTCAGTATGTGCTGATGACACTTGTTCTTCTGTGTGTGTGGGTGAGAAAGGAACAGTGCTAGCATGAGATAATATCTCAATGTCTCCTGAGTGTACAGAGTGTACAGACTCAGTTATCTCAAATGGTTCAGTCCCAGCACTTTCTGGTGATGGATGTTTTGGTGATTCTGGTGGTGGTTGTACAGGGGATTGAATTTGTTGTGGAGAGAAAGGTTGAGTGTGATGTGATGATGGATGAGAAGATGATGATGATTGTTGTTGGACTGGAGATATTGGCTGAGTGTTTTTGGTGGAAGATGAGGATATTAGTAGAGGTGATTGATGGTGATGAATTGGGGATATTGGTTGGGTGTTGATGCTTGCTGGTGATTGTGATTGTTGAGGGGGTGTTTGGCTAGGTAATTCATGTTGGAGTGGTGGAGTTTGGATTGGTGAGTGGTGTTGGTATGGTGGTGTTTGGAGTGGTGAGTGAGCTGCTTGTGTAGAATCAGCAGATGACTCTGCTTCATCTGCCCAAGCCAACTCTTGTGGCAGGTCTGCTTGGGCATCCACTACATGGGCGAACATTGGCATGTCCCTACCCTGGTACTTCCCACTGAGTTTGTTCAGCACTGATTTGCTCAAGTGTGCTTGAACAAACACATCTCCAACTCTGTTCAGTCTTGGAAGTTCTGAGTTGATCACAAGTTGTAGGAATCTCGGGAACATGTACATCTTGTCATTCTTCTGCAGTTTGACTTGTTCACTCAGACAATTGAAGATGTATTTGGCGTAGTTATAAATTCTCCCCTCGAATATCCCAATGATTCCAGATGATATGTGCCGAGAGAATCTGTCGAGTCCCGACTTCCTGTTTGACATGCATTTCAGGTAGGTGTGGCACAAGAATCGGTATGGTTTGCACAGCCTACCCTTTTTGATTTCCCCTTTCTCGTAATCACCATCATACCCCATCAGGTTGAATATTTTCTCAATGTATTCATTCTCGAATACATCGGGGTGACCTATCTCTCTATCACCCAGTTCCAGGCATCTTCGTATGGTGCTTTCAGTGATTTGAAGACGCTCATTCAAAATCTCAGCCACAATCACTTCCTCATCACCTTGTTCTTCAACTGGTGCTGAGTTCCAGAAATCGATTATGTGCGCCTGATGGATCACAGGCTCGGTTGTCAAGGCGTAGAAGAGCCTGGATCATCGGAGATATCTTATGATATCTCGACATCATTCCGCTGCAGGATCATCAGCGTTTAAGAACGCGCACACATTGTGTTCTTTAGCGAATCTATTAGCCATCTGTAAAGAAAATCAAGTTAGAAAACATGCAGTTGAATCGTTTTAATGGCAATAACCGATTAACCAGTTCCGTACTGATGTTTAAGACATGATTTACCTTCGCAGTAACGGTAATCGATTACTGGATAATGTTGATAATGTGTTCTTTGAATGGATATTTTGAAATTTTGAAAAAGAGGGAAAAGGGGCGATTTTCTAGGTTAAAAGTGAATAAGTGCTCTGTAAAAATAAATTCTAAGAGTCAGAAACCTTATTTATAGGCGAACACATTAATTTCTTTTATTAATTATGTTGGGCCCACTCCCATTCATTCCTATCCGCATACCAAGTTTATTTAGAATGCATTACTTCTTCCGCAGAACATCTGCGGAACCTTGACATCTGCGGATGTCAACATCTGCGGAACCTTACATCTGCGGATGTCAACATCTGCGGAACCTTACATCTGCGGATGTCTTAACATCTGTGGATGTATAAGTTCAAGCAATGCATTTGTTTTGCTGCTGAATCAGAAATCACATAATACTTCTACGGATGAGAGGTATTACTGAAACTTCTGCGGAACATAAAAGTTTTAAAACTTTAAATGTATGATATCTACTGAGTAGAATCAAATGTTGATGTTGGACATTGTTGACTTTATTTGCATGGCAATTAAGTACAGGAAAGCAAGTTTCCTGTATCCTGCATTCAAGTTAGTGCTCAAGTTCCAATTCCTTCAAAGTAAATCAAATCAAATATCAGCTTTTATTGTTTTTCATGCATGAACTACTCCCCCTAAATTTGTGATTAATGTGAGACTGTTACATTTATCATAAATTTAAGTTGTAAACAGGCATAACATGCATATGACAGTCTAAGTGAGAGAAAGTCAGTTAAGAGGACAATTAAACATCTGGCTTAAACAGTTACATGCATGCATATATATATAGAGGGATCATACTATAACTTGGCTTCTGCTGATGTTGATTAGTTGATTCAATACACACCTGATTGCAAGTATATAGATCCACTTAAATTCAAACATGAGTATTGTATCAACTAGGCATGCTATTTATCATGTTGTGAAGTTTCTTAATCAGTAGCAATCATGGGTCCCACATTCAATTATCATTAGAGTATGTCTTCCGTAGGTGAGGCAAATCACTACATTTCACACTTAATGACTATGTACATTAAGTTATAAGTTCTATCTTGAGACATATTACAGACTCATGAATGCTTTGATGTTGAAGCTCTTTGACTTGATGTACAATGGATCACAAGTGATTCCTTTTAGAGCTGAAATATGATCTTCATAGTCACCAGGTCTTTACTTTAAAACAGAGGTGAACTTTAACCCAGGTCTTTGTTTACACAAAACAGAGGGAGAATGAAGATCATACTCTTGTATCATATCCCCAGGTCTTTGTTTACACAAAACAGAGGGAATATGACATTGCAAAGATAGAAGATTATAAAGTATTTTACATAGTGTGCTTGTGTAAGTGATTTGATCACATCAGGAGAGAACATACATTCCTGATTCTCAAATGGAATCCCCACAGACAGTTACCTGAATCTTTTAGTTGGGCATGCTCTTAGCTTTGTTTCCACTCAAGATGAACCTACTCACATATCAGTATGATATAAGTCAGATTGAGGTTTTGTTTAATAACCAATTATAGTCTACTATCATTTCCTTTATATAATGCATGTATAGATGTTCTATCAGACACTTAATTTATCCTTAACTATTACTCTGCACAAAGTCAGTCATATGCTTTTGTTGATTTATTCTAAGTTAATCATCCCCAAAGATTCTATCAGAAAATTAAACCTAACAGAATCAAATGCTTTAGTGAACAAATCAGCAAGCTGATTTGTTGTGTCCACTTTGACTAACTTAATTAGACCCTTTTCAGAGCAATCTCTCAGAAAATGGTATCTGATTTCAATGTGTTTTGTTTTACTATGTTGAACTGGGTTAGCAGTTATAAACATAGCAGCTGAATTATCAATATGAATTGGTGTATGAAGGAAATTGTAACCATAATCAAGTAATTGGTTCTGCAACCAAAGTACTTGAGAGCAACCTGCTGAAGCAGCTATGTACTCTGCTTCAGCTGTGGATACAGATACATTTGTTTGCTTCTTGCACTGCCATGAAACAAGTCTTGGTCCTAGAAACTGACATCCACCAGTTGTGGATTTTCTGTTGTTGTTGCACCCTCCATAGTCACTATCTGAATAGGAGTAGAGGCTAAAATCTCCATCTTTAGGATACCAAAGTCCCAATGCAGGTTTGCCTTTCAGATATCTGAAAATCCTCTTCACAGCATTCAGATGGGACTCTTTGGGTCTGATTGATACCTGGCACAAACACAAACAGCAAACATTATGTCAGGTCTACTGGCAGTTAAATACATTAAAGAACCGATCATTGATCTATACAATCTTTGATTTACGGATTTGCCAGCAGGGTCAGGCACAATCTTGTCTATTGTTGATGCTGGTGTCTTGCATGAAGTGGAATCAGCAAGATTGTACTTCTTCAAAATTTGATGAATGTACTTTTCTTGATTGATGAAAATGCCATCTGGTTTCTGATGAACTTGTAAGCCAAGGAAGAATGTCAATTCTCCCATGGAGCTCATCTGAAATTCAGATTTCATTAAGTCTTCAAAGCTTTGGCACAGCTTCTTGTTGGTTGATCCAAATATTATGTCATCAACATATATTTGAACCACCAAAAGATCTTGGTGTTCATGTTTGAGGAAGAGTGTCTGATCAATTGTTCCTCTCTTGTAGCCATTCTTCAGCAGGAAGGATGATAGTGTGTCATACCATTTTCTGGGTGCTTGATGAAGACCATACAAAGCCTTGTCAAGCTTGTATACTCTATGTGGATAATCAGGGTCTTCAAATCCAGGGGGTTGAGCCACATAGACTTCTTCATCAATTTTCCCATAAAGGAAAGCACACTTCACATCCATTTGATAGACTGTGAACCTCTTGAAGGAGGCATAGGCTAAGAAAACCCTTATAGCTTCAATCCTGGCAACTGGGGCAAAGACTTCATCATAGTATATCCTTGAGCAATAAGCCTAGCCTTGTTTCTCACTATGATACCTCTGTCATCCAGCTTGTTTTTGAATAGCCACCTTGTTCCAATTGGATGTTGACCCATAGGCAAGTCTACAAGAGTCCACACTTTCTGTTTTCTGAATTGTTGTAGTTCCTCTTGCATAGCCTCAATCCAACTGTTGTCCTTTAGAGCAGCTGTAATGTTTTCAGGAACTGTTTGGGACAAAAAGCAGGTGAACAAACAAATGTTTGCCATGCCTCCTTTGCTCCTTGTAGTTCGTGCATTCAGGTCTCCAATGATATTGTCTGTTGGATGAGACTTGTGAATTCTACTTATTGAGACAGCATCAACTGGAACTGTGGAGTCTAAGTTTGAGAAACCCATTGAAGCAGATGGTGTCAGCTGAGAAGTTGAGTCGATGAAATAATCAAAAGGCTCATGGTCATTTGGATCAGCTTGTGTGTGAGTTGCTGCTGAGTTGTCTTCTTCCGCAGGAAGTTCTACGGAAGCAGCATTTTGTTCGTCCGCAGGAGGTTCTACGGAAGCAGCATTTTGTTCTTCCGCAGGAGTAACTGCAGCATCTACGGAGGCATTTTGTACTTCCGTAGGAGATACATCACCAGCCACGGATGAACATTGTTAAGTTGCAGGCATGGTTTGTTGATTCAACACCTCCTCTTTATCCCTTATTTCAGCAGCTGAGGCAGGACTTACAGCTGCGGATATTGATGCATCTGCGGATGTATTTACTGATGTAACTTCATGCTGCAGACTTGATTCTTGCTGAGGTGCAGTTGAAAGTTGTACCCTTGGTGGGTCAGCTGTCAGGGGCACTTCATTCAAACTTGGAGGCACCAATGGATAGCATGTATCCGCAGCACCTGCATTGATCAGATAACCAGTGTTAAATGATTCAGTTAATGCATCTATATCAAATAACCAAGATGATCCTTTTACATTTGTAGTAAACATGGATTCATTAAAAGAAACATTGGGAGTCTCCTCAACTATGTTATGTTCTGGAATATAGACCCTATATGATTTAGAAGTGGATGAATATCCAACAAAGAAACCATCATAGGCTTTTTCAGAAAATTTTCCCAATTGTTCTTTAGTATTCAAAACAGACACATGACACCCAAAAGCTCTAAGATATCCTATAAAAGGTTTTCTTTTAAATAAGAGTTCATAAGGTGTTTTATTATGTTCTTTGACAATTAATGTTCTATTTTGAACATTGCAAGCTGTATTCACAGCTTCTGCCCAGAAGGTAATGGGCAACTGAGAGTCAGCTAGCATTGTTCTGGCTGTTCTATGAGTGTTCTATTTCTTCTTTCAGCCACTCCATTTTGTTGTGGAGTTCTTGGGGCACTGAATTGTCTTGCTATCCCTTTATTTCTGCAAAAAAAATCCAGATCAGCATTAACAAATTCAGTTCCATTATCACTCCTAAAAATTTTAACTTTTAAATCAAGTTGATTCTCAATCTTGATCACAAAGTCCATTAATGTTTCAGATGTTTCACTTTTATATTTAAGAAAAAGACCTATGTGAATCTAGTGAAATCATCTACTATCACCAAACAGTATTGCCTTTTTCCAATGCTCAGTACATTGGTTGGACCAAAGAGGTCCATGTGAAGCTGTTTGAGTGGTGTAGTGTTAGTGTTAATTGTTTTTGATTTATGAGACACTCTGTGTTGTTTTCCTTTATAACATGAAGAACAATGAAATTCTTTCTTTGGTAATCCAATGACTAAGTCATTTTTCACCAATTTATTCATGTTCTTCATATTGGAATGGACAAGCCTTCTATGCCATAGTTGGGATTCATCTTCTGAAGATTTAGACAGCAGGCATGTCTCATGATTTATGAGTGATGTGTTGTTCATATCCAAGATATATGTGTTGCCTTTTCTTGATGCTTTAAGAAGGATCCAGTCTGCTGGAACTGGAAAACCTGGCTTAAGAATGTAACAGTTAGTGTTATCAAATAGTGTTAAGTAATTTTGATCACAAATTTGGGAAACACTAAGTAAATTATACTGCAAATTTTCACAGTAATTTACTTTTTCAAATGTTAAAACACCATTAGTTACTATTCCTTCACCAACAATTTTACCTCCCTTCTTATCCCCACCAAATGCAACATAAGAGGCATGTTTATGTTTGAAGTCATGGAGAAGTGCACAGTTGCCTGTCATATGTCTGGAACAACCACTGTCAACATACCACTTGTTGTCAGCTCTCCATGATTGTTCCTGCACACAAAAAGAAATTAGTTAGAATTGACAGTCCAAGGCTTAATTGTCTTTGATTTGCCAGATGTGTCAACAATAGTTACTCCTTCATGAATTAATCTTGAAGTTTCAGTATTAGTTGTTTCTTTTTGATTTGATGGTGGTGAGGATGATTCTGTTGAAGATGAGTCAAGTTTCTGGATGTCTTCATGCTTGTCTGAGTCTTTCTTCAACGTGGCTTGTTTTGGTTGGTATTTTAACTTTGAAGAGGATCCTGTGGTTTTGAAAGTTTCTTCATCTTTCAGCTTTGATTGAGACACAGGAGTTCCTTTTGCAAAGTTGTCAAAGAAACCATCAACTACTTCAGTCTGTTTATCAGACAGATCCACCTTTTTGTGAGGTGTCTTAGCCTGTGTTGGTGTTTTCTTCTTCAAAGTCTTGTTCTCAA
The DNA here is from genome assembly GCA_024085815.1 of Flaveria linearis. NCBI lineage: Eukaryota > Viridiplantae > Streptophyta > Magnoliopsida > Asterales > Asteraceae > Flaveria > Flaveria linearis. The sequence continues at coordinate 28,988,108 of CM044006.1, forward strand.
CAGATGATCCTGTCTTTGACTTTTGTTGACCTTTCTAAGACTTTGTCTCTTTGTCACTTACTGAGGATTGAGAATCTATTTCGGATGACGTATCTTGTGACTTCTTTTTACTCTTTTTCTTGTTCTTCTTATTAAAATAACATTCCTGAGTTGAATGATTATTTTTTCACATATGGCACAGTGTTTGTTGAAGTAACAATCAGCAGTCATGTGATTGTTCATATTGCAAATGGAACAATAGCTGCTGAAATAACATTCATCAGTATTGTCATTCTTCATATCACACCATTTGCAATATTTTTCTGAATTTTCTTCAAATTCAGTCTTCTTTTTATTGTTCTTTTTCTCACTTGCTGTAGCATCAGTTGATTGCTTCTTGTTTTTGTTTGGAGCATCATCAGCTGTTGCTTGTTTGCCTTTGGCTGCCATTTGTTGCTTGATATTCACCTTTTTCTGTGCATGTTTGTTGGTCTCTCTTTTTACCTCGTCCGCAGAATCAGTTTCTCTCTTCCGTTGCTTTTCTGCGGATTCAGTAGTTTTTGTCTTCCACAGATAATCTACGGATTTGGTTGTTCTGGCTTTCCGCAGATGTTCTACGGATTCTTCAGATTTCTTTTTGCGCTGATCTTCAACACTTGAATTTTTCTTTTGCTTTGTTGAAGTTTGTTGTTTCTTTCCTTTCTCTGAAGACAAAGGTATCTCAGTGCTTGATCCGCAGCTATCAATCTTGTGAAGATTCAGTTCTTGTAGTCCTTCATTCAGTTCAGCAATCCTTTGCAAATAGTCTTCAGCATGTTTCGTTGCTTTGGAGGGTACTGCAACTTTGATTCTTCAAGAACTCGCGGAAGACCAGTTTCAACTTGAACATTCTTACCAATGTTCAGTTGATCAGTATCATGTTCATCAGAATCATCCAAGTCATCATATTTATCAAAATCTGATTCATTATGTTTAAGTGATTCTGATTCAGTAGATTCAGTTTCACTCATCTCAGTTTCATTATTGTTGTTATGACTGTTTTTATATCAATTTTGGTGCTTTGCACAAAATGATTTGACAAATTGTTAGTCATTGTTTCAGGTAAAAGTGTGTAGTTATCATTAATAGGTGGTGCAACAGCATTATAACCCAACCCGGACCTGTTCTTTGATTCAATATGAGAGTTTAGCAACTTCTCATATTGTTGAGATGATAATTGAAACTTCTGAAGTTTCACTTCAGTGGATGCATGATCAGCCATGGATTTTGTTAAGGAAGTGGTCAGATGCTCAACTTGGGCTTTTAGGCTGTAGTTTTCAGGAACATATTTTTCTAAATCTTTTTGTAAAGAACTGATTTTGATTTGATATAATTTTTGTTCTCTTAAGTGTGATTCATTTAAAATTATAGTTTCCTTTACTTTATCAGCCAATTGTTGAGCATGGACACTATATCGTTCAACTTCCTCAACATATGATGATGAACATAACCTGTCTTTTACCTCTCTGGCCATAGGAGGAACTTTGTTTTCCATATGCGCCATTAATGCTTGATTCTCCTCTATCACTTCCTTCTCATACAAACTCCAGTCACATGTTCCATCTTGAAGTATGATCAGCCCGGATTGTTTAGGATTGCTTGGTCCTGCTGATGTATTTGTGGCTGGTGGGGATGTTAGCTGAGGTTGTCTATGCAGAGATCTTTGAGTGGTTGATTGCTGATTCTGATATTGTTGTTGCTGTTGATTTTGTTGCTGCTGATACTGATACTGCGGAGATGATTGTTGGTTGCATTCTCTAGAGAAGTGACCGTAGAGATTGCACTTGAAACATCTGACTTTCGACTTATCAACACCAATCTTTGATGTTTTACTTGCTGCTGCCAGATTTTTATTTCTCCACAGATATTGCTTAGCTCTGTAAGCAATCATTACCATCTGCCATTGTAGATCCATCTCTTCTACTACATCAGGAGGGAGTTCCTCCAAGTCTTGCTAACAGATGTTTGCTGATGTAAAAGAACTTCCAAGATATGCTTGAAAGCTAGAACTAAAAGCTGCAAAGGCTGCTTTTTGTTCTTCAGAATCCAATATCACAGTTATTGGTTCTGACTGTTTGTTCTGTTGAGAAGAGTTTGCAGTTGCTGATGTCTCTCTTTTCTCTGCAGATCTTCCCTTTTCCTTTTGATTTTTACTTTGAGATGATTTCTTCGTGGGTTTAGATGCATAAAAACTTACTTCTTCTTCATCATCACTCAAAGTACAAGAGTTATCACCTTCATTGTTAGAGATAAATGCACTTCCGGCATTTTTGGTTTCCTTGAAGTGATAAGGTGAGACATGAGTACTCACACTCTTGTTTCTTGACTGTTCATCCAGTTCAAGTGCTTCAACCTTAGCAACCAATGATCTAGACCAGTTGTCTTGAGATCTATGGTGTTCTTGAACATGGAGACTGCTTGCTTCCAACTTTAAGGCAAAGTGTGGAGCATCTTCTTGTTCAGTTCCTCAGTAGTATATTTTAACTCTAAGATGTTCATCTCAGTAACAAGTTGCATAAATCTATGGAGTTGCTGAGGAATTGATTCACCCTCTATATGATGAAAAGTTTCATATTGTGATCTAAGGGTGTCTTTCCTTATGCTTCTGATCTCATCACTCCCTTCACAGAGAGTGTGAAGTATCTTCCACAGGAATTTGCTGTTTTGTAATTCTCGCACCTGATCAAGATTTCTTCTTGCAAAGCCATACTAAGCAAGCTGTATGCTTTAATATTGACTTTGACCTTCTTGACATCATCAGGTGGCAAGTCCTTAGTGCTGATTGGCTGATTCTTGTCATTATAATCCGGCCCAAGAGTGGGTGGAATATAAGGACCTTGAGTGATGGACTCCCACAAGTCGGAATCTGTGTAGTTCACATGATTCCTGAACTTGATCTTCCAGGATTTAAAATCAGCTTTGGTTTCCAACTTTGGCGGTTGATAAGATCCTCCACCAAAAGTACTCATGTTTAATGCAAAAGTATGAATTAAATATTAAAATTGACAAATCTATCAAAAACTCAGATCTAGTATTCAATTGATTTGAATATAGATCAAAATCAAACAAACAATGAGAGAATGCTTGCTGAATGACAAGTCATTGATTTAATGGTTTGAAAATCAATTAAACAATTTTAATACTGATAGATCAATTGATCTAAATCAATGAGCACCAACGCTCTGATACCACCTGTGAATCCAAGGATCGCAATTCAGGTATTACCAGTATTAAAATAAATCAATTTAATGATCGCGGAATTATCACTAATTGATGTTTAATTGGTTAATGATTAAAGATGAACACAACCACAGAAACACAATAAATGTGAAATCAATAATTATTCAAACGTATTTCATTAACTATAAAGTAATGATTACAAAAGAATAATAATGAATAACTATGAACAACGAATTCTGTGAATCGAATAATGTTTGATGTGACGGCGGTTAGGGTTGCACAATGATGTAACTCGACAGCCGTAATATTGATTGATTGTGTTCTCCGAGATGTGAAACCTAGGACTCATATTTATAGATGATTTGAGTCGGCTAAGGAAACACCGGATCTCTCGGGATTTGTTATTGATTGGTTGACTTGTTTGACTTGTTGATATTTGAAATCATACAAGTATTCTGTTCTTCCGCAGAAACTTTGTCGTCCGCAGAACTTTTGTTCTTCCATAGATGAATTGTTCTTCCGTAGAAGAGTTGTTCTTCCGTAGGAAATCCTTCTTCCATAGGAGTCTTCACTTCACGGTACTTGATCATCCACAGGAACATTCACTTGGTCATTTAATCTTGTAAGAAACATATCTACGGATTAACAAAATGTTCATCCGTAGATGTTTCATACACTTGGTCAATTCCAGGAATCCGTCCAAGTATATTGTTTTTCCCTGTCAAGTCACAAATCAACACACATATATATGGGGTTATCCTATAGATTCAAAGCACATATATATATATTTTGACTGTTACAAATATTAATTACAAGACTTGATACAAGTACTAAGCCTATACAAAAATGATCTAGCCCTATACAATCTAGATCCAACAGATGAGGAAATATACATTGATAAAATCCCTCCCTTATTACATAACAGACCTAGATTAAAACCACGCTGTTTTTGATGTGATAAAGATGATCATGTAGTTAAGCATTGCCCACAGCTTCATCATAGACATGTTAATAGAAATTCTTTTGGGAATATGTTTGAAGATCAAGAATAGGTTGGACTCACCTTAGATTAATATTTGTTTCTCTTTATATGTAATAGGATTTATGTTAGATTTCTTTTGTTAGTTATTTAGTTTATTTTGTACATTTAGCAGTTCAGCGAAGCTGTGAGCGAAACTATAGTTTCGCTCACAGTCAGCTGGGCGAAACTACAGTTTCAGCAGCACAGTTTTGCCCTCAGCGAAACTGTCTGCGAAACTATAACTCCTATATAGATTTCATTTTGTTCATTATTGGCTATCTTTGCAAAACCCTAATCGAATATTTCTGTTGCAAGTGAGTACTGTAAGCTAGTGTTTATTGAATATATTGAGCTTATTTCATTCCATTATGTATTGTTGCTTATTGAAACTTATTTGATTGCATTTTGGTCTTCTTTTGTGCTTTAAATCTTTATGTTTGTTGTTTGTCTTTGGTATTGAACGATTCAAACCATCTTCTGCACTGAAAACCGATCACTTGAACCAACAATATGGTATTAGAGCCTTAGTGCTCTTGATTGTTTGAGATTTTTGGTTATTTTTGCTCAATACCAATTTTTCTTCATTTTTATATCAAAACATAGTGTTTTTATCATGGAAATTGATTGAATCTTGCTTGTTTCTATTTGGGGAAGTCTTGTGATTCAATCCATTTCAAATCCATTGAGATTTGGGTGATTTCAGATTGTTTTTGGAGTTTAAAAGTTTTCTGGTTCTTCCAGCAAACTTAACAGCTCTTTCAGCGAAACTAGTGATTTCTTCAGCGAAACTGTCTTTTTCTCATTCCTGCTTTTTGGTGCAAAACTAGAGTTTTTTGAACAAAAGTTCAAGCTTGTTTGCTGCGAAACTCCCAGCAAAACTAAGCTCTTCACAACTTCTGGCTAGCCTAATTGCTGCTGAAATTATCAAAAACAGCACTTTCGCCCTCAGCGAAACTAAGCACTTTCGCCCGGGCGAAACTACAAGTCAGCGAAACTATTCTAGCGAAATTACTTTTTCTCCTGCAAAACTATCATGTCTAAGATGACTTCTCTGACCCTTGCTGATTTAGAGAGTGTTTCTCCCAATAGACCTCCAAGACTCATTAACGGGGATAACTTTGAAGACTGGAAGAGATGTCTTAAGGCCTTCTTCTTTTACACCGACCATAATCAATGGGATTCTATCATCATTGGCCCGCACAAGCCAACCGTTACTGTCGGTGGAACTGTATCTCCAAACACGGACTCCTCCACATTCACAGAAAAGGATCAAAAGCTGATTGATCGAGACCAGAAAGCTTTCGGAGCCCTGACATTATGTCTTGCACCTGATATTTACAATCGCTTTGCTGAATACAAAGATGCAAAATCCTTATACGACGCCTTGTGCAAGTTCTATGACGGGAATGAGGATCTCAGGAAAGATAAGAAAGCCCAAGCTGAAAAAGAGTTCAATTCATTTGTCGGACACAAGAATGAAGACCTTACTGACATTACTAATCGATTTCTGTCCGTTTCAAGCACTTTAAAGAAATATGATGATCAGTTGGGAAATCATGAGCATGTGAATAAGCTTCTAGACTCCCTTCCACCTCAGTGGAGTTTACAAGTGAGAATGCTGAAACAAGAAAGAAACTTCACTGACTATAAGCTGATGGATGTGATTAACAAGCTGAAGTCTTTTGAGTTAGATCTGAAAAGGAGGGAGTTTAATCAGTCCATCGTTCCGACATCTGGTTATTCTCAGAATGCTGCATTACTATCTTCCGCTGCAAGCTCTCCAATGCAGGCATCGCATCAAGGAGGAGTGCACTCATGTGATTATTCTGGAGGTTGTAATAACCCGGGAAGAGAGCAAGGGAACTTGAAAGCAACTGTTGGAAATTCTGTTCTAGCTGAGACTATGGCTCTTTTCGGGATGTTTGTTCAGAGTTATGAAGCATTAGTTGCTGGAGATTTGAAAGGTAAAGGAATGACAATGGAAGACATGTATCAAGTGGATCCAGATAATCTCGAAGAGACTGATAAGTGGCAAATGGCAATGTTAACGCTTAGAGCTCGAAGATTTATGGAGCACACCGGTAGAAAGAATTTTAGAGGTCAAAGTTCCAACTCCAAATTGGGTTTTGATAAGTCTAAGCTAAGATGTTTCAATTGCAAGCAACTGGGACACTTTAAACGAGAATGTCCATTGCCAATTGTCACCGATCCCAACAATTCTGGAATTCCGAAACTGGTTGCTAGGGGGGTAAAGACGAGATGAGTCACAAGAAAGAGACCGCTTTAATCTCTAACTTTGATTGGAGCGCAGAAGTTGAAGAAATAAGAGAAAAGGTCAATCAAGCGTTAGTGGCTGAGATTGAGGAAGAGGAAATGAAGACAAACTGTGAGGAAGATTTTGATCTATTTAAGGAGTTTAATGATGGAGTTGAAGAGAAGGAGAGTTTGAAAGAAGGAAATCAGAAGGAAGGCGGGAAGCAAGAAACTCAAACCGAAGAGCCAAGAAAGAATGATGATAATGCTGCTATCACCGTCGAGGAAAACAAGTTGAGTACTCTGGTGTGTCAATGTGAGAAAGCTCTTGCAGCTGAGAAGGTGGTGATGGGACTTCCCTATGAGGTAATTCAAGATATGTGTTCATCTCCTTGCAAAATCAGACTTTTTGGGGTTTATAAGGCTAATCGTTTATTGATCGATAATGAAAAAGATTTGAAACGAATGAACGAGGAGCTTAAAACAAATGAGTCAAAATATTTTGTTAAATTAAATGAGGCCTTAAAAGAAAACGATCATTTAAAAATAATTGTTTTTGGAAAGAAATGTTGAGGTTAATAGTTTAACTGAAAGGGTTGCTCTTGCTGACTTTGAAACAAGCAAGCTTCAGTCAAAGCTTGATAAATGGACCATATCGGGAATGAAACATGATGATTTATGTAAATCTCAACGGGGGGCTAGGATTAAAACAGGTTTGGGCTATGAAAATGCTAAGGTTTATCCTCCTCCTAATACTTACTGTTATTCACCTATGCCCGTTCCCCATCCTTCTAATGACTTGATCCAAATAGATACTAACAGTATGTCTGCATGTTTAGAAGGTATGAATCCTATGCATGTTCGTGAGGACTATGATTATGGATCGACTAGAGGGATTGGATGCTCTAGCGTTAATACACCTGAACCTCAGCATTCTGTTTTAGATCATAACTCTAGTTTAAATTCAGTCTTTGTATCTAGTGATGTTGTAAAAGACTCTATTTCGTTCTGTTCTAATGATGTTTTTGTTTGTTCTTTAAATGCTGTGGATCGTGATGTTGATTATAATTCTTTAAATGAATATACTGTGAAAAGTGATGAGGAAACAAAACCTAACTCATTTAAAAAATTCTTTTCTCTTCCCATTCCATCATTTATCCCTACTAAAAATTCTATGTTTAATGACAGGATTATATCTTCATCTGAGGCAAGTACTAGTGGTACTAGTACCACATGTATCTCAGATAACTCCTCATTTTCTTCAGTTCATAACCATTATTTTTCAAATAAAGTCAACTCTGTTAACATGTATGAGGTATACAGTGATGATGATATAAGATTATCTGAATGTGATGAAGAAATATGCATAGATAAACCCCCAGATAAATCTCCTACTTCATTACATAATGAATCTAGATTAAAACCACACTGTTTTCAATGTGGTGAAGATGATCATGTTGTTAAAACTGTCTTCAGCTACGTCATAGACATGTTAATATAAATTCATTTGGGAGTATATTGAATAAATTAGTTAATAATTTCTTTTGTAAGAAATCTCTTTCAGCTAAATCTAAAGTTGTTCAAGCTTGGGTTCCCATTTCATCTGCAGCTCCTCAGCAGTCTCTCAGTTGTTCAGCTACGTCATAGACATGTTAATAGTGTTTGGCATGTTGATAGTGGATGCTCCAGACATGTGACGGGGCTTAAAGATTTATTGACTAACTACCGGATAATCAATGGTGGTTACGTTGCTTTCGCCGGTGACAAGAAGGGAGGAAAAATGATAGGTCAAGGCGAAGTTTCCAATGGCTCTCTTACCTTGGAGAAAGTCAACTTCGTGCCCGAGCTTGCATTCAATCTGTTGAGCGTCTCTCAGATTTGTGATAAAAGCATTCCGGTCTTATTCAAGTCCAATGAATGTCTCTTTTTGAAATCTGAGATAGCTATTCCAGATAATATGGTACTCATGCGGGCTCCAAGAAAGCATGATACATACCTTCTTGACATGAATTCAAAAGATTCATTATCTACAATCACCTATCTTCTGTCTAAAGCTTCCACCTCTGAGTCTTTCTTATGGCATCGCAGATTGGGCCACATTAATTTCAAAATTATAAACAAATTAGTTAAAAACAATCTCGTTAGGGGATTACCTTTAAAAGACTTTTCTGTGGTTGAGAAATGTATGACATGTGCAAAGGGAAAACAACATAAGAAACCACACAAACCTAAAATTGAAAATTGCATCTCAAATCCCCTCGAGTTGTTACATACTTATCTATTTAGCCCAATAAGTGTTAAATCAATTGCTAAGAAATCTTTCTGTCTTGTGATTACAGATGATTATTCCAGATATTCATGGGTAAGATTTCTTACTCACAAAGGAGAGACTGCTGAGGAGCTGCAGAAGTTAATTCTTTCGATTGAAAAGATAAGCAAAAGGAAGGTTATGGCTATCCAAAGTGACAACAGTACCGAATTCAAAAATCAGATATTTGACTCTTTCTGTGCAGCAAAAGGAATATTAAGACAGTTCAGTGCCGCGAGGACTCCTCAACAGAATGGTGTAGCTAAACGAAAGAATCGCACGCTCATTGAAGCTGCACGTACAATGTTAATAGAATCCTCCTTACCCATCATTTTTTGGGCCGAGGAGGTGAATTGTGCTTCTTATGTTCTCAACAGTGTGCTGATAGTCAAGGATAAGATGAAAACTCCGTATGAACTATTTCACAGGAGAAAGCCCTTGATTGACTTCTTTCGACCATTCGGTTGCTTGTGCACTCTATTGAATTCTCAAGCACAGAAGAAAAAATTTGGTGTTGTATCTGATGAGTGTTATTTTGTAGGCTACTCTTCTTCTCAAAAGGCTTATCGTGTATATAATAAGAGAACACGTATCGTTCAAGAGTCCTTTTATGTTGATTGGCAGGAGTCGAATTCCTCTGATGTTCCTTCAGAACCAGCTTGGTTTTTTTGACTCTGATACGGTGTTTAAATCATTTAATCTTCTAGTTTTCGATGATGATGCGTCTATCTCCAATGCTACATCTAACATAATCCCTCCGCTCCTTTACCAGTTGAACCTATTATCCCTCCCGTCATAACATCAAATGATGCTACATCAGTCGATGTTGCATCATCCTCATCCTCGTTTGATCTCCCGCCTCCACCTATGTCCACATCACCATCTTCATCACCTTTACATTTCACATCTCAACCAACCAGTCCTATTACTTTACCCATTCTACCTCACCATCCAGTTCATCACTTAACCATCCACCCACTCACATCCCACCTATGACTGCTGATTTCAAGACCTTGAAAGATCATCCTCATGATAACATAATTCGTTCTATCACTGATGGAGTTCGGACGCGGAGTCAATCTGGATTGATTAATGTCTGCCTATTCTCTTGTTTTATATCTCAAATTGTTCCTAAAAACGTTCATGCAGCTCTTCAGGATCCTTGCTGGGTTGAGTCAATGCAATTAGAATTGCAACACTTTTGAAAACTCAAGGTGTGGACTCTGGTAGATCTTCCACCAAACAAATGCCCCATTGGAATGAAATGAGTGTTTAAAAACAAACCTGATGACCGGGGCATCGTGGTAAGAAACAAGTCTAGACTGGTGGTCCAAGGATTTGCCCAAGAAGAAGGGATTGACTACACCGAAGTTTTCGCACCTGTCGCCCGTCTTGAAGCCATCAGAATATTTTTGGCGCATGCTGCTCACAAACAATTTAAAGTCTATCAGATGGATGTCAAATGTCCATTTCTCTATGGCGACATTGATGAAGAGATATATGTGTGTCAACCACCAGGCTTTGAGGATCCAGACTTTCCTGATAAAGTATACAAGCTCGATAAGTCACTTTACGGTCTTCATCAGGCACCTCGAATCTGGTATGAGACATTGACATAGTATCTTTTAAGCAATGGTTTTTCACGAGGCACCATCGACATGACTTTCTTCAAAAGGGAGGTAGATGGTGAGATGTTGATCGTGCAAGTCTATGTTGATGAAATTATCTTTGGCTCCACCAATCCTCAATTATGTCGGGAGTTTGAGGAGGTTATGCAAAAAGATTTGAAATGAGCATAATGGGAGAAATGTGCTTTTTCCTCGGGCTGCAGGTCGAACAAAAGCCAGAGGGAATTCTCATTCATCAAGAAAAGTATATTAAGGAAATATTGAAGAAATTTAAAATGGATGACGCTTCTTCTGAGATGACTCCCTTCACTGCTCAAACATGTCTCACTTCGGATGAAAACGGGAAACCAATCGATCCTCATCTCTACACATCCATGATTGGTTCCCTCATGTATCTTACAGAAAGTCGACCTGACATCACCTGTGCTGTTGGATATTGTGCTTGATACCAGTCAGCCCCTAAAGAATCCCATGCCAAGGCCGTCGAACAAATCTTTCATTATCTAAAGGGTTCTTCTCGTTTAGGACTTTGGTATCCTTATGGTGGGAATTTTGATTTGCATGCTTACTCAGATAGCGAGTCCAATGGCTGCAAATTAAACAGAAAATCAGTTACTGGAGGCTGACAATACTTGGGGATCTGTCTTGTTTCTTGGCAAGGCAAAAAACAGACCACTGTCTCTCTCTCAATAGGAGAAGCAGAATATATTGCTGCCTCCAGTTGCTGTTCCTAAGTGTTATGGATTCAGCACCAGATGATGGATTATGGGATCAACTTTCTTCACACTCTGTTGTTTTGTGACAACGAAGCAGCCATCGGGATTGCCAAGAATCCAATTCATCATTCCCGAACCAATCACATTGAAACACGGATTCATGCAATCCGTGATGCTTAGGAAAAGGGTTTCATTAATATTATTCCTATTGATGCAAAACATCAAAAAATAGATATTTTCACAAAAACCTTTAACAAACCTTGTTTTTATGAATTGATTTCCATGCTAGGATTAATATCATTTTAAACCCTTCTTTCTTAAGTAAATAATAATTTAAAAAAATTAAATTAAAAATTAATGTGTACATATTAAATAAATGATTGTTTTTAGAAATTTCTTCCACAGTTCGTCACAGAAATTTCGGGGGAGTATAAGTTTATCTTTATAATTGCCCCTTTTTGTTTCCTTTTGCAGAACGTATGAACAATATGAAAGAAGTCATCAGTATCGGGTCGGGATTTGTTTGATAGGCCCATCCCAAATGCAAAGTAGATAGTTCTCCCGTAGCTTAACTAAGAATACAAGATGCTTGAATACTCGGATAATCCCCCAGACATCATTGGCCTTCACAAAGTTACTTGTCTTTGTTCAAAAAGGACTAAGAATGAGGCTCCTCCATATTGTTTTGTCTTTACCTTTTTCTCTCTTGTTTGTTAATACTTCAAATCTACCCCATTCATATCTGTATCATAGAAGTTTCTTCGTGTACTGTGGTGTCTTGTTAGTGCTTGTCTCCTCTGCTGTACGATGGTACTGACCTGGAGTGATGATCTCCTTTGCTGTATGGAAGTACTGACCTAGAGCTCTCATCGGCACAGTGTGATAATCTCCTCTGCTGTACGATAGTACTGACCTGGAGCTCTCATTGACACAATTTGAATATCTCCTCTGCTGTACGTGAGTACTGACCTGGAGTGTTCATTAGTACAATTTGATGATCTCCTTTGCTACACGTGAGTACTGACCTGGAGCTCTCATCAAATCTTGTCAAAATGTATCAAGCTTCGTCTGAAAAAGAGATTCTTACTATATGTGAGAAAGATGTAACCAATCTGTGGGTGTCCTTCGTCCAAAATATCATGAGGACAGGATAGGTTTATTTGCCAAATGTCTGTGGGGACTGAGTTTTTCTATGTCATCTCTTAAAATAACCAATAACATGATAACAACAGCTGCGGGTTACATGTCGAAAAGAAGAAAGAATGGGTTTAAGAAAGGACAAAAATATCTGCAATCTCACCGAACTATGACACTCCAGACGATTCATTCAGTTTCTCGCTCTTCTTCTAGATAGCCTTTATTTTCGGTCAAAATAAAATGTTGTTTGGCGTGATTCTGTGGGGTCCTTTTCTTTGTTTTTTTTCTCTCTTATCTTATTTTTTATTTTTTATTTTATTATTTTATTTTATTTTATTCCTATTTACTTTAATTTGTATGGTTAAAATCAAATTTTTCTTAAAAATTAGGGTTTCTGCGAAAGTATACTTTCGCAGACAGTTTCGCAAAGCGAAACTGTAGTTTCGTTGGACGAAACAGCAGCTTGCTAACACTTTTGCACTGAGGCTTTCACTCTTTTGTGCCAACGAAACAATAGTTTCGCCCCGGAGAAAGTATGGTTTTCTCGCGAATGTGTGTGTAAGGATTCCTATAAGTCTGATGCAGCCAAAACACTCTAAGTCTTCCTGCATGCTGCACAGAACATGAAGTAGAAATGCTTCGGAAGTTTTACACTTCAGAAATATTCTAAGTGTAAAATCTTCCGAAGCCAAGACCAATATCTTCCGAAGCCAGAAATGAAGTCTTTCGAAGCTTCAGAGACAAAGTCTTCCGAAGCCAAAGAACCAAGACAGATTCTTCCGAAGACTTTTATCATACATGCTTTTATCTAATGTACTTTTTCTGTAAAGCTGAACCACTTTACCGCTGCCCACTCTGGTTGGTCACCAACTTGCATGAGTTGGTGAAAAGGTCCATGCTTTAGGAAAACTGTACATTGAGGTCTTGGGGTCAAACCTTTCAACTTTATGTACTTTTATCCTTTTTGTAATATATTAGGATGTGAGCTATGGCATGACATAGTCACTAGTCAAAAGGCAATCTGTCTTTTGACTCTACATGGATTTTGTTGTCTAGTTCATGTATCCAGCTGGCCTTCAAAGTATGGCCGTCTGTAGGTTGTAGTATATAGTGTCTCAAGTCTTGTAACTTAGAGTGCATGCTTATGCTTGAATACTTGTAACTTTGAACTTAAGAAGCAATATACAACATCCTTGAAAACCAACTACTTATGTTGTTATCTTGTTCTGTTCTGTTCTAAGTTTACTTGTGTTCTTTGCATCACCATAACCAGTTCCCCATTTGATTTGTTAAGTGTTCTAATACACTCTCCTCATTATGTTGTTGTGTTGTAAGTGCCACCCTTCAACCGGTCCTGCATTTGGTATCAGAGCTTTCCAGGCTCTTGATATAAGATCTCACCATCTTAAGATCCCTCACACACACAAAATACTTAACAACTCAAATGGAAGCTCTTTCTAAAGCTGATATGGAAACTGGTACTATGATCAAGTCCCCATTGATCACTCCTGAAGACTTTGACACATGGTGCACAAGAATGGAAGGCTTCATCAAGTGTCAAGATTCAAGGATGTGGGATTCAGTTGTTAATGGTCCCTTCATACCAAGCACTACTTCTGCTACTAGTAATCGTATCATCCCAAAAGATGTAGATGATTAATCAGAAGAAGGCAGGAAGAGAATAGAGCTTGATCAAAGGGCCATGACTTGTCTTCAAACTACTCTTCAAACTCCATCTAAAGAGGCTTCAAGAAGTGTAAGACAGCTAAAGATTTATGGGAAGCACTGAAGCTCATGTATGAAGGATCCAAGGAAACTAAAGAGAACAAGAAGGATCTCTTAAAGCAGCAGTTTGAAAACTTCACTTTCAAGGCTGGCGAGACCCTGACTCAACAATACTTCAGGTATGTTGAGATATTGGACACTCTAGTGGATATTGGAGTAACTCTTGAGAACAGGGACATAGTAAGGAAGTTCATGTCTTCTCTTCCTAAACTATGGACACATTATTGTGTTGTGATCAAGAGAACCTTGGACCTTAAGACTCTTACTCTTACAGAGTTGTATGGTATCCTGAGTGCATTCCAGATGGAGATGAATATGCAAAACTCCTCTGGTAACTCCAATAATCAACTGAGTTCAGCTCTTCATATGAATGAAAGGGAAAACATTGAACCACAACATCAGTTGCTATGCTACCCTGACAACTCACAAAAGGGGCCTTTCATCACCTTCCCAGAGACACCAAGAGAAAGCTACACTCAAGGAAGTCCCTTCCAATAGACAAGTTCTTCTCATGCCTTTGTCTCAGCTAATGAAACCTCTGGCAGCTTTCTTTTCACTCTTGAAGACCTGGACTGTATCCATCCAGGTGATCTGGAGTATATGGAAATTGTTCAGCAGATGGCTTTTCTCACTCACAGAGCCAAGAAGTTCTACAAGAGGACTGGGAGAAAGTTTCCAAGCAATACATCCAGTGGAAAGTTTGGGCTGGACAAAAGCAAAGTAAAGTGCTACAACTGTAACCAGATGGGGCACTTTGCAAGAGAATGTAAGGCACCAAGAACAAATGGTGGCCAAACACAGACCAGACCAAACTACACTGAGAAAGCTCACCAGAATGAGAAGCCAAAGCAGCAAGCTGCAGTTGCTGTTGAAGAAGGAGGCTTTGACTGGAGCTTTCAGATAGAAGATGCATCTCCAAACCAAGCTCTTATGGCAGATCAAGATGAAACCAAGGGACTAGGATCTAGTGAGATAGCTCCTCCACACACTATCTTGTCTGTAAGATCTCCTAGGTGTGGAACTTGTGAAGGTGAGCTTCCCCTCATAGATCCTTTGACTGAAGAGGATGAGGAGGAGATGGTGAAGAATGACTTTGGTTTAAGTGAAGAAAAGCATTCTGAGAAGGGTCATCATTCCTCTGAGGAGAGTAAAGCTGTTGAGATGACCAAGTCAAGAAGAAAGAACTTGATCAGAAAAGCCAAAAGAAAATCAAGGAAGGCTCAAGAGATCAAGGCCACCTTTGACTCTAAGCAGAAACAAGTTTTTATCTCTGCAGGGTTTGAAATGGTTAAGACTGATGAAATGAACTCTGGTTTATGTGCAACTCATCACAGCAACAAGAAGAAGACTGATCAGTTATGTGTTACTGCTACACAGCCTGGACCATCCAACTCCAAGAACAGTTCTCAACCCAAAAGAACTGTCTCAGCTCCTGCAAAGGTGAAGGTGGAGAACGGATATGACTAAAGTCAGTTCTCTTCTATGAAGATGATTCTTGGAAAGAAGAAACTGAAGTGTGTCATGTATGAGAGTACATCTCATTTGGCCAAGGATTGTCCATATAATCATAAAGGTACTCTTCACATGATAAACAAAGAAACTTCTAAGAATACCAAGAAGAACTTAGTTTCGGAAGGAAAATCTATTTCCTTCGGAAGTTCCAAAATAAAGAAGGCAAGTGGAAAACTGCATTCGGAAGAAAATTTGGTCTCGGAAGAAAGGAATGCTTCTGAAGTACTGAAGCTTGCTGTAGTAAAGGCAAGTTCTTCCAAAGGTCCAGTCATCAAAACTTCCGAAGTCTCAAAAGCTTCCGAAGTATTGAAGGTCAAGTCCAAACTTCCCAAGGTGGTGTGGAAGTCAAAGAAAGACCAAATGACTGAAGGTTCTTCATCAACAACAGCACAAGATCCTCAAAGCCCAACTATAGGATCTATCACTGTTGCATTGTCTTCAACTGTTTTAAATGAGCCCAAGACCAATAAGGCTTGGGATTCCAAATGTAACTAGCTATCTCTTTATGCAGGAACAGCTACAGACAAACAAAAATATGTGGATCATTGACAGTGGTTGTTCCAAGCACATGACAGGCAATAGGTCACTACTCCAAAAGTTTGAAAGAATTGATGGAGGACCATTGCTTTTGGAGGAGATGCAGGTGGTTACATTACTGGAAGGGGCAAGGTCACAAATGGTAAGCTCAGCATTGACAAGGTAAACTTTGTCAAGGAGCTTGGATACAATCTATTGAGTGTATCTCAATTTTGTGATCAGAGTTATAACATGCTGTTTACTGAGCATGAGTGCATTGTTCTCAATCCCGGGGTGATCAATCCTCATGAGCACATCCTACTCAGAGCCCCCAGGAAAGGGAACATGTACAAGATGGACTTGCAAGAAACATCTCCCTCAGGAGAAGTTTCATGCTTTCTATCCAAAGTAAACAGTGATGAGTCTTTCCTTTGGCATAAAAGAATGTGCCATGTAAACTTAATAACATGAATAAATTAATTAAGAATGATTTGGTAACTAGAATACTAAAAAGAGAGTTTACAAGTGATGATCATTGTGTTGCATGCCTGAAAGTGAAGCAACACAAGGTATCTCACAAGCCTAAGGAATGAAACTCCATCACTACACCCCTACACTTGTTACATATGGATCTCTTTGGCCCCACCAATGTAATGAGTTTAGGAAGGATCTCTTACTGTCTAGTGATCACAGATGACTTTACAAGATTCACATGGGTCTTCTTTCTTAGAACTAAGGATGAGACTCCTGAGATTCTGAAAAATTTCATCTTAAAGATTGAAAATCAATATGATCACAAGGTCAAAACCATAAGATGTGATCAAGGAACTGAGTTCAAGAATCAAATACTTGATACATTTTATGATGAAAAGGGTATTACAAGACAATATAGTGCTCCAGGACTCCTCAGTAAAATAGAGTTGCTGAGAGGAGAAACCGGACACTAATTAAAGCTGCAAGAACTATGTTGTCTGACTCTAAACTGCCCATCACCTTCTGGGCAGAGGCAGTTAACAGTGCCTACTATATGCAGAACAGAGTTTTAGCAGTTAAGACATATGGTAAGACTCCTTATGAACTTTGGTACAAGAGGAAACCTTTTATTGGTTTTCTCAGGTCTTTTGGGTGTCCTTGCACCATCTTGAATACCAAAGATCATATGCCAAGTTTGCTGAGAAATCAGATGATGGACACTTCATTGGATACTCTTCTCAAGATAAAGCTTATAGAGTATACAATCTCAGAACTAGAGTAGTTGAGGAGTCAGCCAATCTGACTTTCAATGAACACACTCCCATTGTGAAAGGTTCTGGTCCGGATTGGCTGTTTGATCTTGATTTAGTTACCAACTGTTTTAACAAATCATGTGAGCATGTTTCAGGATCCACAGATATATTGCCTACAGGTGATTTGATCCTAGATTTGAGCGGAGAAGATCTTCAAGCTACATATCTCCAGCTCCAGTGGTAACTAATCCTGCAAATGAAGCTTCTACCAGCACATCAATGACAAATCCTGCTGATACATCTGAGTTGCCTTCATCTTCCAGTGTTGAGGCACAAAACTCAAATGTAGGAATTTCAAATGTTGGAGAACATGGTGGTGGTGACAGTTATCCGGAATTTCTTGATGCTGAGAACCATCCCATTGAAGAAAATCTCAATGATGTCACACACTCATTGGATCAAGTTACTTGATAAGTGTGCTGCTGTAGAGGGTGAATCCTCCTTGCCAGATTAGAATTTCTCCAATTTAGATCTGTCTAAACAACTTGCTGTGATCCCTCAACTAAGGATCCATAAGTATCACCCTTCTACAAACATCATTGGAGATGTTGGTACAGGTGTAAGAACAAGAGGACAGTCTCATAATGCCAACATCTGTCTTCACTCTTGTTTCTTATCCCAAATAGAGCCAAAGAAGATTGATGAAGCTCTAAACGATGGAAGTTAGGTTGAAGCTATGCAAGTGGAGTTGCTTCAATTCAAGAGGCAAAGGGTTTGGAACTTATGTCCTCTTCCTCAAGGGAAGACTACCATAGGTACAAAATGGGTTTTCAGGAATAAGAAGGATGATAGAGGACTTGTCATCAAGAACAAGGCTAGACTAGTTGTTCAAGGGTATACTCAAGAAGAAGGGATTGACCACACAGATGTCTTTGCTCCTGTAGCAAGACTTGAAGCTGTTAGGATATTCCTAGCTTTTGCTGCATCCAAGAACTTCAAGGTCTATCAACTTGATGTCAAGTGTGCTTTTCTTTATGGAGTGATTGATGAAGAGGTGTATGTCAGACGACAACCTGGTTTTGCAGACCCTGATCATCCTGATTATGTCTGCAAGCTTGACAAAGCTCTCTATGGGCTACATCCGGCACCAAGAAAGTGGTGTGAGACTCTATCTCAGTATCTCTATCAGCATGGCTATAAAAGGGGTACCATTAATGGAACTCTCTTCATCAAAGGAACAAGAAATGACAAAATGCTAGTTCAAGTATATGTGGATGATATCATCTTTGGGTCAACTAATCCAAAGCTCTGCAAAGACTTTGAGAAGCTGATGAAGGATAGATTTGAAATGAGTGCCATGGGGAACTCAATTTCTTTCTAGGGATTCAAGTGAAGCAAGTTGACACTGGTATCTTCATAAATCAGTCAAAGTATGTGCAAAACATACTTAAAAGATTCAACATGACTGAATGTAAGGTTGCTAAGACACCCATAGCTAGAAACCAGTCCCTTGGACCTGATCTTGAGGGGGAGTGTGTTGATGAACATCTCTACAGGGCTATGATTGGACTCTTATGTATCTTATAGCTAGCAGGCCAGATATTATGTTTTCTACTTGCATATGTGCAAGATATCAGGCCAACCCCAAGATGTCACACCTAATCCCTATCAAAAGAATTTTAAGATACCTTAAAGGAGCTCCATTTCTTGGCCTTTGGTATCCAAAAGGATCTGACTTCAATCTATATGCATATACAGATAGTGATTATGGTGGATGCAATATGACTGCAAAGTCTACATCAGGGGGATGTCAATTTCTTGGTGGAAGGATAGTCTCTTGGCAATGCAAGAAACAATCCTGTGTATCTGCATCAACTGTTGAGGCTGAATACATTGATGTTGCAAGCTGCTATGCTCAAGTGCTTTGGATTCAAAATCAGATGCTAGACTATGGATTCAACTTCAAGGATACTCCCATTCACATAAACAACAACAGTGCTATCTCAATCATAGAGAACCCTGTGCTGCACTCAAGAACTAAGCACATCAACATCAGGTATCATTTGATTAGAGATAATTTTGAAAAGAAATTAATCAAACTAGTCAAAGTTCACATAGATGAACAATATGCTGATCTGTTCACAAAGGCTTTTGATGAACAGAGATTTAAATATCTTATATCAGCTATTGGGATGATTAACTTTGAGTAGCTTTTCTTAAAACATAATCATATTATTTCTAAAACTATGTGTGTTCTAAGTTGTCTATTCTATCACTTTAATAAGCCCCAGTTTCTCTTCGGAAGAAAATTTTCTTAAGATATTCCTTAGAATTTTTAGAATTTTACTCTTTTTATCCTTCGAAAGATTTTTTTATCTTTCGGAAGATTTAAAGTTGCCTTCGGAAGCTTTTATTCAACTCAGAATGAAATTGGTATAAATTGCTTCCGAAGCAAAATTCTTCAAAATCTTTGAAATATCTTCCGAGGCAAAAATTTGCCTTCGGAAGCTTTTTGGTCAAAACATCCGAAGTTAAATAACCTTCGGAAGCTTTTCAGACAAAACTTCCGAAGCTAAATAACCTTCGGAAGATTTCTCGACTTCCAAGAAAACTACTTTTTAGGCAAAAGAAAACTACTTTTCAGAGGTGGGACCGACACGCGGATTTTATAGTTTATCCTCTTTCGTTTACTTTGTCTCAAATCCAATTCATACAAATACCCAACGGTTACCCCTCTTTCCTCTACCTGCTCCAAATTCACACCATACCTAAAAACCTAATCTCTCTGAAACCGCCTTTGTTCTTCACCTTTCTTCACCCTTAAGCTTCTCAAAATGGCCAACATTCACAATAGAAACAACCCTGATTTCTCCATGCAAGTTCACAGGCAACACAACCAAGTTGCTCTGCTGCACTCCGAGAAAGATGATAGTTTCTCAGAGGTTTGCCATTTTTTTGCTCTATCCAACTACTACACCTCCCTTACCATTGATCCTATTCTTTATGAGGATCATCTGCTTGACTTTTGGAGGACATGTCAAGAGGTTATCATGGATGGGGAGAATGCTCTGTCTGCCACAGTGCAAGGAAGGACAGTCTTAATCACTCCAGCCATCATCAACACCAATCTTCAGCTGGATGATGAAAAAGGTGAGCTGTCTTTTTCAAAGAAGCTGTTAACTATTCCTTTGAGCAGATGGGCTATGAGGGAGATTTCGCTATAAAGACCTTCAGGAAAGGGAAGGTCTCATCCTAGTGGAAATACCTACTCCATATAGTGATTCACAGCTTGTCTAACAAGCATGGTGGGTGGGACCAGATTCTTGGGGATCTCTCCATAGTTCATGGAATGATGCAAGGGGTCAAGTTCAGATACTCTCAGTTGGTATACATAAACTTGCTTGCTAACTTGGACTCCTTAGAATACTATATGTTTCCTAGATATGTTCAACACATTCTCAAGTGTGAACTTGGGTCACAGTTGAGGGAAACAAATACTATTCTTAAACTGGGACAGATGAAGCCGGCATCTTTAAAATTCTGAAGAAGCCAACTGTAGGCTTCTCAGGGGTAGAAATAGCCCTAGTCCTCAAAATGTTAGAGCTCATTGCTCAAGGTGACAACCTAGCAACACAAGCTAGTGTTGAACCCACACCTATCATCTCCTTACCCTTACAAAGACCCCATATAACCCACACTTACCAAAAAAAATACAAACAAACCCCTGCTCAAGTTATTGAGCCTGTGCAGGCCCCCATACACTCAGCCATACAGGAAGAAGTGGATACTAGAGCTCCCACTTCTCCTGAGGAGCAAACCACTCCCATCTCTTCAAGGATCAGTGCTGATGTTCCTTATAATCAGCCTGATGAGCTCATAAGCCTAACTGCCTTAAGCCTTCACTCTGAGTCTCAACACTTAAGTGAACAACCTTCAGGAGACAGTTACCATCCCCACCTTTGGAATTAAACAACCAAATTCCTAACCTTGAATTCTACACTAATGAGGACTTAGGCTTCAGTGAGCACCATGAATCGCTTTACTCCTTACTACTCAAAGAGAGAGGAGTGCTTCTGAATTCCCTATGTCTACCCCATATCAATCACCCATTGTTGAGGTGGGTCCTTCTGAACCTGTTCAAGGGATCCATATGGAATAGGCTCTCACTTCTGCAAGTGATTACATCATTAAGACCTAACCATGGCAACTCAGCCCATTGACACTTCCTCTCAGCCCAGAATACCAAGCTGGTAATGAGAGTGAGGACTTAGGTCCAATTCTCTCATCCCCCGTGATTCTTCTGATGAAGATGAGGGGAATCTGAGACTAAAGGTGCAACAATTGTAAAAAACATGCACCTACTTAGTCTCTAAGTTTAGTCATCTTGAACTTAGAGTGACTACCTTAAACAATAAGGTCAATGATTAGCAACTTGAGATATCTTATCTTAAGGAAAAACTAGCTGGGAGACCTTTAAGAAGAGCTCAACCAGGAAAACAAGAACCTGAGGATGTGGTTGACCTAACTCCTAGCTCACCTATACAAGAGGGTGATGCTACCAAAAAGGGGGAGAAAGTCACTACAATCACAGAACCTAGGAGTTATTCAAGGAGTATGGACATTGAGGAATCACCATCCTCTCTTGTAATTGTACCTACTCAGCAACCTCCTCAAGTTCATATTGATGTGAACTTCCTAGACTAGTTGTTTCAGAGTCTCTTTAAGGAGGGTATACCAAGGGCAATGTCATTTGATAGCAGAGCCATCATCCTTCATGAGCCATCTACTCAAACAACTCAACCTCAACAAGCTAGTAGGTTGGCTCAGGTTACTCAAGAAGCTGAAGAAGATAGACTAAGACAATCAGGTAATGTTATTGGTCAACTGGATGTTGAGGCAGACCCTGAGATTAGCTTCAAAGGGAAAACCTTGACTGAAGGCCAGTGATAGAGCCTGAGAGCCCTGTCTTACAATCCATTGATGAAGTGACAGAGATTGAAACACCTATCACAACAACAACTACTTCAGCAACTCAACCCCTCAGTGAAACACCTGCTGGTGAAGGTGTATCACAGTCTCTCTCTGGCCAGAGCTTGGATGCTACACCAGGCAATGAAGGCCAAAGCTCTCTCCACCTGTGTCACAAAGGTCTGTGGGTAACAAAGGGAAAAGAGTTCTAACCCCTGAGGAGATTGAGGAGGAGGAAAGAGAGAGAAAGAGGAAGCTAAGGGGAGCAAGTTCCACTGGGTCTTCAAGCTTCATGCAAGCTGCAATTAGGGCTGCCCATAGACCAAACACTCAAAATGATGAGTTGAGGGCAGTCAGGATTACTTACTTACAGACCAGGGACTATGACATAGATGAGATTATCTCTCTCCCTTTAGAAGAATTGAATGATCTGGCTGACATGGAAATATCAAGAGAGAGAAAGGAAGCTGAAGATACAAGAATTCTTCTTAAGGTCAAAGAGAAGAGAAGACAACAAAGGCTATACAAGCATGTTTCTTCTCTCTCGCCAGTTCAAGAAAGTCCTTTGCAAGAGGCTGTGGCTACTACACAAGAACCTCAGGTAGATAAAGAAACAGACAGACAAAGGATGATAGACTACCTGAGTGCCACAGGCCTCTACCAGGCAGAAGCACTTCTTCCCTTGCCCTTTGAGTACATTGAGTTTGAGTATCTCAAAAAACTTGAACTTCAAGTACTCAAAGAGCAGAAGTCAACAAAGAAGAAAATGAGGGAAGAAGCTGCTAAGTCAAGAGCTCTCATTCAGAAGAACTTGAAAAAGTCTGCTGATAGACAAAGAATGATGAGCTTCTTGAAGCTGTACGGATTCTCTGGAAGGAGACTTGGCCCTGTGTCTCTATCCACTATGGATGAGCATATCAGGGTAATCAAGCAGAGGATCAAGAGTGGAGAGCTTGTTGACTTACACACTCCTCCAAGTCAGGCTCCACCTGAAGTAGAGGTCAAGTTTGAACAACCTGAGACAATACAAACTGAACCTCCTGCTTCATCTTCTGATCCACAGGAGGGTCAAAGGCCAGCCTCTTCATCTATTGACCCACAGCAAGGTCAAAGGCCAGCCTCATCATCTGACCCACAACAGGGTCAAACTCCCTCTCCTTCTGAACCTGTGAGGGAGGAACACCCAACTAAGGAAGACACAACTGATCAACAAGGTGTTGCAGGCCAGTCTTCTCAGTTAGAGACTGCACAGAGGAAGAAGAGGATGGTTTCTAAACCATCTTCAAAGAAGTAGAATAAATCAAAATCAACCTCCTCTGATCCTCAGAATGAATCAGAACATCTTAAGGAAGCGTAAGAAGAGGAAGCCCAATCACCTTCAATTCAAATGGCTCCTCTTGCATCAGGAAGACCCATCTTATCCTGGACTTATTCAACTAATCCAGAGAGGTGAAGAAAATGTCTACTCTTGGGATGACCTCTTCAATTTACCTCTGCATGATCTTTTTGACATGAGAAGATACTTCACAAGTCTGAGTGATCCTGACCCTCTAATGAAGAAAGGAATAGTCATGATCACGTTGAGTACTGTGAACAACTAAATATCTTCAAGTGTTTTGGTAGCATCAGCCTAGGGGGAGTTTGTAAGGATTCCTATAAGTCTGATGAAGTAGAAATGCTTCGGAAGTTTTACACTTCAGAAATATTCTAATTGTAAAATCTTCCAAAGCCAAGACCAATATCTTCCGAAGCCAGAAATGAAGTCTTCCGAAGCATCAGAGACAAAGTCTTCCAAAGCCAAAGAACCAAGACAGATTCTTCCGAAGACTTTTATCATACATGCTTTTATCTGATGTACTTTTTCTGTAAAGCTGAACCACTTTACCGCTTCCCACTCTGGTTGGTCACCAACTTGCATGAGTTGGTGAAAAGGTCCACGCTTTAGGAAAACTATACATTGAGGTCTTGGGGTCAAACCTTTCTACTTTATGTACTTTTATCCTTTTTGTAATATATTAGGATGTGAGCTATGACATGTCATAGTCACTAGTCAAAAGGCAATCTGCCTTTTGACTCTACATGGATTTTGTTGTCTAGTTCATGTATCCAGTTGGCCTTCAAAGTATGGCCGTCTGTAGGTTGTAGTATATAGTGTCTCAAGTCTTGTAACTTAGAGTGCATACTTATGCCTGAATACTTGTAACTTTGAACTTGAGAAGCAATATACAGCATCCTTGAAAACCAACTACTTGTGTTGTTATCTTGTTCTGTTCTGTTCTGGTTTACTTGTGTTCTTTGCATCACCATAACCAGTTCCCCATTTGATCTGTTAAGTGTTCTAATACACTCTTCTCATTGTGTTGTTTTGTTGTAAGTGCCACCCTTAAACCGGTCCTGCAGTGTGACCAGAGAAAGTACTTATTCCTCTACGAAACTATTAGTCAGTTATATACTTCGTCGAAACTAAGTTTGTCATTTTCGCCCAAACTGTTTACTTATCTTCGATGAAATTAGTTTTAGGGTTTTCTTACAGTTTTCATCTCAAAATCATTGCATCTATCTTGATTGAGCTACGATTCTGCATTGTTTTGGCTTTTGAAGTGAGTTTCGAACTCAGGACATTAGTCTTTATAGGTTCATTTCATCTGCAAGTGACCGTATTCGATTGCGACTGTTGGGTAGTCTCGTAGTTCATCCTGCGAAGCTACCCATCATCCAACGAAATTGAACGAAAGTTCTGTCAAAACTAGCGAAACTGTGTAGTTATGCTGCTCGAGCGAACTTAGCAGTTTCGCTGAATGAAATTCAGCTTTGCTCGTCGAAACTATTGTTTGTCCAGTCGATTCATTCACATTGCATTGCTGAAATTATCAGTTTCGGATGTCGAAAATGTGTTCTAACCTTGTCGAAACTAAAATAAACTCAGCGAAACTACAGTTTCGTCTTAGCGAAACTATAGTTTTGTCTTGACGAAACTAAATATATATATATATATATATATATATATATATATAATAAAATTGTCATTGATTATATAACGTTTCGTCGGTGAATATTAACTAACTGCTCTATCTCCTTCTCAGTTTAAATGGCGACTCTCAAGTTTGATGTGAGAAACAACATCACCGCCCTTCTGGATGACTCATACCCCAAAGCAGCCGGATTTAGGGATTGTATCAGATGGCTGCAGAGATCCCAATAGCATACACTATCTCACACTCCACTACTATCTATGATCTACATATTCGGGATTTCTGCCGCACTGCCGAGTACATTACACGGGGAGATTCTGAGAGTATCGCTGCGAAAGTTCTGTATAACGATGTGTCTATTACTGAAGAGGTTATTGCAAGAGTGCTGAGATTGGAAGAAGATGCCGGTGGCGATATAGATCTAACAGATCAGGAGGTATTCGATGCCTTTTTGTCTATGGGATACGAGGGCCCTCCTTTCGGTACCAGAAAGGAAATCAAAAAATCCTTTCTGTCCAAGCAGTGGAGATATATAGCCCATGTTTTCATCATGTGCTTAGATCACCGAAAAGGTGCATCCGATGGGCTAAATTTAGACTGGGCAAAGGCAATGGTTATATGCTGCAGAGGGGAGAAGGCTAACATAGCCAATCTGATATTTAGCTGCATGGCTGAAAATATTATGGCTTTGAAGAAGGATAAATGGATGCTTTATCCCAGATTCCTTGAAATGATCATAAACGACCAAGTCCCCAATATCCCAAGACACGGAGAAGTCAAGAATTTGGTGTCAATGAATACTCGGATCTTTGCTGACTGTTGTGCTATCAGACACGACTTCAATGGAAGGATTACTCATTTATGGGAGAATATGTACATTCCTGATCATTGGGCATATATCAGAAGAGTGATAGGATCTGAGACTAGACGAGCAAAGGAGATAAGACAAAGTCAGTCTGAGGCAGTGAAGAAGAGGAAGAGATATGCAAAAGGGAAAGACTATGTATTTGAAGATGAGGTGAATGAGATGGCGTCTGAAGCCAGGGTGGAGAAGGAGAAAAGGTCGAAGAAGAAGGCTGATACAGGGGAATATGAGAGGAGGACGAAACAGAAACATCAAACATTTTCTGTGCCTCCACAAACTGAGAGAAAAGCTAATCTTGATAAGGATGTGATCAGAAACCTCAACACCTCTCTCTCTAACAAACTAAGCATGAAGAAGACAAAGTTGATGAATCAGGAGATGAGAGAAAACAAAAGGATGTATTGTTGGAAGGTATGACGAGGATGTTGGTAGATCAAAACAAACTGATAAAGAAATTATTCGAGGAGGTGAATGACCTGAAAGCTGCTGCTGGCCTGCCCAATCAGCTAACTCAACATGTGTTAGATGATCTGACTGATACTTCTAAGTCCCCATTTCTGAATGTGGGTACTTCATGCAGGGTAGGAGAGGGCACATCTGGTGCAGCTGCGAAAGAGGCAGGTGGTTCTAAGAAGAGGACGGAAGAACCTTATGTTGAGACTGGTGAGCATGTTGAAGAGGTGATGGAGGCAGGATTTGTTGACTTAGGGATCAATCTGGGTGACTTTACTGGAGAAGAGCAAATGGGAAAACAAGCTGAAACTATCGAGTAACCAATTGAGAATGAATTGGTTGATGAGGAGGTAAAGGATGAGCAACTAGTTGACTATGACTCAGAGCCTGAGTTCTATGAGGTGGATGAAAGGCCTCTAACATATGTGGTTCAGAAGGGAGAAGATGAGAATGATATTATAGAAATGAAGAAAAGTGATTGGTTCGTGAAGGAAAAGGAGCCAGAAGAACTGACTCCTCTGTTCCAAAATATGGAAGGATTGAAGAAGAAGGAGGCGGATAAGAGAATAGTGAGTTGGAAGTATAACCCCGGCCTCAAGATGTTCATGATAAATAGGAGAGGGGGTGGGATTACTTATTTGCATAAGAGGAAGGCATTCAAGACCTTGCCTAGGTGGGACTTGAGAAGGTTGGCCTCGTTGCCTCTACTTGAAGCTCATTTGAGTGAACGAGCCATGCTTCTGGAGAAAGAAGTCAAGAACGGATTGAATGATAACTTTGAGGCTTTTGGGTATATGAAAGCAGAGAGAAAGAGGTCAAAGAAAGATAAAGACTGGGTTACAGGAAAAGGGAAGATTGTGTTGAGTGTGAAGCCTCCAAAGACGGTTCACAGAGTGAGATTGGCAGATCCCTCCCCCTCTCGTCTACAAGGGTTTGAGAAGTGGTTTTATGACAATCAGACGGGGGAGGCTGTGATTAGAGTGAAGGGTGGTATTGAATATCAAATCTTCGACCCGATGGAGCTTTTTGGATTTTCGGATGAAGACCTGCTCGTTCTATGTGAGAACCATATAAAAGCAGGAGCAGGAGAGGCGACAAGAAAGGAAGCAAGCCTGTTCATGATTGTGGCGAACAAGGTTAGAGGAGTGAGAGCTGAGGTGAAAGAGCTGGCAGCGAAGGTAAGAGCTGAAAATGACTTAAATATG
Source organism: Flaveria linearis (assembly GCA_024085815.1). Taxonomy (NCBI): domain Eukaryota; kingdom Viridiplantae; phylum Streptophyta; class Magnoliopsida; order Asterales; family Asteraceae; genus Flaveria; species Flaveria linearis. Next base: position 29,015,871 of record CM044006.1, read on the forward strand.
GATATCCGGGATTTGACGAAACAGTTTGCACAAGCTAGTGCTCGTCCCGAAGGAGCTGATGAAGCAGGAGGCAACCAAGGCAGATCAAGTGCTGAAGCTCGTCAAGATAAAGCTGCAGGAGCTGAAGAAGGAACATCAAGAGCAGGAGCAGGGGATGCTGGAGCTGATTAGAGATATCAAAAGGAGCGAAGTCGGTGAGGTCCAACCTAGGGGGAGTATTGAAGATCAGGAATAGGTTGGACTCACCTTAGATTAGTATTTGTTTATCTTTCTATGTAATAGGATTTATGCTAGATTTCTTTTGTTAGTTGTTTAGTTTATTTTGTACATTTAGCAGTTCAGCGAAACTGTGAGCGAAACTATAGTTTCGCTCACAGTCAGCTGCAAGTTCTCCCGATGAAACTAATAGTTTCTGCCGGGCGAAACTACAGTTTCGGCAGCACAGTTTCGCCCTTAGCGAAACTGTCTGCGAAACTATAACTGCTATATATAGATTTCATTTTGTTCATTGTTGGCTATCCTTTCAAAACCCTAATCGAATATTTCTGTTGCAAGTGAGTACTGTAAGCTGGTGTTTATTGAATATATCGAGCTTATTTCATTCCATTATGTATTGTTGCTTATTGAAACTTATTTGATTACATTTTGGTCTTCTTTTGTTCTTCAAATCTTTGTGTTTGTTGTTTGTCTTTGGTATTGAACGATTCAAACCATCTTCTACACTGAAAACCGATCAATTGGACCAACAAGGTTAACTCAATTGGTTAATAATTTCTTTTGTAAGAAATCTGCTACTCCTAAACCCAAAGTTGTTCAAACTTGGGTTCCTGTTTCACCTGGTTAACTTTTTCCTTGATATTTTGCAGGAGACATCCACTAAAGTTGTAAATAGTGTATGGCATGTTGATAGTGGATGCTCCAGACACATGACGGGTCTAAAAGATTTATTGACCAATTATCGAATAATCAATGGAGGTTACGTCGCATTTGCCGGCGATAAGAAAGGAGGAAAAATGATTGGTCAAGGAGAAGTTTCCAACGGCTCTCTTACCTTAGACAAACTCAACTATGTACCTGAACTTGCGTTCAATCTGTTGAGTGTCTCTCAGATTTGTGATAAAATCATTCCGTTCTTATTCAAGTCCAATGAATGTCTCTTTTTGAAATCTAAAATTAAGAATCCAGATGATATGGTACTAATGCGGGTTTCAAGAAAGCATGACACATATCTTCTTGACATGAGTTCAAAGGAGTCAACGTTTACCGTCACCTGTCTTCTGTCCAAAGCTTCCACTTCTGAGTCTTTCCTATGGCAACGCAGGTTGGGCCATGTTAATTTTAAAATTATAAACAAATTAGTTAAAAACAATCTTGTTAGGGGATTACCTTTGAAAGACTTTTCTGTGGTTGAAAAATGCATTGTGTGCGCCAAGGGAAAGCAACATAAGAAACCACATAAACCAAAGATTGAAAATAGCATATCCAATCCCCTCGAGTTGTTACATACTGACTTGTTTGGCCCAATCAGTGTTAAATCAATTGCTAAAAAATCTTTCTGCCTTGTGGTTACAGATGATTTTTCCAGATACTCCTGGGTGAGATTTCTTGCTCACAAAGAAGAGGCTACTGAGGAGCTACAGAAGTTAATTCTTTTGATTGAAATGATAAGCAAGATGAAGGTTATGGCACTCTAAAGTGATAACAGTACTGAATTCAGAAATCAGATCTTTGATTCATTCTGTGTTGCTAAGGGAGTTTTAAGAAAGTACAATGCTGCGAGGACCCCTCAACAGAATGGTGTGGCTGAATGAAAGAATCGCACCCTCATTGAAGCTGCTCGTACAATGGTGCGGTGAATTGTGCTTCATACGTTCTGAACAGGGTGTTGATAGTCAAGGACAAAGTGAAGACTCCTTATGAACTATTTCATAAGAGAAAGTCTTTAATTGACTTCTTTCGACCATTCGGCTGCTCGTGTACTTTATTGAATATGTAGGCGCAGAAGACGAAGTTCGGTGCCATGTTTGATGAATGTTACTTCGTCGGTTATTCTTCTTCTCAAAAGGCTTATCGAGTATATAACAAGAGAACACATATTGTTCAAGAGTCATTCTATGTTGATTAGCAGAATCTAATTCCTCCGATGTTCGATCTGAACCCGCATGGTTCTTTGACTCCGATACGGTGTTTAACTCTTTTAATCTTCCAGTTTTCGATGATGATGCGTTTGTCTCCAATGTTCAAACAAATATCATTCCTACAACTCCATTTCCTGTCGACCCTCAAGTCCTTACTACCACTTCTGCAAACAATGCTACATCAGTTAATGTTGCATCTTCTTCATCATCATTTGATCTTCCACCTCCACCTGTTTCAGCATCCCTTCCCTCATCACCTATATGTACCACACCTCAGCCGACATCTCCCATCTCTTCAATTCACTCTACCTTACCATACACCTCACCTTCATCTATCCGTCAACAATCCTTTAGCCAACCATTCACAAATACCCTACCCATACCTATTGATTTCAAAACCCTGAAAGATCATCCACACGATAACATCATAGGATCTATCACCGATGGAGTTCAGACGCTGAGTCAATCTGGTTTGATTAACGTCTGTCTATTCTCATATTTTATATCACAAATCGTCCCTAAAAATGTTCATGTAGCTCTTCAGGACCCTTACTGGGTGAATCAATGCAATTAGAGCCGTAACAGTTTTGGAAACTCAAGGTGTGGACTCTGGTCGATCTTCCACCAAACAAGTGCCAAATTGGCACGTAATGGGTGTTCAAGAACAAACCCGATGACCGTGGCATTGTGGTAAGAAACAAATCTAGATTGGTGGTCCAGGGATTTGCTCAAGAAGAAGGGATTGACTACACAGAAGTCTTTTCTCCCGTCGCCCGTCTTGAAGCCATTAGAATCTTTTTAGCACATGCAGCCCATAAGCAGTTCAAAGTCTATCAGATGGATGTCAAATGTGCATTTCTTTATAAAGACATTGACAAGGAGATATGTGTGTCAACAACCTGGTTTTGAGGATCCAGACTATCCAGACAAAGTCTACAAGCTTGATAAATCTCTTTGTGGTCTCTATCAGGCTCCTCGAATCTGGTATGAGACCTTAACACAGTATCTCTTAAGCAATGGTTTTTTTCTCATGGCACTATCGATATGACATTATTTAAAGGAAGTCGATAGTGAGATGCTTATTGTTCAAGTTTATGTCGATGAAATTATTTGTGGCTCCACCAATATGACGTTGTGTCGGGAGTTTGAGGAGGACATGCGCAGTCGATTTGAAATGAGCATGATAGGAGAGATGTGCTTTTTCCTTGGGTTGCAAGTTGAACAAAAGCTAAAGAGATTCTGAAGAAATTCAAGATGGATGATGCCTCTCCTGAACTCACTCCGTTCACTGCTCAAACTTACCTCACTCCTGACGAAAATGGGAAATCCGTTGATCCTCATCTTTACAGATCCATGATTGGTTCCCTTATGTATCTTACACCAAGTTGTCCTGACATCACCTTTGCTGTAGGATATTGTGCTTGATACCAATCTGCCCCGAAGGAGTCTCATGCAAAGGCTGTCAAACGAATATTTCGTTATCTTAAAGGCTCTTCTCGTTTAGGTCTTTGGTATCCTTATATTGGGAATTTTGACTTACATGCTTATTCTGATAGTGATTCTAATGGCTGCAAGTTAAACAAAAGTCGATTACTGGAGGTTGTCAATACTTGGGTAATTGTCTGGTATTATGGCAAAGCAAGAAAGACCACTGTCTCTCTCTCTACGGGAGAAGTAGAATACATTGCTGCCTCCAGCTGTTGTTCACAAGTGCTGTGAATTCAGCACCAGATGATTGACTATGGGATCAACTTTCTCCAAACATCGTTGTTCTGTGACAATGAAGCAGCCATCGGCATCATGAAGAACCCTATTCATCATTCCCAAACCAAGCACATCGAGATACGGATTCATGCAATCCGTGATGCTAAGGAAAAGGGTTTCATTAATATTATTCCAATTGATACAAAAAATCAAAAAGCAGATCTTTTCTTGAAAACTTTTGATAAACCTTGTTTTTATGAATTGATCTCGATGTTGGGATTAATATCATTCTAAACTCGTTTTCCTTAAAACAATCTCTGTACATATTGTTTGTATTTCTTTTGTTATTTTATTCTTTTCTTTCTTTTCTGTATGTTCCATCGTCCTTCACCATTTTTCATATATATAAATATAATAATAATAATAAAAATATATATATAAAATATGTATATATTTACAGTTAAGAAATTTCTCCATCTTGCTTAGTCGTAGAAATTTCGGGGGAGAATAATAAATGTTCCTCTTACTTTCTTTACAGAAATTTTCTAACTTTCTGATGTCTGGACAATATGAAGGAGGTCAATAGTATCATGTTGGGATTTGTTTGATAGGTTTATCCCAAAAGCATAATAGACAGTAATCTAGTAGATAAACTAAAAGAATAAGAAACGTGATGACTCGGATAATCCCCTTGACATCTTTGGCCTTCACAAAGTTTCAAGTCCTTGTTCAAAAAGGGTTGAGAACGGGACAGTTCTGTGTTGTACTATTCTTATCATAAGTATCCTTGTTTCTAAACCATCCATTCGCTCTCAAAAGCTATACGCTTATCCATCTTTGAATCCAAGAAGCTCCTTTGTGTGCTTTTGTGTCTTATGTTTGTGCTCATCTCCTCTACTGTACGGTATTACTGACATGGAGTGATGATCTCCTCTGCTATATGGAAGTACTGACCTGGAGCTCTCATTGGCACAAAATGATGATCTCCTCTTTGTACGATAGTACGGGCCTGGAGCTCTCATCGACATAATATGAAGAACTCCTCTGCTGTATGGTAGTACTGACCTGGAGTGTTCATCGGTACAACATAAGGATCTCCTCTGCTGTACGAGAGTACTGACCTAGAGCTCCCATCATCTGTTATTTAGAAGGACATTGCTTCTTTTGATAAAGGATCTTTGTTGTATCTTAAAAGAAATAGTCAATTGGTGGGTGTCATTTGTTCAATACATCATGAGGACAAGATAAGTTCCTTTACCAAATGTTTATGGGGACTGAGTCATTCAATGTCTTCTTTAAATAAACCAACAACATGATACAGTAGCTATGGGTTGCTCGTTGAAAAGAAGAAGGCATGGGCTTAAAAGGACAAGTATATCTGCAATCTCACCGAACTATGACTCTCTAGAAGATTCTTTCAGCTTCTCTTTCTTCCTTATGTTTTCTTCTTTGTTTTTTTTGTTAAAACTATATGAAGTCTGGGGTGGTCGTGTGTCACACCCTCAATTTCCACGAACGGGGTTTTACCGTTAGGCGTGTGACATACCAGGATCTCAGACACAGTCATATCGAACGACACTATATGAATTTAAAATAGACATTTGACTTTATTCAAAAGAACACAAACAAAGTTTACAATAGTGCGGAAGCAAGTACATAATTAGTAAATCCATTTTAGTACAGTTACAATAGTCATGATTAGACAAAATGTTCAATGCTGAAAATATAATAGATGAATGCATGTCCTGAGTGCGTTTCCTTAGCGTGCATCTTGAGCTTATGCATTCCTGTGACCTGAGAAAACATGCTAAAATGTGTCAACATAAAGTTGGTGAGTTCACAGGTTTATTCAACAATAAATGTGTTCGTAAGCGCTAGTAGTTTGCGTTTCAATGGTTTAGTATATAGAGCATATTGTTAGGTAGCTAGCCTATGTTCTTGTTACTTAGCGTTTCGAACCGAAGCTGACTGTTTATGTCCTATATGTGTTTGTTGTATCCCCGTCACGTCTCGCAAGACCGTGACAAATGTTAGGTCAATCAAGCACCCGTTTGACCTCCAATCAAGCTAGCGCGACTAGCCCGGGCGGGGTTTGTCAGACCCAGTAGTACTACTCAAAATTACCTCGCTAATCCCATTACTAACGGTTCGAGTGTGTCAGGACATGTTTTGTGTTTGCACTAACGTAACAAGCGATATCAATAATACTACAACCATTTAAGTAAATCTGTTTTGCATGTCTTCTCCCCCAAAAAGGAAATAGAGTAAAATAGGGGCCGTGAAACTCACAGATGATGTAGTAAGTACGTAGGATGAAAGTCTCCTATTGACAGTTATGTTAAGCGTTAATGTTGTGTTTAGCGTTAATAGACATGTTCAGTCGGGTCGGGTCGCATGGGTTCGGTCGTGGGTGACACACACACACATGCATACACGTATCAGACTTCATGTAGATCCAAATGGGTTGTTGATATTTGTAAACAGTTAGGTTGTTTCAGGTTGAAAAGTATGTGCTTGTTGATTGCGTTGACTTTAATCTTTGTGGTCAAGAAATGACATTTTATTGATTTTTACCCTATCATCACACGATAGGCACACCGCACACAAGGAGAATTCACTCCAAATGACTCCAATCGCATATCAAGGCTAGACGCACGACTGGACACTTCATTCGCACGAATGGGCCTTCAATCGTACGAATCAATCTCATTCGTACGATTGAACCCTCATTCGTACAACTTAGCATTCAATCGTACCACACATCACCCATTCACCCGACTCAACAACCAATCGCGTGACTAGACCTTCATTCGTACGATTGGACCTTCAGTCGGGTGGTACTCAGTCCCACACATTTCATCCGGTTGACTCAAGCGCACACACTCTCAGTCGCATGCATTCATTCGTACGTCACGCACACACGCATGGACTCAATCGCACGATCCAACCCAGTCGCACCACTAGTCGTACGGTGGACCCAGTCGTATGGCTCAGTCGCATGGCTGGCCCAGTCGCGTACTGCAGCAGGTCGTGACTGCTGGACGGGCTGAACAGCCTTCGGCTGTCCCGTGCTCGATTTTCACACAATCAGGACTTCCAGGAACACTTTCCTAACATGTCTAAGTGAAATGCACATGTTGATTGACCTCACACACACCCCCACGACCACATGCATTCGGGTTGAACCCGAACACCCGAACCCTAGGTTTGCAGCAGTGAAACGAGCAATAAAACGGATGAACGAGGTCGCATACCTGCTGGGAACGTGATTTCTCAGCTGTTGTGTGGTCTAATCCGACGAAAACGAGCTCAATCGGGTGGAATTTGGTGCTAGAATGAAGAAAGGGGGATGAAGAGAGCGTAAGAGAGAAAGAGAGCAGAATGGGGTGTGTTTGGCTGGTGGATGGGTATTTATACCCAGCCCCAGTTTGGCAATTGTGAGGTTTGGTCCCTGTACTTAGGTTCCGTGTTCCCGAATTCGTTCCGGTTGATAACGACGTGATTGGACGTGCTATATAAATTAAGAGGATTCCTTAGGTAATCTCGTTTATGTGAATCCTCTACAAACACCCGCGTTAGTATTTTATCATAATTTGTTTAACGATGTCGGTGGCGGTGTTTGTACACGTTTCGAGTATTAGCGAGTACCGGTCAATGTTAACGACAATGGTTTGAAAAATGTTAACCTGAAATTACGGGGTGTCACATCATCCCCTTGTTGCAGGAATTTTCGTCCCGAAAATTTAGTACATCATGTTACGTGGTGTTTACGGGAAAGTACAAGGCTCAACTGTTTGTGACGCATGTTGGATAGAGTACCTGCGTATCTAAGAGGTAGATGCCTGATTTTGGAACAGTTGAGGGTACTTCTTCTTCATCTGATCTTCGCGTTCCCAGGTAAATTCTGGTCCACGCTTTGAGTTCCAACGGATTTTGACGGTAGGGATACGACTATGTTTGAGCGTTTTGACCTCTCGATCCATGACTTCCACTGGTTCCTCGACGAAATGTAGTTGTTCGTCCACATGTATCTCGTCTAACGGAACGATAAGGGTCTCGTCTACAAGGCATTTTCTCAAGTTGGAAACATGGAACACATCGTGTACCCCGCGGAGTTCTTCGGGTAGGTTCAACTGATAGGCCACGGGGCCAACCCGTTTGACAACCTCAAACGGTCCCACGTACCTAGGGCTTAGTTTCCCACGTTTTCCGAAACGAATCACACCCTTCCAAGGTGACACTTTCAAAAGCACCTTGTCACCTATTTGAAATTCCAACGGTCGGCGACGCTTATCAGTGTAACTTTTCTGTCGGTCACGGGCTGCTGCCATACGGTTACGGATTTGCACGATCTTCTCAGTCGTCTCGTGCACAAGTTCAGGGCCGGTGAGTTGACTTTCTCCAACTTCCGCCCAACAGATAGGTGATCGGCACTTACGCCCATACAGTGCCTCAAATGGGGCAGCTTTGATCGACGTGTGATAGCTATTGTTGTAAGAAAACTCAACTAGCGGTAAGTGAGTTTCCCAACTGCTGCCGAAATCTATGACGCAGGCACGTAACATGTCTTCTAGAGTCTGGATCGTACGCTCACTTTGGCCATCAGTTTGGGGGTGGTAAGCAGTGCTCATATCCAACCGCGTCCCCAATGCTCGTTGCAAAGACCGCTAGAAGTGTGAAGTGAATCGAGCGTCACGATCAGAGATAATGGAAATCGGTACACCGTGCCGAGAGAAACTTCCCTTAGGTAGATACGAGTTAATTTTTCCATACGATCAGTCTCCCGGATTGCCAGGAAGTGTGCGGATTTCGTCAAGCGATCCACGATCACCCAAATGGTGTCGCATCCGCTGGGAGTTCGAGGAAGTTTCGTGATGAAGTCCATAGATATCTGCTCCCACTTCCATACTGGTATTTCTGGCTGTTGGAGTAAACCAGACGGTCGTTGATACTCCACCTTAACCTTAGAACAGGTTAGGCATCTGCTTACGTATGTGGCAATGTCAGCTTTCATATTCGGCCACCAGTAAAGGACTTTGAGATCGTGATACATTTTGTCTGAACCTGGGTGGATTGAGTACCGTGATTTGTGAGCTTCGTCCATTACCAATTCTCGTAGGTTTCCATACGAGGGAATCCATGTTCGATCCATGAAGTAGCGGATTCCGTCAGGCTTGGTTTCCAATTGCTTCTCCATGCCTCGTAGCGACTCGGCTTTTAGGTTCTTGTCTTTTAACGCCTCAAGTTGAGTATTGCGGATCTGGTCGGGTAAACCAGTGTGAATGGTGAGTTGCAATGCTCGAACTCATCTTGGCTTGAGTGTTTCCTTCCGACTTAGGGCGTCTGCTACTACATTGGCCTTGCCCGGATGATACTTGATCGTACAGTCATAGTCGTTTAACAACTCGACCCAACGACGTTGTCTCATATTTAGCTCCTTCTGTTCAAAGATGTGCTGGAGACTCTTGTGATCGGTGTAAATGGTGCACTTGGTACCGTACAAGTAGTGTCTCCATATCTTGAGTGCAAACACGACTGCTCTAAGCTCTAGGTCGTGTGTCGTGTAGTTTTTCTCATGTATCTTCAGTTGTCGTGATGCATAGGCAATCACCTTATTGCGCTGCACTAGTACGCAACCGAGGCCTTGTATAGAAGCATCGCAGTAAACTACAAAATCATCGGTTCCCTCAGGCAGGGATAGAATTGGTGCTGTACAGAGTTTTTGTTTCAGAATCTGGAATGCAGATTTTGTTTATCACCCCAATCGTACGTAGTGCCTTTATGAGTCAATGCGGTGAGAGGTTGAGCAATCTTCGAGAACCCTTCGATGAACCGTCGATAATGGCCAGCCAACCCGAGAAACTGTCGTACCTCGGTCGGAGTCTTAGGCGTAGCCCAGTTCTTGATAGCTGCTATTTTTGCCGGGTCAAAGTGTATCCCATTCTCATTGACCACATGACCCAAGAAATGGACCTCTCGTATCCAAAAGTCGCACTTTGAAAATTTCGCATACAATTGTTCTCGTCTCAACAGCTCCAGAATCAGTCTAAGGTGCTCTTCGTGTTCTTCCTTATTCCTTGAGTAAATAAGGATGTCATCGATGAAGACAATGACGAACTTGTCTAGATAGGATTTGCACACTCGGTTCATTAGGTCCATGAAAACCGCTGGTGCATTGGTCAACCCGAATGGCATAACTAAGAACTCGTAGTGGCCATACCTCGTTCTGAAAGCAGTCTTCGAAATATCTTCTTCTCGTATCCTTAGTTGATGATAACCCGATCTTAGGTCTATCTTGGAATAATAACTCGACCCTTGTAGTTGATCGAACAGATCGTCAATGCGCGGGAGAGGATAACGATTCTTTATTGTTGCCTTGTTCAATTCCCTGTAATCGATACACATGCGGAAAGTTCCGTCCTTCTTCTTGACAAACAGAACTGGGGCTCCCCATGGTGATGAGCTAGGTCTGATAAAACCCTTATCCAATAGTTCCCGCAATTGCGTAGACAGCTCTTGCAGTTCCCTTGGAGCTAACCTGTACGGTGCTCTCGCGATAGGGGCAGCTCCCGGTACCAAATCGATTTGGAACTCAACTTGGCGATGCGGTGGGAGACCGGGTAGGTCTTCAGGGAAAACCTCAGGATAATCGCGTACGACAGGGATGTCTTCAATTTCTTTTCCTCATTTCTTTTTCAGTGACCATGGCTAGGAAAGCGGTGTGACCCTTACGCAAACACTTCTGAGCCTTCATGTAGGAGATGACTCCAGAGACCATGCCACTCTTTTCGCCCTTAACCGATAAAGTTTCACCACTAGGAAGTGGTATACGAACGATTTTCTCTCCACAGATGATCTGGGCTTGATTTTTGGATAGCCAGTCCATACCCACCACTACATCGAAACTACCAAGTGTGACGGGCATCAGATCGATATCTATCTCATGCCACATAATCCTAGTCTGCACCCCTTAACGATATGAGTTGCCTCAATTAGTTTTCCGTCAGCTAATTCTACAACATAACTAGGTTCCACGACAGTTAAGGTTACATCTAAGAACTTAATGAACTTGTTGGAAACAAAGCTCCTATCAGCTCCAGTATCAAATAGTATAGAAGCAAAACAACCATTCAGGGGAAACGTACCAGTAACCACATTCTGGTCATCCCTTGCCTCGCCGGAACCTATCACGAATGCACGACCCTTGGCATTGCCCCCATTATTACCCTTGTTTCCACCCTTCAGCTGTGGGCAATCCTTCCTGTAGTGTCCCTCCTTACCACACTCATAGCAGGCTCTGGTCACTCCACCCTGGCGTTGTTGTTGAGGTTGTTGTTGCTGAGTCATTATTTCACCCCTGCAGTCTTTGGCTGCGTGACCTATCTTTCCACATCTCTGACAACGGAGTCGATCACACGGGCCATGATGGTGGAAGTTGCACCGGTTACACTTGGGATTCTTTCCCGCGTAGCTACTCGATCCCTGGCCATAGTTGTTGTTGTTCTGATTGTTGAAGCTTCTCGAAGGGTCAAACTTTTTGGTCTGTTGTTGCTGGGTGTTGTTGTTGGAGCTTGAAGACCTGTTGTTGTTATTGCCGTCCCATTTTCTTTTGTGATCAGAAGAACCAGAAGCAGCACCACGTTTAGGCAAAGTGCCCTGTGCCACTGCCTGGTCAGTGAGTTTATGAGCCAGTCAGATGGCCTGCTGAATAGTGACAGGATCAGCAGCCATCACACTAGCCTGGATCTGAGGAGCTAGACCATCAATGTATTTTTCGATCCGTTTGTAGGCCGGAGTCACCATCTGAGGACATAATGCAGCCAACTCGTGCGAACGAGTCGTGTACTCCTCAATGTCAGAACCAACCATCTTTAAATTCCAAAATTCTGCCTCCAGTTTCTGGACTTCGCTCCTGGGGCAGTACTCTTCTTTCATCAGAACCTTGAAGTCATCCCATGGCATACCATTAGCAGCACCAAGCCCTAAGGTTTGGACTTGTGAGTTCCACCACGTCAGGGCTGGTCCCTCTAATGTGCCGGAGGTGTACTTGACGCGATTTCCATCAGGACAGTTGCACATGGCAAACACTGACTCGAGTTTCTCCAGCCAGCGTAGCAATGTGACAGCACCCTCATAGCCGCTGAAAGAATGAGGCTTGCAATCCATAAACATCTTGAAGGTACAGACTGTGGAACCTCCTTGATTTGGATTCTGGTCGTTCTGGTTCTGATTGCGGGCCTGCTCATAAGCTGCAAGTGCATCAGCCACGCGCTCATTGATGATAGCATTCAGCTCGGCTTGAGTCAGGGTGATATTTCCTCGTCCACCCGCGCGTCCCGCTCTTCTTCCAGACATGATTTCTTCAATTCACAACACATATTAATCAATAACCGGATAATAATTATTGACAATAATAAATTGTATCATGCTAGTAAGAATGAAGGGTTTGTTTTCATATCGATAGTGAAGCTATATGAGGATCCGAGGCCTTATGCCTCCAAGCAAGAAATTGAGAATTTGTACTGATCATAACCGTTATCACCAAATAGAGTTTTCCAGAATTCTCATGCACGACAAATTACAATTACGTGTGCACCCGTGATTCTAATTTGCTTTGCATGGTCACACATGGTTCCCCCTATTCGAGATAGCGTACCTTGTCCAGTACCGAGTGTCATCAATGATAGAAGTATCAAAGACGTATTTGTTATACCAAGAGTCGAATAACTAAAGTTGTACTAAGGTTGTACAAGAGATTTGGTTAAGATAATAACAGGAGTCAAGACTATTTGGCCTTCTTCTCTTCGAAGTTCTAAGTGTTTGAATGTCTAAGTCCGATTTTCTAACAGACTTGAATATCTTAGTTGTCCCTCATTTACTGCTCGGGCTAGTGTAGGGGATAAGATATGTTGGGAATAGTAACAAGTGTGAGAGAGTTGAGAGAGTGAGGTATTGTTCTTTTTGTTTGTCATCGTCAAGCTTATCGCGTGCATTAGGAAAGAGTTTCGTGTTCCAATCGTGGAAATGTTTGGTTCAATTCGTTGTTGCTTCCACTCCGAGAGTGAAGGATCAAGTGTAAATGTTAGTAGTGAGCGAGTGGGATTCTCCACCCCTCTGTCAGCCGGTAATGACACACATGTCATACCCATAATGTTATGTTTGCTCAGTAGCGTACTGTCAGTACACCAGAAGGTTGTTTGCACAATAGTGGTAACCATGTAAAAGTGTTTGTGCAATACTAGTGTTGTGTCTAAGGCTATAGTCTAGATGCAATGCAATCCTAGTTCTCTATAACCTGTGGCTCTGATACCAATCTGTCACACCCTCAATTTCCACGAACGGGGTTTTACCGTTAGGCGTGTGACATACCAGGATCTCAGACACAGTCATATCGAATGACACTATATGAATTTAAAATAGACATTTGACTTCATTCAAAAGAACACAAACAAAGTTTACAATAGTGCGGAAGCGAGTACATAATTAGTAAATCCATTTCAGTACAGTTACAATAGTCATGATTAGACAAAATGTTCAATGCTGAAAATATAATAGATGAATGCATGTCCTGAGTGCATTTCCTTAGCGTGCATCTTGAGCTTATGCATTCCTGTGACCTAAGAAAACATGCTAAAATGTGTCAACATAAAGTTGGTGAGTTCACAGGTTTATTCAACAATAAATGTGTTCGTAAGCGTTCAGTAGTTTGCGTTTCAATGGTTTAGTATATAGAGCATATCGTTAGGTAGCTAGCCTATGTTCTTGTTACTTAGCGTTTCGAACCGAAGCTGACTGTTTACGTCCTATATGTGTTTGTTGTATCCCCGTCATGTCTCGCAAGACCGTGACAAATGTTAGGTCAATCAAGCACCCGTTTGACCTCCAATCAAGCTAGCGCGACTAGCCCGGGCGGGGTTTGTCAGACCCAGTAGTACTACTCAAACTTACCTCGCTAATCCCATTACTAACGGTTCGAGTGTGTCAGGACATGTTGTGTGTTTGCACTAACGTAACAAGCGATATCAATAATACTACAAGCATTTAAGTAAATCTGTTTTGCATGTCTTCTCCCTCAAAAAGGAAATAGAGTAAAATAGGGGCCGTAAAACTCACAGATGATGTAGTAAGTACGTAGGATGAAGTCTCCCAAGAGTTGTTTACGATGCGCTGTCAAACACCTATTGACAGTTATGTTAAGCGTTAATGTTGTGTTTAGCGTTAATAGACATGTTTAGTCGGGTCGGGTCGCATGGGTTGTGGGTGACACACACACACATGCATACACGTATCAGACTTCATGTGGATCCCAAATGGGTTGTCGATATTTGTAAACAGTTAGGTTGTTTCAGGTTGAAAAGTATGTGCTTGTTGATTGCGTTGACTTTAATCTTTGTGGTCAAGAAATGACATTTTATTGATTTTTACCCTATCATCACACGATAGGCACACCGCACACAAGGAGAATTCACTCCAAATGACTCCAATCGCATATCAAGGCTAGACGCACGACTGGACACTTCATTCGCACGAATGGGCCTTCAATCGTACGAATCAATCTCATTCGTACTATTGAACCCTCATTCGTACGACTTAGCATTCAATCGTACCACACATCACCCATTCGCCCGACTCAACAACCAATCGCATGACTGGACCTTCATTCGTACGATTGGACCTTCAGTCGGGTGGTACTCAGTCGCACACATTTCATCCGGTTGACTCAAGCGCACACACTCTCAGTCGCATGCATTCATTCGTACGTCACGCACACACGCCTGGACTCAATCGCACGATCCAACCCAGTCGCACCACTTAGTCGTACGATGGACCCTGTCGCATGGCTCAGTCGCATGGCTGGCCCAGTCACGTACTGCAGTAGGTCGCGACTGCTGGACGGGCTGAACAGCCTTCGGCTGTCCCGTGCTCGATTTTCACACAATCAGGACTTCCAGGAACACTTTCCTAACATGTCTAAGAGAAATGCACATGTTGATTGACCTCACACACACCCCCACGACCACATGCATTCGGGTTGAACCCGAACACCCGAACCCTAGGTTTGCAGCAGTGAAACGAGCAATAAAACGGATGAACGAGGTCGCCTACCTGCTGGGAACGTGATTTCTCAGCTGTTGTGTGGTCTAATCCGATGAAAACGAGCTCAATCGGGTGGAATTTGGTGCTAGAATGAAGAAAGGGAGATGAAGAGAGCGTAAGAGAGAAAGAGAGCAGAATGGGTGTGTTTGGCTGGTGGATGGGTATTTATACCCAGCCCCAGTTTGGCAATTGTCAGGTTTGGTCCCTGTACTTAGGTCCCG
This sequence comes from Flaveria linearis, assembly GCA_024085815.1. NCBI lineage: Eukaryota > Viridiplantae > Streptophyta > Magnoliopsida > Asterales > Asteraceae > Flaveria > Flaveria linearis. Next base: position 29,031,031 of record CM044006.1, read on the forward strand.
TGTTCCCGAATTCGTTCCGGTTGATAACGACGTGATTGGACGTGCTATATAAATTAAGAGGATTCCTTAGGTAATCTCGTTTATGTGAATCCTCTACAAACACCCGCGTTAGTATTTTATCATAATTTGTTTAACGATGTCGGTGGCGGTGTTTGTACACGTTTCGAGTATTAGCGAGTATGGGTCAATGTTAACGACAATGGTTTGAAAAATGTTAACCGAAATTACGGGGTGTCACATCGTGTGGGGCAATTTCTTTTGATTTCTTTTATTGTGTTTATCATTTTTTAATTCCCTTTAAATTATTTTTGCTTTTATTTATTATTAAAAAAAGGATATGGAAACAAAATTTATTTTTTTAAAAAAAAATAGGGTCCAATGAAACTATACTTTCGCTAGTAGTTTCGCATGGCAAGACTGCAGCCTCGCTGGCTCTTTCGCCGATTCTTTGGCATGCAGAAACTATAGTTTCGCTGCTGCGAAAGTGAAGCTACTGCGAAAGTATAACATTAGTTTTGCTGCTATGAAACTATATGCTATTTAACACCTTCTCCGAAACTGCGTTCCTATTTTCATAGTTTTGAGAATGGGTGTTTAGGACTCGAAGGTTTTCTTGCGAATCTAAGTTTGTGTGCTTTTGTATGTCGATTATTCATTGTTTCTCCATCGCAAGTGAGTTTCGAACTCAGGACTTTAGTTTCATCTTGGTTTTATAGCAACTTTGTGGTTTATTTGATTGAGACCGTTCGGTTCTCTCGCTGTTCTTACTGCGAAATTACCAATAGTCCATCGAAACTGAACGAAGCTCTTGGTCCTTCAGCGAAACTATGCAATCATGCTATCCGAGCGAACCTAACAGTTTCGCAGATCAAAATTCAGTTTCACTGCGCCGAAACTATAATTTCAGCGTGTCGAATCTACTGCACTGTCTTGCCGAAACTAATAAGTATCTGTTGCCGAAACTACCTTTTTCTCTTTTCGAAACTAAAATTCCTCTGCGAAACTATAATTTCGGCCAGCGAAACTATTAGTTTTTTAGTTTAATTTTACTTTTTTTGTTATTTTTCTCTAATATTATTGTTTAATACACTATACTAATACGTTTCATCTGGTTTTCATATTAAATGACAAATCTCAAGTTTGATGAGAGGAACAACATCACTGCCATTTTGGATGATACTCACCCGAAAGCTACCGGGTTTAGAGACTCCATACGTTGGTTGCAGAGATCCCCAATTGCTTACGCGATTTCACACTCCACTACCATATATGATTTAAACATAAGAGATTTTGGCGTACAGTTGAGTATGACACGAGGGCCAATTCACAGAGGATTGTGGCTAGGGTGTTGGAGAATGAGCTGATTATCACTACTGATGTCATATCAAGGGTGTTGAGACTTGGTGAGGATTTAGGAGAGGAGGTTACACTATCTGATCAGGAAGTATTTGACGCCTTCAGAGTGATGGGATATGAGGACCTCCGTTCAGGACGAGAAAGGAAATCAAAAAATCATTTCTCTCCAAGGAGTGGAGATATATAGCCCACGTGTTTATCATGTGCTTAGATCACCGTAAAGGTGGATCAGACGGGCTGAACTTAGACTGGACAAAGGACATGGTGATATGCTGCAGAGGAGAGAAAGGCCAACATTGCTAGACTGATATTTGACTGCATGGCAGAGAATGTGATGGCGCTGAAGAAGGACAAATGGCTGTTATACCCTTGATTACTTCAGATGATTGTAGATGACCTCATTCCTAACATTCCCAGAAATGGAGAGGTAAAGATATTAGTATCGATGAACACCCGCATTTTGCAGATTGTTGTGCAATTAGGCATGACTTCAGTGGGAAGATCACCCATCTATGGGAAAACATGTACCCTCCAGAACATTGGGATTATATCAGGAGGGTGATCGAGTTTGAGAATAAATAGGCTGAAGAGACGAGGCACAAACAGTCTGATGATATCAAGAAGAGGAAGAGATATGCGAAGGAAAAGGATTATGTATTTGAAGATGAAGTTCATGAGATGGCTTATGAGGCCAGAGCTGAGAAGGAAAAGAGAGCTAAGAGGAAAGATGATGAGGGAGAAATGGAGAGGAGGACTAAACATCAACATCAAACCTTTACTGAGCCACCAAGGACGGAAGGAAGGGGAGGATTGGATGATGATGTTATAAGAAATCTCAACACCTCTCTGGCAAATGAGTTGAGCATGATTAAGAGAAAAATTACCAATCAAGAGATAAGGGAAAAGAAGAAGGATGACAGGATGGATGGTATGACTAAGATGTTGATAGATCAGAATAAACTGATCAAGAGATTGCTTGAGGAGGTAAATAAGCTAAAGGCTGCAGCCAGCCTCCCCAATCAGCTAACTAAACATGAGTTAGATGAGTTAACCGATACTTCCAAGTACCCATTTCTACATGTGGGTACATCATCCAGGGGAGGAGTGGGCACATCTAGTGCAGCAGATGAGAAGGGCACATCTGGTGCAGCAGCTGAGGAAGCAGGATGGTCTGGGATAAGAAAGAAGTCTGTGAATATGAGAATGTTGAAGAGGTGGTTGAAGCTGGATTTGTGGATTTAGGACTAAACATGGAGGATCTAGGAGGAGAAGAAGTATTCCAAGAGTAGTTAGGTGCTGAGAAGTCTGCTGAGAAAAGATTGATTGATACGGAGGAGGAGGATGATGAGCAGTTGGTAGACTATGATTTTGATCCTGAATACTATGAAGTGGATGAGAGACCTTTGACTTATGTGTTCAAGAAAGAAGAGGATGAAAATGATGTCATTGAGACGGACAAAGAGGACTGGTTTGTTAGAGAAAAAGATCCTGAGGAGCTGACTCCCTATTCTAGAGCATGGAAGGGTTGAGCAAAAAGGAGGCTGATAAGAGGATTGTTAGCTAGAAGTATAACCCCGAACTCAAAATGTATATGACAAAGATGAGAGGGGCAGGAATTACTTACCTGCATAAGAGGAAGGCTTTTAAGACCTTGCCTAAGTGGGATCTGAGAAGGTTGGTAGTCCTGCCACTACTTGATGCTGATCTGAGTGAAGGGCCAAGTTGTTAGAGAAGGAGATCAAGAATGGGCTAAATGATAATTTTGAATCATTTGGATTCATGAGAGCTGAAAGGAGAAGGTCAAAGAAAGACAAAAACTGGAAGACGGGAAAAGGGAGGATTGTGCTGAGGATGAAACCCCCGGAAACAGTGAATAGGGTTAGGCTGTCTGATCCCTCCCCCCAACGACTACAAGGTTTTAAGAAGTGGTTTTATGATAACAACACGGGGGAGGCTGTGATTAGGGTGAAGGATGGAATAGAGTATAGACTGTTTGACCCAATGGAACTGTTTGGCTTTTGTAATGAAGACCTGCTAGTTCTTTGTGAAAACCATATTAAAGCAGGAGCAGGGGAGGAGACTAGGAAAGAAGCAAGTTTGTTTATGGCAGTTGCAAACAAGGTGAGAGGTGTGAGAGCAGAAGTGAGGAAGTTAGCTGAGAAGGTGAGAGCTGAAGATGATTTGAATATGGAAATCCGGGACTTAACAAAACAATTCGAGCAAGCTAATGCTTGTCCCAAGTAAGCTAATGAAGAAGGAGGTGACCAGAGTGAATCAATTGTTGAAGCTCACAAGGAGGACACTGCAAGATCTGATAAAGATAGATGAGATGTGGGAGCGGGAGAGACTGGAGCTGAGAAGACAAATCAAGACAAGTGAAGGCAGTGAGATCCAACCTAGGGGGAGTATTAAAGATCAAGTATAAGTTGGACTCATCTTAGATTAGTTTATGTTTATATTATTTTGCAATAGGTTTAATGTTAGTTTATTTTTGCATGTTGATTTGTTTAGTTTATGTAATTTTGTAGTCCAGCGAAACTATGAGCGAAACTCTAGTTTCGCTCATATTCAGCTGTTTAGTTCACCCGACGAAACTGTTATTTCTGCTGGGCGAAACTATAGTTTTGGCAGCACAGTTTCACAGTCACTGAAACTGTCTGCGAAACTAAGACTGCTATAAATAGAATTGATCTTGCTCATTGTTGGGGATCCTTGCAAAAACCCTAATCGTTTATTTGTGTTACAAGAGGCATTTTCAAGCTGTCATTCACTGAAATATATTGAGCTTTTCTACTTTTGATTGTATTGGTGCTTTATTGCTTATATTAGAATACTTTTAGCTTGTTCTTATTCATCTTCATCTTTGTGTTTGTTATTGTTTATGATATTGAACGATTCAAACCTTCATTTGTACTGAAAATCGATCATATGGACCAATAGCTTAAACACAAATCTGAGTTTAAGCAATGGAAGATTAGGTTCATGAATTACATTACAGGTGTAGATCCGGACTATTGGATTTCCATATGTAAAGGGACTCACATTCCAGTGACACTTTCTGCTGACCAAGCTGCTCTGTACAGAACTTCAAGAGTACCCATAAAGGATCTCACTCTTGATGATGATGACTACAAAAAGATAAAAATTGATCTCAAAGCTTATTCCATTCTGACTCAAGCACTGAAAATGGATGTGCTGAAAAGGCTTGAGAAGTATGGAATAGCTAAATCTATATGGCATGCACTGCTGATTATGTGTGAAGGCAGCAGTGAAATAGATGAAATTAACAAGGATAAACTTGTTAATCAATATGAAACCTTTCATCACTCCAAGGGGGAGTCAATCTCAAATAAATTATATAGATTTGTGTAGCTGGTGAATGATTTAGAGATTATGGGGGTTACATATAAAGTCAAAGAGCTGAAAAAAAGATGCTTCACAGCCTTCCTGAAAGCTGGAACAAAATGTTACCATTCTAAAAAACACTCTTGATCTAGAGAGTACCACCTTGGACATTATGATTGCCAAAATTGAAGCTCTTGAACTTGATGAAAGGAGCAGGAACCTTGGTGGACGTCAAGTTATTGAAACATATAAATTTCCATCAGACACTCACACGGTGGAAAATGCATTCATTACTGAAGATGATGATTTTCTCTCCCTAAGAGATCAAGTGAAGACAACCGGGTTCATTACTGCTCTATCAACAAACAAGCCATCAACATCATCTCTAACAACAGGGTTCACTGCCACTCCTACAGGTCTGTCTGATGACCAAAGGTCTGAAGAGAAAAAGGCTAATTACAATGCCTTTGTTGAAAGCTTTGAAGCTTACTTGGGAGGAAGACCCACTTCTGCCAACTTGATCCAAGAAGACTTGGAATAAATGGATCCAGATGATGTGGAAGAAATGGATCTGCAATGGCAAATTGCTATGATAGCAGTGAGAGCCAAGAAGTTCTTCAGAAAAGGGAGAAAGCTTAGTTTGAATGAAAACACAAAACTTGGATATGACAAATCCAAAGTCAAATGCTTCAATTATGATATGACTGGCCATTTTCCAAGAGAATGTAATGCTCCTAGAAGAAACAAAAATAGTTTCTAAAGGAATTCTCAGGGCCAATCATCCTCACAACCAAACTCAAGCTATCAATCCAACATTCATCAATAGCAGTATCATCACCAACAACAATATCAACATCCATACCAGAGTCAGCCACAACTGACAAATCAAGCTCATGGAACTAACCAATCTACCTCAAATGCTCTTGTCATCAGACAAGATGGCGTATGTGACTGGAGCTTATATGCTGAGGAAGTGAAGCCTCAAGTTCAAAATCATGCTCTCATGGCTCACATCAACGATGGCCTAACTCCAATGCCATCTGAGGTAAAATCTAATCTGTGTACTGATAAATGTATTGCTGAACTATAGGGTCACCGTGAGCACAATCACAAATTGGTAGCTAAAATCAAAGAAGAAAAAGTTAAATCTGAGATGTATAAAAGAGAAATCAAATGCTTTGAAATAAAAATCAAATCTCTCATCTCTAATATAGAAAAACTGCATGGAGAAAAGTACACTCTTGCAGCTGAAAATGACAAATTAACTGAAAAGCTAGCCCAATCCAAAGCTGAGCAGTCAGTTACTGAAGTGAAACTTGAAAAGTTTCAACTGTCTTCAGCTAAGCTGCAAGAGATGCTTGATTCACAGAAAGAGCACGATGATACGACTGGAATTGGATACAAGTCATGTCCCCCACCATATAATGACAATTACACTGTCATGCCTGAGTCTGTCACTCTGACTGATAAAATTGAACCTAAAACTATTAAACCTAAATCAATAGTAACTCAAATCACTAATCCTCAAAATAAACCAAGTATTTATATTGAAACAAATGAGGAGAAAATTAAGTTAGGTCATCCAATCAAAATCAATGTGTACTCAGGCAAGACAGTGAATGTCATTAAACCAAGAAGTCCTGTTAAAGTCATAGTGCCTTTTGTGAAATTTGTTCCTGCAATTTCCAAAGAAAAGAAGATAACAGATGATTTTGTGAAACCATCTGCTGAAAGCAGATCTGATTGTGAGATCAAACCTTCAAAGAATTCAATCAAATCAGATAATGTTTCACCGAAAATCAAAAGTAAAATCTCACTGGTTTTAAAAACAAAGATCAAATCAAATCCTCAATCATCAAAACCAAAGCAAGGGGTTGGTTTTGATAAAGATCATGTAAACTAACAAAAAAGGAGGGCAGGAAAAGTTTAATAAAGCAAAATCAGCCTAAGAAAATCAAAACTAATATTGTTGTGAAACAAACTACTAAAAGGGTTGATCATGCTTCCTCACCAAAAATCAAAGATTGAGGCTCAATCCAAAACTGGTAAAGCTACTGAGGACTCAACTCCAGGATCGGTGTCAAGAAACAAACACATGTATTGTGACATGTGTGAAATGTCAAATCACAAAATAGATAAGTGCTATTTCAATCAATATTGCTCAATCTGTGATATGAACAATCATTCCACCAAAAATTGCTATTTTAAAAAATATTGTTCTGTTTGTGATATAACCAACCATAACACATCTGATTGTTTCTTCAAACAAAATGGCTTGATAATTCCTCAAAACAAGCCCATCTCACCAATCATATCTGTGAAACCCAAAATCAACAATCATGTTTATCATAAACAATTCAAGACTTCTAGTTTTGATGATGATTTGGGTAATCTGAAAGAGTTAAAGAGATTTCAACGAAATATAAATCATAACTTAAGACAAACTCATAACTTTCATAATTCAAAAACAAAGTTTGACAATCAAAAACGTGTCCAACCTCTGAAAAGAAATAAGGATCAAAGGTTTGAATACTCTTCTGACTCTTCAGTTGATGTTGATGTGATGAACCAACCAAGATATAAACAGAAATCAACCATAACTCCATCCCCCAAGTCATATTTTAGAAAAAAATACCAACAAGTTACATCATGGATAGGAACGGGAAACCCAAGACTATCAAGGCTTGGGTTCCACATTCTAATTAGTTCTTTTTGTGCTTGAAGGGTCATTCATACAGGTCTAATAACTTATGGCACGTGGACAGTAGGTGCTCTCGACACATGAGTGGAGATCGTTCCCTTCTTCATGATTTCAAGCATATTCTAGGAACTACTGTGGCATTTGATGGAGATTCACAAGGTCGCAGAATCACTGGTGAAGGATCTATAACAAATGGGATGTTGAGCTTTGAGAGAGTGAACTACTGGAACAACTAAATTTCAATCTGCTCAGCGTGTCTCAGATGTATGACAAGAAATATTCAACTCACTTCACTGACACTCATTGCTACATTCTCAAACCATGATTCCAAATTCCTGAAGAATGGGTTGTCCTGAAGACCCCAAGGAAGAATAACACCTATGTCTTAAACCTCAATTCTGCTTTACCAAAAGAAGAAACATGTCTTCTGTCAAAAGCATCTTTTGATGAGTTACAACTTTGGCACAGATGTTTGGGACACACCATTTTCAAAAACATGAACAGACTGGTCAAGGGAAATCATGTCATTGGTTTACCGCAAAAAGAATTTCACTTTATTGATCACTGTTTAGCATGTCTCAAAGGAAAATAACATTGTTGGACTTAACATTGAGACTGAAGCTTACCAAATTGAAGATCAAGTTCAGTTGATTTATCGGTGCTGATCACGATGAAAGACGTTGATAATAGTAGACTAAGGGGGAATATTGTTGGGTCTGAAAGATAGTCTAATATTATCAACACAGTCAAAGTCAACAAAAGTCAACGTCACGGTCAAAGTCAACAAAAGTCAACGTCATAGTCAAGTCAACAAAAGTCAAACTTCACGTTCGGGATGAAGATTAGAGACAAGACGTTGAAGATATATTCGTCTAGGATGTTTATTGTTAATAAATATATTTTGTGAGAACAAGATATATTTTATCTTGTTTTTAGACATTTTAGGTTTTAATTGTAATTTCTAATTGTCATAGTTTAGGGTCCTAAGTGTCATTAGTAAATTGTCATTTACTATAAATAGTAAAGTATGGCAATTAGGGTAAAGAGCTTGAATGAGCTAGTGATTAGAGTTTCCACTTTCACATTATTTTGTAATCACATTTTGAATCAAACAAGGGGTTTTTGAGTTGTTCTTGGTGTTCATCTTTGTTCATCATATTTTATGTGTTTGATCCAAATCTTCATGTTATTTGATTGATTCAAGTGCTCCTGGACTAACAATTTGGTATCAGAGCCAACTTGAATCAACTTCTATTTTTAATTCGAAGATTTTATTACTGATTTTTGAGATTTCGTAGAGAGAGAAAATGGGGTTTTAGAGAGAGAAACTAGATCTGAGTTTTTGTGTTCATCCATATCTATGATTCTGATCAGATCTACAACATTTTAGAATATATTTACAACATTTGATAACATATATTGGATCTACATCAACTTTTATACCAAAAACATCAAAGAAAAATTTCAGATCTGAGTTTTTTTTTTTACACACACTAGTGTGTGTGTTCTTGGTGTTCTTGAGAGCTTCATATCTTCAAGAGGAGAAACTAGATCCATTTTGAACGAAAGTTCAATCTGTCCGGCGAAACTATTAATTTTCCGGCGAAATTACGCTCCGGCGAAACTATAATTTCGTCCGGCGAAATTGTACTTTTCCGGCGGATCTACAGTTTCGTCCGACGAAATTCCGGCGAAATTGCATATTTTCCGGCGAAACTATCAACCTGCGAAATTAATAAAAAAAAAATTCAGTGAAATTATAAAAAAAAAAAAAACTTTAGATCTGGAACCCTAATCCTTGTGTACAACTTATCAACAAACAACAACCACAACCAAGATTCATAATCGACAGCATCTAAAACAAACAATTTCATCATAACCACCTCCACAAAAACCCTAACCCTGCTACCACCGAGACCACCTCCTCCTACACCGCAGCCACCATCGCGAGCACCTCCACCTACAACCACCACCACCCGCACCCACTCACCTACCCCACTCGACCATAGCCTCGTTCATCTGCCACTCGCGACCGACCACGCAACCACCATACCGCCATCGCCTTACAACACACTCACCACAACAGAACCACAGATCCACCACCGTTTACCACCACATCTTCACCATCTCCACCAAAGATTTAAAATAATAGAAAAGAAAGGTAGAAGAAGAGGCTATGTGTGTGTTTTTGAGTGTGTTGAAAGTTAGATTGGGTTTTATCGTTGTTATTGAGGTGAATTGAGTTGAAATCGAACTTTCCGGTGGTGTATTGTTGCTGCTGAGGTGAGTGGTGCTTGAAATTGAGATTTCCAGTGGTGTATTGTTGGTGTCGAGGTGAATCGTGCTTAAAATCGATCTTTCTGGTGGTGTATTGTTGGTTTTATCTCGCCGGCGGGAGGTATAGCATTTGGAGCAGAGGTTGTTGGTGGTGGTGGTGCCGAAGAAACCGCAGCCGGTGGCGCAGGGTGAGGATTCGGAGGGTGGGAAGCTGGTGGCGTTGGTGAGGTTGTTGGAGTTGGTGTTCATGGTGTAGGACTGTAGGTGGTGGTTGCTGTGTGGGATTGAATGTGTAAGAAGAAGAATAATAATATTGTTGTTATTTGGGAAAGAAAGTGTGGTTTGAAAGAATAAGATCACAAAGGGATACCGAGAGAGAGAGGCAGAGACTTTGAGTTTGAGGGAGTTTGAGATTTGTGTTTGAGAGTACTATCAGATCTAAAGTAGTTGTTTTATTAGTATTTGAATCACATTTGAGAAGTGATTTAGGGTTAGGGTTTGTGTATGATAGTTAGGTTATTTGACCCCAGTTGCTAAGATTACATAGCGTGACATTTAAGAATATATTTTTCCCGGGGGAGAATTATCTTACAATTTTTGGGAAAAATATTTTTGGGGCGTTTAATTGTTCAAAATTAATAACAGATTAAAAAAAATGGCTTTTGCAGAACTGTGTAAATCCTTCGAATCTGATGATCTCACAATTGCACAATGTCGGTTTGATAATTTTGCAGCTTTAAAGAATGAAAAGATGTCTGATTTTGTTGATCGTTTTCTGTTGGTGGCAAGCAATCTGAAAAAGTTTGATGCTCAATTGGGAAATCATGAACAAGTTCGGAGATTCCTTGATTCCCTCCCACCAGAATAGAGTTCAAACGGCAAGTCGATTAAACGAGATAGAAATTTTCAGGATTACAAACTGATGGAGGTGGTCAACAAACTAAAAGAAATGGAGTTGGATATCAAACGTCGTGAGTACTATGAAGCAACATATCTAACTCCAACGATCACTTCAAACTTCAAAGAGAAACCAAAAGAGAGATCAGTTTCTAGCATTAATTCTGACGGTTTACCGAAACCTAGAATTGAAGAGGTTCAAGAGGAGCTTAAGCCGACATCAATAGGTAGAGGTGGAGCTGAGTTGAATGATGGAGTTTTTGTTGCTGAGAAGGAAGAGGAATGGAAGCGAATATCAGAGTTTGCAACTGCGAGAAGGCTCTTGCTGCTGAAAAAGTCATCCTGGATCTTCCATACGAGACAGTTTAGGATATGTGTTCTTCTGCTTGTAAAATCCGTTTATTTGCTGTGTATAAAGCTAATAGGTTACTTTTAGATAACCAAAAGGAATTAACCACCATAAACGCGGAACTTAAAAAGAATGAAGCCAAGTATTTCATAAAATTAAAAGAAGCTTTAAAAGAAATGATCATTTAAAACGAACTCTTCTTGAAAGAAACGTTGAAATCATCTTTTAAACGAAAGAGTCACTTTGGCTGAATTTGAAACAAGCAAGCTTAAAACAAAGCTTGATAGATGGACCATATCTGGAATGAAACAAGGAAGAGCTACTGTGTAAACAGAGGGGAGCTAGGATTAAAACGGGAGTGGGTTGTGGTGAAAATCCATATGTTTATCCTCCTCCTAGCACCCATTGTTACTCTCCTATGCCTCAACCTCATCCATCTAATGATTTAATTGAAGCTGCAGAAACTAATAGTTTAAATGCAGGTTTAAGCAACGTTAATCTTAAAGAGGTTAGAGATGAATATGATTCTCCTGCAGGTTTGGGACTCATCAAGCAAGGATCTGATGTGCAAAATGATAATTCTACATCTGATGCTCCAAAACCAGTATCAGTTGCTTCTCCAATCTTCTTTAACAAATTCAAAACAGGTAACATTCCTTCGTTTGTTCCTGTCAGGTTTGTCAAAGAAGGAACAGTTGTTGCATCGTCAGGCAATCAGAATCCTATAACTGAAGCCAACACAAAAGGAGGTGTCAATCAAGATCCGTTGGAGAAAGATCTGTGTATACGAGACTGGATAAGTTCAGATGATGAATCAAACACAGAGGAGCGTGTTGGTTCATCACAGATCATGATATCTCCTAAAATTGTCAACTCTCAAATGCTTCCAAAAGTTGAATCAAGACCTATCCGAATTTCATCCCCACCTGCTAAACAAATCAGCAGTTCCTCCAAAACTCAGCAGAAGCACTCACCATCTTCATCTTCTATCCATCATGCTTGTCACAAATCTACCTCAAAGTGTGCCAAGTCACCAGTCATACAAAAAGGTTCTCATAAGAATGTTCAGTTCTCATCTTCTGGAACAAAATCAGAACATGCTCCATCCTCTCTTACTGTCCACAGGACTACAAAGAACCAAAAGCCTTTCAAGGCTTGTTTTAGATGTGGAAAAGAAGGTCACGTGCTAAAGAAGTGTCCTCAGGTTCAAAGGAAAGTTCTAGACGGTAAAGGCAACACGGGTTGCTTCTCTATTTCAAGAGGTAAAAAGCACACATCTTTGAATGGTTGGATGAAAAACCCTCTATCCAAACCTTTTCATGTGAAGCCGGTTTCACATGATACAAAGATGAAAATGACCAAAGCTTCAAAACCAAATTCTTTTCCTTCTAGTCTTAAACAGAAAATGATTTCCAAATTTAATTCATTCAAATCCAAGTTAATTGAACCGAAACAAATTTGGAAAATTAAAAAGAAGGATACAACAATCCCCGATTGTTTAAACGGTTGTGTGTAGAAGCTTGTTACTTATCTTGATGAAAAAGGAACTCCTAGGACTTCGATGGCCTGGGTTCCCCTTTCTAACTAATTTGTTTATGAGTGCAGGAACAATTCAGGAGGACTGTTAGTAATCCGGTTTACTGACAGAGATTGTTCCTAATTCAAATTTGAGGCGGAACAAACAGGTTAAAGTCATGGTATTATATCCACAATCTGGATTTTTATCTGTATTCTCACAGTTCTTACTTCACAGTCACTGCATATTTCTTGATAATTCATTTCCTCTCTTGATAATCAGTATAGTTTGGAAGACCTTCTTTTGTAAATTTCTATTTTTGTACAGTTTAAAAATATAAAAAAAACATAAAAAAACATTAACAAAAATTAAAAAAAATTATTATAATAGGTTTGCTAAAATAAAAATTTAGGGGGAGAGTACATCAAAAGTAAATAAAAAGAAAAAGAGAACTGAGAACTTGATTCGAGATGATTGAGAAATGATTGTATATCATCTTGAAATGCTTGTTTTTGCATGACTTGTGTTTTTAAAATGAGAAATGATAGTAACTGATGCTGTTATCTGATTTACATCTTATTTTTAAACAAAAATAATAGAAAAACAAACAGATTCTTTAATGATATGCTTGGTAGGCTCAGCCTGAAGAATAAAGTAGACAGCAACATGATGATTTAAATTAAATATATGCTTAAGGATGTCTGGATTTACGCAATCATTTTGGCCTGCACGAAAACTGAGTCCCGACAAAAATTGGATTGAGAATTGATCTTTCACGCACCATGATACAAATCATATGAGTCATATCTTTGAGCCATGTTTAGTGTATTTATGTGTCTTGTGTTTGTGCTAATCTCCTCTGCTGTACGGTAGTACTGACCTGGAGTGATGATCTCCTTTGTTGTACGATAGTACTGACCTGGAGCTCTCATCGGCACATGATTAAATGGTCATCTCCTTTGTTATACGTGAGTATAGACCTGGAGCTCTTACCATTTTGATCTAAGTAGTGTCAAATCATCTAAAGATGAATTCATCACAGAATATAATATTCGGTTGATAATCACTTGCATTCTAATGCACAAGCCTTGTTCCATAAAGATCGTAACAAAATTCAAGAAATCCTGAGGTTGGGTGAGGGTTTTTGCCAAATGATTATGGGGTCCTAGCATTCTAAAGTCCTTAATCGAACCTTAACGAATCATCTGCTGATTGTTGAAAAAGATAAGGCATGAGTTTAAGTGGACAAACATATCAGCAATCGTTATTGATCTGTTTGAGAATTTCAAAATCATTCAAAGACTGTAATTAGATTCAGTTATCAGTATGATCTCATTGCTTGTCGATGATTAATTTCATCTTTGTGCTAAAGTATATCTTGAGGATGTGATCTCATGATCGATTCAGTTCTTGGTAATTAAAAAAAATTAAAAATAATAATAATATAAAATACAAATATATATATATATACATAAATAAAATTAAAAAAACTATATTAAATTTTTCATTTCAAAATTCTTTTAGGTCTTCCATATTATGCTATTGAAATCATCTCGTATTTTCATGCATTTCACGGGAAATTGCACACACAAACGAACACGGGTTCGCTTGTTTTTATAAACAGATAAACACGGGTTTATTTGTTTTGTTGAAATGATCTAACGAGAAATGTGTAGAATGTGTTTGTGTTTATGTTTATGTTGCAGATTGTGCTACAAGAGATGGCCGATCATCACATGAGCAATGAACCAGACCTGAGAACCTGTTCCTCAAATTTACAGAAGATACCGAGCTAGGAACCCTCCTCCTACATCTTCTGAACCGCTCAGAAATTCAAGAAAGGGTTTTCTCTATAATCAAGAGGATGTACACAACAAGGGGGAGCATGCAAAAAGGGGAACTTGTGAGATAAAGATCTTCAGCAACAAAATTTGGGAAGCATCAGTCTAGGGGGAATATTGTTGGACCTTAACATTGAGACTGAAGCTTACCAAATTGAAGATCAAGTTCAGTTGATTTATCGGTGCTGATCACGATGAAAGACGTTGATAATAGTAGACTAAGGGGGAATATTGTTGGGTCTGAAAGATAGTCTAATATTATCAACACAGTCAAAGTCAACAAAAGTCAACGTCACGGTCAAAGTCAACAAAAGTCAACGTCATAGTCAAAGTCAACAAAAGTCAAACTTCACGTTCGGGACGAAGATTAGAGACAAGACGTTGAAGATATATTCGTCTAGGATGTTTATTGTTAATAAATATATTTTGTGTGAACAAAATATATTTTATCTTGTTTTTAGACATTTTAGGTTTTAATTGTAATTTCTAATTGTCATAGTTTAGGGTCCTAAGTGTCATTAGTAAATTGTCATTTACTATAAATAGTAAAGTATGGCAATTAGGGTAAAGAGCTTAAATGAGCTAGTGATTAGAGTTTCCACTTTCAGATTATTTTGTAATCACATTTTGAATCAAACAAGGGGTTTTTGAGTTGTTCTTGGTGTTCATCTTTGTTCATCATATTTTATGTGTTTGATCCAAATCTTCATGTTATTTGATTGATTCAAGTGCTCCTAGACTAACAAACATAAGTCTTCCTAAAAGCCAAAACTAGTGAACACAAATGATTCTTCATTGAAGCTACTTCATATGGATCTTTTTGGACCAACTCATGTTATGAGTATTAGAAAGAAATAGTATTGTTTGGTGATCATAGATGACTTTTCCAGATTTACATGGGTCTTCTTCTTACTTCATAAAAATGAAGCGTCCTAACTAATAAAAGATTTCATCACAAAAATTGAAAACCAACTTGATCTTAAAGTTAAAACAATTAAAAGTGATAATGGGACAGAATTTAAGAATGAAGATATGAGTTCATTTTGTACAACCAAACACATCACTCATCAATTTAGTGCAGCTGGAACTCTCAACAAAATGGGGTAGCTGAAAGGCGAAATAGAACACTAATTGAAGCATCGCGAACCATGCTAGCCAATGCTAAACTGCCAATTACCTTTTGGGCAGAAGCTGTTAACACATCATGCTTTGTACAAAATAGAACTTTGATTGTAAAAGAAAGCAACAAGACTCCTTATGAACTTATCTTTCAAAGAAAAACATTTATTGGATTTTTTAAGTCATTTGATTGTCCTGTCTTAATATTAAACACCCGAGACCATTTGGGAAAGTTTTCATCCAAGTCTGATGAAAGATTCTTCTTAGGTTATTCTTCTGTCTCAAAGGCTTATAGAGTGTTTAATCTTAGATTAAACATAATTGATGAATCAACAAATGTTCAATTTAAGGAACATTCTTTTTCCAAATCTACAAATGGTCCTGACTGGTTGTTTGATATTGATTCTTTTACAAAATCTTTTGATCAATTTCACTTGTATGATGCAGGAAACCTACAATCAGTTGAATCTTCATCATTAGTAGAAAGAAGGAATGACTTTCTAATGATTCCTCCAACTTCTACTGAGCAACTTAATGAAGATGTCCCACTGCAAGCTGATCCTGTCAGACAATCATTTCAAAATCAAAGTGTTTCAACTGAGGATCATCCCAGCATAATACCATATCCTTTGGAAGAACCATCCACTGAAGTCAGGACTCAAGATAATGCTACCCCTCCAGTTGAAACTGAAAGAATTTCAAATGATGGAAGTAATCAAAGTGCTGCTAATGCTGAAGCAAGAACTGAAACCAGTCTTTGATTATATTCACAACTCCCCTACAGTACAAGATGAAGTTGCCTCTCACCAAGATGATCTAAATGTCTCTAATCTTGATGTAACCATTGCTGGTGACTCAAATCCAACCACCAGAATACACAAGAATCATCCGGTAGACAACATCATTAATGAACTTAATGAACGGGTAACAAGAAGCAAATCAAGCATAGCAAACATCTGTTTGTTCTTCTACTTTCTTCGTAAAACAGTACCTAAAAATATCAAATAGGCTCTTCAAGACAATAGTTGGATTAAGGCAATGCATGAAGAGTTGCATCGGTACTAGATGGCTATACAGGAACAAAATTGATCACAGGGGAATCGTCAATAGAAACAAAGCAAGACTAGTGGCTCAGGGGAATACATAAGAAGAAGGAATTGATTATGATGAAATGTTCATTCCTGTAGCTAGACTAGAAGCAATAACCTCTTTTTAGCATATTCAGCATCCATGAAATTCACTGTTTATCAAATGGATGTGAAATGTGCTTTCTATATGGAAAGATTGCTGAGGAAGTCTATGTGACTCAACCTCCTGGATTTGAACACCCAGATTTTCCACACAGGGTATACAAGCTTGACAAAGCCTTGTATGGTCTTCATCAAGCTCTAAGGAAATGGTACGAGACTCTTTCATCTTTTCTTCTTGAAAATGGATATGAAAGAGGGAAGATTGAGCAGACTCTCTTCAGAAAGAGAAAAGGAAAAGACATGTTGCTGGTTCAGATATATGTGAATGATATCATCTTTGGCTCGACAAACAAGTTACTCTACAAAGACTTTAAAGACCTCATGCATTCAAAATTTCAAATGAGTGCTATGGGGGAACTCATATTCTTTCTAGGAGTGCAAGTCCAACAGCCAGCAGATGGAATCTTCATTAATCAATCAAAATACATGGAAACAATGTTGAAGAAGTTTAAGTTTGCTGATTGTCAGTCCATCAGAACTCCTGTAGGCAAACCACTGAATCAGACTCACTATCATTCTATGATAGGTTCACTTATGTATCTAACAGCAGTAGGCCTGACATTATGTTTGGTGTTTGTGTGTGTGCCAGATATCAAGCAGATCCTAAGGAATCCCATGTGAATGCAGTCAAGAGGATATTCAGATATCTTAAGGGCAAGCCTTCTCTTGGATTATGGTATCCAAAGGAAGGAGACTTCAATCTCTATGCATACACTGATAGTGATTATGGGGGATGCAACTTCAACAGAAAGTCCACTTCTGGCGGTTGTTAATTTCTTGGTCCCAGACTGGTCTCCTAGCAGTGCAAGAAGTAGACAAATGTATCTGTTACAAAAGCAGAAGCTGAGTATATAGCAGCATCAGCATGTTGTTCTCAAGTTCTCTGGATTCAAAACCAGATGGTTGATTATGGTTTTAACTTCTTGCATACTCCAATTCTTATTGACAACACAGCAGCTATGTTCATAACAAATAATCCAGTTCAACACTCAAAAACTAAACACATTGAAATTAGATATTATTTTTTGAGAGATTCTGCTAAAAAAGGGTTAATCAAATTGATACAGGTTCACACTGATAATCAGTTAGCTGATTTATTCACTAAGGCAGTTGATCCAACCAGATTTGAATTCTTAGTTCAATCAATTGGCATGATTAACCTTGATTAAAAATCAAAATCAACGAAACATTCAAATATTTCAAAAATATAAAAAGAAATTAAAAGAAGAAGTATATGGTTTGTACAAATAGGAAATGATATAATTACAGTCGTTATATCATTCACTATGCTTACTTAT
The DNA here is from genome assembly GCA_024085815.1 of Flaveria linearis. Lineage (NCBI taxonomy): Eukaryota > Viridiplantae > Streptophyta > Magnoliopsida > Asterales > Asteraceae > Flaveria > Flaveria linearis. The sequence goes on from CM044006.1 coordinate 29,048,980, forward strand.
AAATCTCAAATGACTGACATGACTTATCTGATATGCGGGTAGGCTCAACTTGGAAAAGAAGACACATGAAGTGATGAACTAAAGCTTATATTCAACTGTGAAGCTTTTATCTCATAGTGTGAGTAAGTATTGGCTTATCCAAATGTGTGTGTAGCAACCCAAACACACTAGGTAATGATATCATATGAATCTCCTTTACTAACATCAGTTCCTCCTCTGTTTTGCTGAGCAAAGACCTAGAGAAACAAGGACATAGTGCTGATTTCATTATCCATCAAGATTCCCAATGAGGAACACATCCAACTTGGATGAAACAAAAGAATAAAATACATTCCAAGTGAATGAAACAAAACAATCCTAAGAGATCACCTTCCAAAGTGAAGTTAAAAGAATCCTAATGTGGATCAAACTGATAAAAGGATCAAAAATAAAAGAATCCAAATGAGGATCAAGCAAAATGAGATTTCATATTTTAAGTAACCTGGTCAAGTAAGATGTTAAAAGTTCTACCATACATTGCATGTAGATGGTTGACCTTGCCATGCTTTTGAGTGTGAGGTACATGTTAAATACCCAATTAACTCAAAACATGATAAGATCACTGGCATTAAGATATTGACCAAGTATGAGTTTAAAAGGATAAACATACCTTCAATCAATATGTTCATGAACATGTTTGTTTTACTAACAACTACTTGCACTTGCGAAAGGTAAGATTGATATGATCCCAAAGAAAAGTATATCTCAACTTCTTGTCCAGATAAGAAAGCAAAAATCACAAAAAGATTTACTCTTCAAATATTTAAATCTTTAAAGTTTCTATCTCATATAGATATAAACTTTAGGGGAGTAATTAAAATTTTGATCATTAATGTACAGATGTTTTCTTTCTTAAAATACAAAAATCAAAAACAGTTTCAAAAATCAGAAAATTTGATTGTGTTGGTGCAGAAGTTATATCATAGCATCTCAGTTTTTGCAAACATCTTGAAGCACAAAAGTCCAAGATTAGTCAACACTGGGAAACCTGTATCACCTTTGTTGTACAAGTCAATCCAAGAAAGATTTGACAACTCAAGAAACAGTCAAAACTTCATAAGAAACAAGAAAAAGACACATCTTCATAACAATCAAAAGCAAAAGACACAACTTCATAAAGATCAAGCATCAAAGCAAAAACAACCAAAACTATCCACATTAGAAACATTAAGTGTTGACAAGTTCAAAACTTAATGCAGGTAAGAGCATTGGTTAATGCGGGTGAAGGTAACCCAAGCAAATAACCAATGCGGATAATAATTTTGAGTCATGAAAAACACAAGTGAAAGTAATGCTGATAAGTTAACTCTACCGCATTAGTCTCACCACAAATATCAACAAAGTTTTCAAGTATGAAAACTAATACGGACTAGGTTGCACAAAAAGTAGTTTTTGTATCAATCTAAAGTCAGAAAGGGTTAAGAAATTTGTTCATCCGCATTTGTTTTCCTCAGCCGCATTTCTCAAAATTGGATGAAATTTAATACTTAAAACTTGGTTGTATATTTGTATCATCACAAAGTAGAAGTGTGCTCATACTCTTATGTCATTATGTATGAAGTTCAAGAAATGCAAACAACTCAGTTGTTCATCCGCATTTATTGAAGTAAATACAGGAAGACAAATTTTCTTCAGCATTAACTACAGTGTACAAATGCTGACAAAGTTAAAAACATCCGCATTTGCTATAGTGCAAAAACATATGCAAACTTAAAACATTCGCATTTGCTACAGTGTTAAAGTGTCTGAACTTAAACCTTCCGCATTTGCTACAGTACACAAATGCTGACAGACTTTACCCTTCCGCATTTGCTACAGTAAACAAATACTAATTGTTTTAATCTTCCTCATTTACTATAGTAGTCGACCTCATTTGTTTTAATACTCGCATTTACTACAGTAGTCGACCGCATTTGTTTTTTAACACTTGTAAAATTTTAAAAAGGATATTAAAAGGGCTATTTAAACAGATCGTTATAGTTCATTTAATACTTTTCAAATCTGAGAGACTCTATAGTGCCACGAGCGAAAACACCATTCCTACTGTTCTTCATACAGCATCAAATTCATCAACATCATTCAGATTTCAGTGTTCATCAAACTTCATATTGCCTATATTTCGATTCTATACCATCATAGTATTAAAAACAAGGTGATTCTCAGATGTATTCGATGAACACATTTCAACATTCAGAACCCTAGAACTTAAATAATCTCAAAACAACCACAAACTAAGGATTGACAGACATTTCCAATTTCAATGACATAAGTGATCTTGAAAATCAGCACAAACAAGTGATTTTCAAAACCCTAATTAACCTTCGGATGAACAGGGGATCATCGAAACTAAAAATGTTGACTTCAAAACTTATGATTGAATGTAGAAAGGGATTTCAACCAGAAAACCATAATCAAAATAATAGATAAATCATAACAAAACTGGTCATACATTGTAAAATCAAGAATAGGTCAAATTTCTATGAAACAGTACCTTTGATTGCTTAATTTTGACCATTCCAAAGTCAAAACTAAAATAATCAACTTGATTTCACCAATGTAATTGATAATTTATTATCCATATCCAACTCATATGCGCCTTGTGCGGAATCTAATGGCTAACCTTACATGGAGCAAGCTCCATAATGTCAGTGGTTTTCTTGACCCTGATGCTCCTGAGGCAGAAGGTTTAAGAGACATGATCAGATTCACCTTGACTACTAGAGTGGCACATGCTGTTACTGTCATACCAATTATCTATGAGAACTTCATAAGATCTTTCTGGGGAACTGCTGAAGTAACAAACATAGATGGTGTAAGGACTATTTAAGGAAGAATCACTAAAGATCACACTCTAGCCATCACTGAGCAAACTATGAGATAGTGTCTATAGTTCAGTGATGATGCAGACACTCCATTAGAGTTGGATGATGATGATGAGATTATGACCTTCTTTGCCAACATTGGCTATGAAGGAGGATATGACAGAAAGCAGATTGTCAAGGGGTTGGTGGACTTGCAATGGAGATTTCTGATTCACATCTTCCAACACTGCTTGTCCAAAAAGAAGACTGGTTGGAATGACATTCCTGTCTCTACATCATCTGCCATATGTGCTATGTGCACAAATCAACCATTCAACATGTCAGCTTATGTTTTAAATGGTTTGGTATCTAACATCCTAGAGGGTAGAAGACATATGTTCCTGATGTATCCAAGATTTCTTCAATGCTTTATCAATGAAGCATTTCCTGACATAGTGCCTGTAGGACCAGTGATGGATATTCCTCACTATAATGCTAAGTCCTATAAGTACTTAAAGAAGAGAGATCCCATGAATTTTTACAGTGGGACATTCTTTCCTCCACTACCATGGATGCTTCAACAGATCAACCAAAATAAGAATGTAGAGGAACAAGAACAAGTGGCTCCTATGATTGAGCCTGTTCCAGAAGAAGAGCAAGCTGCTCCCAGTCAACACAATGTTGATGAGCAAGCTGGCATGGCTGAAGAAGGACAGAGGTCAGTGTCACAACAAGTTGATGTAGGTGTTGATCTTCACACTGGACCTTCTGTTCATGCAGCAGGTATAGCCTCACCATTTATGCCTACACAAACACCATCACCTCAAAGATCACCAATCCCATTTCGACAAACAGAACCAATCATCTCTCCCCATACATAACCTATTCACTCACCCTATATTTCACTAATTCATCATTCACCTATATCTCCCATTCCATTATCACCCTCTACTGCTGAGCATGCTGAGTTTGGTGATTCTGCCAGCTCTTCAGAGGAATCCAAATCATCATCTGATGAGGAAGATGATCAGATGCAAATGCCTGTGAGGCAAGTGACTTCAGAAGCAGCTCCCTTTAAGAGTTTTGTTGAATCAGAGATCAATAGACCTGATGAGAAAGATGAAATGATCTCTGAGCTTCTGAAGAAAGTAGCAAAGATGGAAAATCTCCTGAATAGAAGATCTGTAATCATTCAAGACGGACTTCTAGAGATGGATGAAAAGAAAACGAGTTAAAAGATATTAAAAAGAAGTATGAGGTTGAGAAGAAAGAAAAATAAAAGGAGATAGAGAATCTAAAGGAAGCTCTTCAGCATTCTAAGGATGAAGTAAGTGGTCATTTAGACACTCTGACCATCCAGACAATTGCTATGGAAGAACAGGAAGGGCTGATTGAAGAGCAAGCTATTACGATCATTGACTTGCAAAAACAGATAACATCTCTAAACAAGAGAGTATCTAAGTTAGAGCTATTGGTGAGGATCAAACAAGAAGCAGAAAAAGAAAAAGATGATCAGGGTGATAACAGAGAAGAGAAAAGAAAAAGAGAAAGTGATAGAGATGATAGTGATGAAGGTTCATCAGGGGAGAGTGATGATGACTCCCCACATGCTAAAAAGATGAAGTTCACTAAGTCTAAAAAAGAAACTGGAACCAGTTGAACTAAACATGATGAATCTACCTTGGAAATGGTGTTTTATACAAGCAAACAAGAAGAAACTTACACTGAAGAGTCAGAATTCGGTGATATGATTAAAGCTCTTGACTTCTTTACTGCAGAAGAATTCATTATAGATGATGATTTGTGGGATTTCATAGTCAATCAGAGGGAACTTACTGAATGAAAAGTAGTCATTCCTTAATCTCTTATTCCAATTGAGAAGGAATTGAGTCTGCAAATTATGCCTACTGTATCTCTATCTGTTGAACGAAAGGGGCTAATTAGAAAATTATGTGAAGAACAACAACAAAGAGAAGAATTAGCAGCTGCTGTAGTTGATGAATCAGAAAAGACAAACTGAGAAACTATCCAAGAAGTTGAAAAGGCTGAAACTTCATCTAGTCCAAGAGTGCAAACATACTCCAGAAAGAGGAAATACTTAGCTGAAAAGGCCAAGGTAAAAAGACCAATAGAAGAAGAAGAAAAAGTCAAGAAAAAATAAAAAATGATCCATGTAGCCTTGCAGCCATTGCTGAATTCTTAGAAGAACATGAAAAAGCTGAAGCTCAATTGAAAAAGAAGGCTGATATCATTGATCTGGAAGAAGGAGAGATAGAGGATGGCTATGTGATTGATGAACCAATAGCTAGGGAAAGCCTGAAAAGGAGAATCCATCAGTACATGAGATGGTAGACAAAGCCAAATCAGATGATCTGATGGTGAAGGCCATATTCCTGATTGACCACAGATATGATCCTGATGAGGTATTCAGGTTGACTTATGAGGGGATGATAGCAGAAGAAGAAAAGATAAACAAACTGCTGGACCCTACACATAAGACTGAGTATGAAAAGACTCATTCACCCAAAGCTCCTGTGGTAAAATCCTCTTCAAATGCCAAGTAGACTGCATCTTCTCAACCATTGCATCCTGATCCCTACAGTATGACTGATAGGGAAATGAAGGACTATCTGTCTGATCAAGGATTCACTAAGAGAAAACTAGGAAATATGATGACAAATTCTCTAAGGGCTGCTATCCTTAGGATGATCAATAAGAAGAAAGAAAGGCTGAAGAAAATAAGAAGAAATAACCAGACAAGAGCCAAATCCAGAGTTTCAGCACAAGACATGCAGCTCACCCATAGAGATCATGACTCTTTGGCACCTATTTTGCATAGATATCCTGAGTGGTTTGCTGAACCATCACAGTTAGAGCTTCATGAAGGGCTCACCACTGTGGAGATGATCCGAGGTGTGTCTACTCCCCAGGCCAATACTGATCTGAAGATAATTGCTTGGAAGTATGACAATGACTGGAACATGTTTATGGTTAAAAGGATCTCAGGTTAGTCCAATTCTTCATAGAGTCCTCTGCTCTGGTGAACTCCCTGGAGATCCATGATCTAAAAGAACAAGCAAATCTAAGACTGATTAATCATAAGGCTATGTTTAGGGGTTATGAGTTTAAAGATATTCTGAGGATGTTTAAAAGAACATACAACTTCAAATCTCTCAAGGCTATCTGTATGAGGAAAGATAGATAACTTGTTAACCCTCTTGAGAAGAAAAAGACAAAACCAGCTAAAGAAGTGGTGTTCCTTGAGCTCAAGGTGAAGCCTACTGAATCAGTGAAGAGAAAGATGGTAGCTGGAACTCATTCGTCCACACCAATCTCAAATGTCTATTATGATGAAAAGAAATATGAGTTGGTGATTGAAAGAAAATGAGGAGGAAAAGAAGGGGCAGAAATCAGATTATTTAGTGGATATGAGGTAAGATTGCTTGATGAATCCTATATCCACTACATTTACACAAGACACTTTAGAGATATCAGCAACAAGCTTGGAGAAGTTGATATGCAATTTTTTCTCAAATGTATCAAACTCCTGAAGATGGCCTATGACAGAATCGTACACAAGAGAGAGAAAAGGAGGAAGAAGAAGACTTCTTTACAATTTGGGAATATTGTGAAGCTGGAGGTAGATGTGGACTGATCTCTACTAATTCGTCGAGATGGGTTGTCACCTGTGTCCTTCTGGGAGCCTATCTCATTGAAAAAGCTACCCATTGAAGCCATTCCACTATGAGCCAAATGAAGATCCATTTATTGAGTAGAGAAAAGTTGACTGATGCAAGACCATTCTCCAACATGATCAAAGCCATCCTTTATCCTTCATACACAGACCCAACTCCAGCTACATCTCCTCCTGCTGATCAAGACCCGGCAGAATCGTCACAACCTCATCCACCAAACCCTTGAAGTTCCTAGGCTGTATAATCCTTATGGGGATTATTGTTGGACCCTAAAAGGATCATACATGCAAATTCAAGTGGTGGATGATGGTTGTTCTTCTAAAATCTCCCCAAGTCCAAGAACCTATGCGGATGAAGAATCTTCATCAACAAAAGAAGATTGTCGACTATCCGCATTTGCATATGCGGATGACCAAAGAACAAATGCTGACAAGTTTTTGTTCTTCCACATTAACAAATGCGCACAGCCGAACAAATGCTGACAAAGGAATTACACATCCGCATTAACTAATGCGGATACTCAACATCAATGAGCCAAGTGTTTGTTCATCCACATTTGTCTATGTTGATGACCAAACACTAATGCAATAGAAAAAACCAATGCTGATGAAGATCAACACATCCGCATTAGTTAATGCGGATGAACAATAACAAATGCTGATGAAGAACTTTGTACTTAGACTAGATTATAGTACATGGGTAGTTTAGTCTTTTGTAAAGGCTTCTTGTCAGCCTATAAATAGAATATAAAACCTCGTATGTTAGGTGACTTTTGACTAACATTAGACAATCAGAATAATCAGTCTTTTGTCCATAAGGTGTTTTTGTTACTGTATAGTGCTCAAACCCTAGGATTTATTGTAACTGTTCATCTTAATCAATACAAAGTGCATTTATGAGTATTTCTTGCATTCAATGTTCTGTGATTATATGATTCGGTAATATAATCACTAACTCAATCATCATATTCGGTCCTTGTTGTTTTTTCACAACAACAGAGAACATCATTCTCAAACCCGGTCGATATCATTACTAATCCATCCGCATACCCCCATACTCATCCACCCAATTGCCCTTAATAACCCTTATCACACTTCTACACTTCCCATTAAAATCTCCCCCCATGAACTCACTCCCAGCACGAATATAATCATCCTTCAAAACTATCAAAGAACAAATTACACCAAATTTGCAACAATATTTATCTTTACTCTCAAATAAAGCCATCCTTCGATAGCTCTAATTAAGAATAAAATCCACTAGGCCCTCCATATATCTAGACATCACTTCATGTTTAACATCTTCAAAATGATTAGCAACCCTGGAAAAAACTTGAACAAAATCCAAAACGTCCCCCTTCTTAGCAAATAGCCATATGACACATCCTACAACCCTGGTTATAATAAAGTCCTTGCCCCTCAGTAACATGAATTATCCAAAGCCTCACTTGCAGCCCCCCTCCACAAACCCCATAAAACCCCATTCCCACCTAACTTACCACTACACACAACCTCACAATTTAGGTTTTTTATTTTTGGTTTTCGATTTTATTAGTTATTTTTTCATTTTCACTTTGGTTATAGTTTCGATTTTGAAACCAATGTTACATTAATCTTTAAAATTGGTACTATAATCTTATTATAAATTACTAGAGATTTAAATAATTAGAATCTATAAAATCCGATAACAAGTAATTAAATACAACAATTTAATCTATTGATCAAAACAAGAAGTAATCGTGTAATGCTAAAAGAAGATGCAAATGAAAAATAAAATAATATCTTATAAATATATAACTAGAATTTAAAACACCACGCATTGTCACGGGATTCTTACATGTTTATTTTTTTAGCAAAATTTCTACAATCTGCCGACCACATCTGCAGACATATGCAGTATAGGATGTGGACCAAACCTCTACAGTCTGCAACAAGAAGATTGTCTGTTTTTAACGTCTGCAAGCTGCTAAAATCAACTGGTGGTGCTATACGACGTGCGTGTAAGGCCCCGTTCCCGAGACGCTTATAGTTGGTCATTCATCGCACATAAATCGCACATTTATTTAAAACATTGCAGCAGAATCATTTAACTAAAATCATTTCATATAATAATAACTGCTTTTGCAAAATAATACAACATTGTTACAAAATATCATTTGTTGCATTACATCATAAAGCATCATTTTACATGAAATGGATGCCATCCAAAATAATCCAAGTAGCTGCCCAGTGCCATCCTCAGCAACTTTTACTTGCCAACTAGAAAATACATAAAAGTCAGCGTTGCTGAGTGAGTTCTAGTTTTATAAAATATATATTTTCTTTCGCTCGTTAAAACATTTTCTTTACTATCGCACGTGATCATACATCGTACATACATCAAGGTAATATTTATTATCTTCCATCATCGTTCATTTCGTACATATTGCACGTTTCATACATTTTGCACTTTTCGTACTTTTAGCACTTTTTATTATCTTTCACTTCTATCCAATCCTGTCGTATACTTAACCCTCCTCTTGGGCACAAAGCCATATCAACTAGGGTTAAGCAACAAGGATCCCATATCGTACGTATGGATCAATCACTAAGACTGACTCCCCTGTGTGTGAACTCTCATGAGGTAGACAAGATCGCACGCTTCATAACACACAGTTCATACCGCATCGCACGTATGGAGCAGCCACCAAGGCTGACTCCCACTGTATGTGAACCCTGATTTAGCCAAAATCACACGCTATTCCCACACAGTTGTCCTAACAACTCACATGGAGTTGTGAACCTCTTTCTATTTTGCTTGCAAGGCTTTCATTCGTTTATTATGTTCCAATTCTCATTATCTTAATTCTTTCGCTTCGTTAAGATAATACTTTACGTATATTGACATAATCGCACTACATGAAGCCACGTAAATAATATGTATTAAGGAACAAAACATACATCACACATCATCACACATCATCATGCATCATCATACATCATTATCTAATCATCACACATCATCATCTAGCACCCCTATCTAATCATCACACATCACCCCGGAACATTCCAAGTCATAACCTAGAATTTCCCTTTTTCCTGAAATTCAAAATAATTTTAAGTCTTAGGCGCGTGAGCACTATGCAAGCGCATGGCCTTCTGGGCGCATGGGAACACTTAGGCGCATGGGAAACGTTCTGGGAACATGGGCACTATTGGGGTGCATGGCCCAACATTTAGTCATTCTGGTCAAATCTAGGCGCATGAATACTATTCACGCCCATGGCCTTCTAGGCGCATGGGAACACTTAGACAAATTCAGCCTAATTCTATACGCACGGATACTATTTGGGCGCATGAGTTTCAAGTGCATGGGACTTAGGCGCATCACAACTAACTTTAACTCCTATCCTCATAATTCTATCCCAATTCTAATTCTAACATGTTTTAAGCTTAGTTCTTACATTCTAAGCAACATAAACACATCAACAACATCATCCTAAGATTATAATCACCCAGACATACCCCACCCATATACACATACACATGAACATACGGGTAACATACCCACTTTTATAAAAACATACATACATGCATTTCCAGCCCTAACAAGTTTAAAACATTTAAAATAGGAGATCTAGAACTTACCTGGACTCGATGAGCAGCTTCTTAATCAAACATTCTAAGCAAGGTCACAATACACAACCTGCAGATAAGTTAACACTTAAAGGAGTTAATTTCTGCCTAATTTGGCTGCTAATTTCGCTGCATGATCAGCAGTTTCGCCAGCAGTTTTACTGACATCTTCGCTGCTAGTTTTGCTAAACTTTTGTTGGAAACCATGTCTGCGATACTATCTGTAAACTACAGTTTCACAGAAAGTCTTCATAGTTTCGCTGCATGACTACATAATTTCGCTGGATGAACACCGAGTTTCGCAGAACGGGCTGAAGTTACGAACCAACCCATTTTCGACCCAAAACTTCAATCTTTTACACCCAAACCTTGGTTTATCACCTAATAAGCTATATCTAAGCTTCTTACATGTTTTTTTTACATAAAAACGTAAGTTTTGGGTGATTATTTGCCACTTTCAAAAGCCCCAAGCCCTAAAATCCTGCTTTACCCTCAAAGAAATGATTAAACCATGTTTTTTACCTGGATTCTTGGTCTTTTCTTGTTGTTTGGATGTCCACGAACACCGATCTTCAATCTATTGATCAACCGAGCCTTGAATCACCACTTTCTCTCCACTTTCTCTCTCTATACTCTCTCTCTAGGAGTTGGTGTTGAGTCATAAATAAGAGTGCCTTAAGCTGATCCGTTTATATATACCGGGCAGTCCCAGGACCTTAAACTCACCGAACACATAACCCGCGAGGTCTACTCGGTCCATACTCCATTTACCGCATATTTTTTTTTAAATAATCCCGGCTAAGTCCATTATTACTAATTGGCTTGTTTCGACTTTATTCCAGGCGTTACAAGTCCATCCCCTGTATTTACGTTTTGTCCTCGAAACCTGTTAGTCGCTAAATAGTTGAGGTAATGCTACCTCATCTCCTCCTCAACTTCCCAAGTGGACTCTGATCCCCTTCTACGCTTCCACTGTACTCGCACCAAGTGAACCATCTTATTCCTTAGCCTCTTCTCTTTACGATCGATGATCGCCACTGGTTGCTCTACATAATTGAGTCGTTCATCCACTTCAATATCCTCTAGTGGCACCACCATATCCTTGTCGGCTAAGCACTTTCTTAAGTGAGATACATGGAATGTCGAATGAATTCCACTTAACTCACTGGGCAACTCCAACCTATAGGCCACCGCTTCTACTCGAACAATGATTCGGAAAGGCCCTATGCATCTCAGGCTCAACTTGCCCCCTTCCTAAACCGAATGATGCCCTTCCAAGGTGAGACTTTCAACATAACCCTGTCACCCACCTGGAACTCAATTGCTCTACACCATTTATCGGCATACGACTTTTGCCTATCCTTAGCTGCCTTCATAAAGGCCTTGATCCTTTCCAGCTTCTCAGTCGTAGCCTTGATCACCTCGACGCTCCCTAACTCTTTATGGCCAATATCCCCCTAACAAGTTGGCGTTCTACATCTCCTATCGTATAGCATCTCATAAGGGGGCATACCAATGCTGGCATGGAAGCTATTGTTATATGAGAACTCGGCTAACGGTAAGTGGTCATCCTAACTTCCTTCAAAATCAATAACGCATGCCCGAGACATATCTTACAGCGTCTGAATGGTCCTTTCTGACTGACCATCTGTCTGGGGATGATAAGCCGTGCTGATATGTAACCTCGTCCCCATAGCATCGTGAAATCTCTTCCAAAACTTAGACGTAAACCGAGTGTCACGATCAGACACAATAGAAAACGGTACACCATGGCGACTTACAATATTCTTGATGAATAGATCCGCGAGTATCTCAGAGGAATACATTTCACGGATCGGTAGGAAGTGGGCATTCTTCGTCAAATGATCAACTATCACCCATATGGCATCATACCCTTTCACGGTACGCGGTAACTTCGTGATAAAGTCCATGGTGATATGATCCCACTTCCACTCAAGTATATCCAAAGGTTAGATCTTCCCGTACAGCTTCTGATGCTCCGCGTTCACTTGCGAACAAGTAAGGCACTTACTCACGTATTCCGCTACGTCACGCTTCATACCCGACCACAATAATCCTTCTTCATATCATGGTAAATCTTGGTAGCACAGGGATGAATGTAGCATCAAGTCTTATGAGCCTCGTCCATGATCTTTCCACGTAGATCCCCACAACAAGGAATCCACATCCGTCCAGATCGGGTTCTAACACTGAGAGTTTTCTCACCCAATTCTGCGACTAGACCTTTCATCCTTTCAGAGTTAAGACGATCTTCTCTCAAAGCCTCGTCTTGAAAATCCTTGACATGTGTCATCACGTCAGAGGTCATAATCAACTGATATGCCTTCACCCGAATCGGCTCGGGTCTTTCCTTTTGGCTAAGGGCGTCGGCCATAACGTTGGCCTTGCCCGGATGGTAATGGATCTCACAATCATATTCCTTGATGAGCTCTAACCACCTTCTTTGCCTCATATTGAGGTCCTTCTTCTCAAATAAATATTTTAAGCTCTTGTGGTCGGTAAAGATGGTGCACTTCGTCCCATATAAGTAGTGCCTCCAAATCCTTAATGCGAAGACCACCGCAGCTAGCTCTAGATCATGGCTAGGATAGTTGACTTCGTGGGTTTTTTGCTGTCAGGATGCATAGGTTATTACCCTTCCATGTTACATCAACATGCAACCTAGCCCGGAATAAGAAGCATCCGAATATACCACTAAGTCTTCACTCCCTTCGGGTAATGTTAAGACAGGAGCTTGTGTTAATCTCGCCTTTAACTACTCAAAAGCATCCTCCTATTCCCGACCCCACATGAACTTCACATCCTTGCGAGTCAATTTAGTCAAAGGTGAGGCTATCTTGGAAAAGTCTCGAATTAATCTCCTGTAATAGCCTCCCAACCCCAAGAAGCTACGAATCTCAGATGGCGTCTTTGGAGACTTCCATTGCATCACCGCCTCAACCTTTGACGGGTCCATCATGATTCCCTCAGCATTTACCAAGTGACCTAGAAATTGCACCTTGCGTAACCAAAAAGTACACTTAGAGAATTTAGCATACAACTTCTCTGTCCTAAGTGTCTCTAATAACTCACGTATGTGGCCGGCATGTTCTTCCTTGCTCTTAGAATAAATCAGGATATCATCAATAAACACGATCACTGATTTATCTAACATCGGTCGACACATTCGGTTCATCAAATCCATAAAGGCAGTTGGCACGTTAGTTAGACCGAAAGACATAACGAGGAACTCGTAGTTCCATAACACGTGCAAAAATTTGTTTTAGAAATATCTTGCTCCTTCACCTTCAGCTGATGGTAGCCAGATCGAAGATCTATCCTCAAGAACCAACTGACATCTTGGAGTTGATCAAACAAGTCATCAATCCTCGGTAATGGATACTGATTCTTCACCGTCAACTTGTTCAACTCACGGTGGCCGATACACATCCTCATGCTACCGTCCTTCTTCTTTACGAACAAGACCGAAGCACCCCAAGGAGATACTCGGTCTGATGAAACCCTTATCAAGTAGCTCTTGCAGTTGCTCCATCCTTTATCTGAGGGAGCCAAACCATACGGCGCCTTAGTAACGGGCTGAGCATTGGTACCAAGTCAATCTGAAATTCGATTTCATGATCCAGTGGCACACCTGATAAATCCTCTGGAATACATCGGGAAAGTCACACACCACCGTTATCGAAAATTGTGGTGTTGATTGTTCACATCCTTCACGTAGGCCAAATAGGCACTACATCCACACCTCATGCACTTTCCCGCTACCGCCATCGAAATCACATTCGGAATCATCGTAACTCGATCACCGTCTATCGTCACTGAACTCCCGTCAGTGTTGTCAGTCTATCATCTTATTGCGACACATAATGTTCGCCTCGTATTCCGCTAACCAATCCATTCCTAGGACTACATTAAACCCGCCTAAGGTCATCACAAAAGTCTAGAAGGAAACTTACGACCTTCTAGTTCTATATCACGACCTCAATCAAGTCAGAAATCCTGGTAGACTTACCTATGGTAGTTTCTATATCTAGGGCTCATCAATACAGCTACTACTAACAGGCAAATTACACAGAAAGAAGCAGAAATAAAACTCCTACTAGTACCAGAATCAAATAGCACAGAAGCAAGAGTTTGGTTTACTAGAAACGTACCTGACACCATATAAGGGTCCGACCTAGCCTCCTCCCTGGTAATCGTAAATTCCCTGGCGCTTGCCCTTTGCCCTTTAGTTCCGGTCTTCTTCCTTGCCCCGAACTCTCCGCCCTCGGCTTCATGCACTCCTGCTCAGATGGCCGTTTTCTCCATATTTATAACACCTTATGACCCCACGCCATTCCCTCGCCATAACCAGGTTCCCACATTTGAAGCAGATGCTTGATCCCCCTTTGCATTCTCCCGAATGCTCCTTACCACATTTAACGCACTTCTTCATGCACGAACTTGATGACCCCACCCTAACGGTCATCCATTTTCATCCTCTTGTTATTTGGAGTGAAACCACCACTCCAACCTTTTCCCATTCCCAGTCCGGTCACCACCACCAGTCTTCTCACCTCAACCACGCCCCCTCTCTCTCATCATATAGCCTTCGCCATCAACAACCACTGACCTGAACGTACCCGGCTTGGCGGCTATCATATGCCTGCAGATATCCCCCTAAACTACCTCTTAATCTTTTGTGACATAGTGTCACCTGATCCGGCACCAGTCGTGCCATCTCGTTGAATTTTTGTGTACTGTTGGTGTGTCTGGTTCCCACTTCCAATTGCAGGAACTCCCTCTCTCAACCTTGTCAAGTTCCCTATGAGACAAAATTCTTCGATCACCACTTCTTCAACCACTCCACCTCATTCTTCTAATCGCTCTACTACCCTCAGCTTGGACAATATTGTCCCACCAACACAAAGCTATGTCCACAACGAGTGGGCAGCAAACTTAACCTTCTGATCCGCCCGACACTCGCTGATATTTAGTACAACCTCCATTCCTCTCATCCATCGGTGAGCAGCAGCAGGAGTGCCACTACGATCAAAGGTAGGGGGCTTGCATCTTTGGAATGCCCATAGTTACAACCTCGTGCAGTTTCCTGTACGGGCTCCTCCTCATCATCATCGGAGACAACCATCTCAGTTTCCGGTTGTTCCTCCTCCCCCTTGCTTCCCTTGCCCGTTGACCCCTTCCTATCTTCCTTCTCCTTCTTCTTCTCCTCATTCCTCACAGCATTGATAACTTCGGTCACTACAGACGGTAAGACTGTCTGCATGACCTGGTGCACCTCGTCAGCAATCGCCTCCCTAGCTGAGGCATTTAAACTAGCATTCTCATTCTCCTTGCTCCACCATGCACCTCAAGGTTCTCGTGAGCTGTCTCAGGAGCCTTAGCACTACTCATGGTCACACGTGGCCTTGTACCACGTCCACCATGACCTCTGCTTTTAGAATCCTTCAAAGGTTTCCGCCCAGCCATCCTCTAAAAACTATAAGATTCAAATACTAACACCGTCATTCAAGGTAATAGCTCAGTTTATGTCGAGCACAGTAAGTCCCAAATTACAGTAGCCAGTTGTGATTAGCCACTTACTTTACTCATCATACCCTAAACATTTCCAATCCTGACTACATCAGTTTCTAAATCTACTAAGTGCACATAAATCAAATAGCATGTGCACATAATACTGTTAACATTAAAGAAAATACCTGATGGCACGTAGCTACTTGGGCTGGCATCCCTTTTCTTTTATCCCATTCTCAGGTTAAGATTAGGTTTT
This sequence comes from Flaveria linearis, assembly GCA_024085815.1. Lineage (NCBI taxonomy): Eukaryota > Viridiplantae > Streptophyta > Magnoliopsida > Asterales > Asteraceae > Flaveria > Flaveria linearis. The sequence continues at coordinate 29,064,917 of CM044006.1, forward strand.
AGAAAATAATTATCCAATACTCTTAAACTTTGGCTCTGATACCAACCTGTAAGGCCCCTATCCCGAGACCCTTACAGTTGGTCATTCATTGCACATAAATCGCACATTTATTTAAAACGTTGCAGCGGAATCATTTAACTAAAACCATTTCATATATTAATAACTGCTTTTACAAAATAATACAACATCATTACAAAATATCATTTGTTGCATTACATCATAAAATCATCATTTTACATAAAATGGATGGCATCAAAAATAATCCAAGTAGCTACCCCGTGCCATCCTTAGTAACTTTTACCTGCCAACTGGAAAATACATAAAAGTCAGTGTTGCTGAGTGAGTTCTAGTTTTATAAATATATATTATCTTTCGCTCGTTAAAACATTTTCTTTACTATTGCACGTGATCATACATCGTACATACATCAAGGTAATATTTATTATCTTCCATCATTGTTCATTTCGTACATATCGCACGTTTCATACATTTCGCACTTTTCGTACTTTTTGCACTTTTTATTATCTTTCACTTCTATCCATCCAGTCGTATACTTAACCCCCCTCTTGGGCACATATCACACGTATGGAGTAGTCACTAAGACTGACTCCCTGTGTGTGTGAACTCTCATGAGGTAGCCAAGATCGCATGCTACATAACACACAGTTAATACCACATCGCACGTATGGACCAGCCACCAAGGCTGACTCCCACTGTGTGTGAACCCTCATGAGTTGGCCAAAATCGCACGCTATTCTACACACAGTTGTTCTAACAACTCACATGGAGTTGTGAACCTCTTTCTATTTTTGTTACAAGACCTTCATTCATTTATTATGTTCCACTTCTCATTATTTTAATTCTTTCGCTTCGTTAAGATAATACTTTACGTATATTAACATAATCGCACTACGTGAAGCCACGTAAATAATATGTATTAATGAACAAAACATACATCACACATTATCACACATCATCATGCATCATCACACGTCATCATCTAATCATTACACATCATCATCTAGCACCCCAATCTAATCATCACACATCACCCCGGGAACATTCCAAGTCGTAACCTAAAATTTCCCTTTTTCCAAAATTCAGAAATAATTCTAAGTCTTAGGCGCATGAGCACTATACAGTGCATGGCCTTCTGGGTGCATGGGAACACTTAGGAGCATGGGAAAAGTTCTGGGCGCATGGGCACTATTGGGGCGCACGACCCAACATTTAGTCATTCTAGGAAAATCTTGGCACATCAATACTATTAAGGCGCATGGCCTTCTGGGCATATGGGAACACTTAGTCAAATTCAGCCTAATTCTGGGCGCATGGATACTATTTGAACGCATGAGTTTTAGGCGCATGGGACTTAGGCGCATGACAACTAACTTTAACTACCATCCTCATAATTCTGTCCCAATTCTAATTCAACATGTTTTAAGCTTAGTTCTTACATTCTAAGCAACAGAAACACATCAACAACATCATCCTAACATTATAATCACCCAAGACATACCCCATCCTTATACACATACACATGAACATACGGGTAACATAGCCACTTTTATAAAAACATACATACATGCATTTCCAGCCCCAAACAAGTTTAAAACATTTAAAATAGGGATCTAGAACTCAACTGGACCCGGTGACCAGCTTCTCAATCAAGCTTTCTAAGCAAGGGTCACACTACACAACCTGCAGATAAGTTAACACTCGGTGAGCATTTCACTGGCATCTTCGTTGCTAGTTTCGCCCAACTTTCATTGGAAACCACGTTTACGAAACTATCTGCAAAACTACAGTTTCGCAAAAGTCTTCATAGTTTCGCTGCATGACTACATAATTTCGCTGGATGAACACCTAGTTTCGCAAAACGGGCTGGAATTACGAACCAACCCATTTTTGACCCAAAACTTCAATATTTTGCACCCAAAACCTTGGTTTATCTCCTAATAAGCTATATCTAAGCTTGTTACATGTTTTTTACACAAAACATGAGTTTTGGGTGATTCTTTGCCACTTTCAAAAGGCCTAAGCCCTAGAATCCGGGTTTACCCTCAAAGAAACGATTAAACGATGTTTCTTACCTGGATACTTGGTCTTTTATTGTTGTTTGGATGTCCATGAACACCAATCTTCAATCTCTTGATCAATCAAGCCTTGAATCACCACTTTCTCTCCACTTTCTCTCTCTATACACTCTCTCTAGAAGTTGGTGTTGAGTTGCAAATAAGAGTGGCTCAAGCTGATTGGTTATATATATCGGGCGTTCCCAGGACCTTAAACTCCCCAAACACATAACTCGCGAGGTCGTCTCGGTCTATACTCCATTTCCCGCATATTTCCTTTTAAATAATCCCGCTAAGCCTATTATTATAAATTGGCTCGTTTTGACTTTATTTCGGGTGTTACAGTGCGGGACGGTAGGGTGATGGTAGATTGTGGGTGGTGGTGGATGGTGGGGTGGTGTGTGTGGACAGTGGTGGTGGCAGACAGTGGGTGGTGGTGGTGGCGGACGGTGGGTGGTGGTGGTGGACGGTGGGTGGAGGCGGATAGTGGTGGCGGACGGTGGTGGTGGAGGCGGACGGTGGTGGTGGAGGTGGACGGTGGTGGTGGTAGACATGGGTGGTGGTGGGTGATGGTTTTTAAACATCTACAAACTTTAGAAGACTTTGGAAGTGGTTGTACCAAGTCTACACCATGCAGACCACGCGCATACTTTTTTTAATGAAAAATATTCCAAAAACAAACACTTACAAATGTTAACGTCTACGCCTGGTTTGTGCGACACGGACAAAAGACGCCAGGAAGATCTTTTCTTAGAAAACAAACACCCCCTCAGTGATTATCTTCATTTTCCAAGATTATGATATTCCTTCTTCTCTCCTATCATGATCGGTGAACATCAATTAACCTAATTATTCAAGTGTTATCAATGGTGGCCAACCCCATTTGATCGACTCGCCATCTTTATTCATGTTTCATCTTCCTAATCTCTAACATCGTTCAACCAATGATTTTTAACTAATAGTCATAGAGCATGAGGAAACATCATTATAATCACAATCCAATCATATAAGAAAAAAGAAAAAGAAAACTTTGTTGAATAATAACAAAGTGAAGTGGGCCATTTTTTGCAAGTTTGCAAAGATTGGTGCTGACTTATACATTTAATAGTATATATTATAATAGCATCTCTAGTTTTGTTTCTAGATATATAATATATAAACTTTATATATATATATATACATATATATATGTGTGTGTGTGTGTCTGTGTGTCATGTGTGTATAGGTTGTATATATGTATTTTAACAATATAAATTCTTAAAAACTTAAAACATAGGACCCACACTCTTTTTTTATAATCATAAGAAACCTAACCACCCTTTTATTCATCAGCTTCCCACATCAACACCACAAAGCCCTACCATCACCTACATCACCGCCTCCATCACCGCTTTCATCACCACCTCCACCGTGATACTCCACCAACACCAATCGCCATCATCATCATGCCATTAACATCATCATTTGTACATCGGCAGGCCACCACTACCAATCATTCATACCACACATCTGACAATCATCACCACTTCAAGCACCACCATCGCGCTATGGTGAAGGTCGATGGTGGAGATTTGAAAGTAGCAGAATGAGTTGATTGGGCCACAACGTCGGTTCCTTGGCCAGATCAGAGATGGGGTAATTGAGTAATACAAAAAATCACTACAAGAAAAAGATTCTATGGTGACTAGACCTATGGCGATGACATGGTGTTGTCGCTATAGTCACTCTATGGTGATGACATGTCGCCATAGGGTCAGCTTGGCTTTTAGCTACTGCAGACCTATGGCAACGACAAGTTGTCGCCTTAGTGGCAACCTATCGCGATGACGCTAGTCGTCGTCAAGTTTGGTCGCCATAGGTTATTTTATTTAGTTTTGATTTATTAAATAAACAAAAAAATTAAAAAACTGTGTGCACTCTATACCGATGTCATCGCCATAGGTAAAAAACCATTTTTCCCTCTAAATCATATAAAAAAAATTTCCCCTAAAAAATTTGCATGCATCCTATGTTAATTTTTTTAAGAATTTAATATTAATAAATAAAATAATATTATTAATATTATATTAATACTAATTTATGTATATATCATTGCTAATATAAGTATTATGTTATTATTACAAGTATTGCTATAATTATAATCATAATAATATATATATACATTATATTTATTAATAATAATATCATAATTAAGTTTAGGATCCAATATGTTCGTTTATGATGGTTTTTTCGATTACATGTGTTAAAGGTTAATTGTAATCCAATGATATCAATGTTAAATTATACACGTTGATTGTACTTTATGGGAATATTATGTTTATTAACTATATGTTAAGTTTATTTATGCTTCATTATCAGTAATGAGTGTCAACATGTTAAATATGTTTGGTTATGATGATTAGCATCAATTAGATTCGTCATATGTTAATTATGATCCAATTATGATCATTTGTATTCAATTATACACTATGATGATAATTTACAAGAAATTATTCTTATTAACATGAAGTAAGTTTGTTTTTGCTAAATAATTATCAGTAAGAGGCAAACAATGTTAAATAGTCTGATTATGATGGTTAGGATGATTACAAATGTTAAAGATTACCTATGATCCAGTAATAAAGATCATTGTTGAATTATTCATGTTAGTGGTAAATTGAGTTAGTTTATGTACAATTATCTTCAATTAGTATCAAACAAACTCAAAGGTGCGTAGTTATGATGATTAGGGTTGATTACATACGTTAAAAATTAACTATTATCGAATTACAATCGTTGACGTTGAATCATAAAGATTGCATCAATGGATATACAACGTTAGATCAATGGATGTCTAATAACATCAACAATGCACTGTTATCATACCTAGGTTTTGTATACAAAAGCAACCAACAACATAATACTATACTAATACTAATAAGAATAAGGAGGATGAGGATAAGGACAGGGACAAGGGACAGGGGGACAGGGACAGGGACAAGGGACAGGACAGGGACAGGGAACAGGGACAGGGACAGGGACACAGGACAGGACAGGGACAGGGACCGGGGACAAACACATGACAGGGACAGGACAGGGACAGGGACAGGGACAGGGACAGGGACAGGGACAGGGACAGGGACAGGGACAGGGACAGGGACAGGGACAGGGACAGGGACAGGGACAGGGACAGGGACAGGGACAGGGACAGGGACAGGGACAGGGACAGGGACAGGGACAGGGACAGCGACAGGGATAGGGACAAAATAACTAATAATAATAATAATATAATAATAATAATAATAATAATAATAATAATAATAATAATAATATTATTATTCTTATTATTAATAACAGTAATAACAATAAGCTTATCCAAACGTCTATATCGAATATGACCCAAAAATGATGTAGTTAAAAAGTTTCATATGCAAAACATTGAGACTAGATTGAAACATATTATATATTACTAATTACCAACTTCTTTATGCATAATGGTTTACGTATAGGGAGTTTTTTAAAAAAAATTTGACTTTTCACTTTTACCCAAAAGTTTTTTATATTTACAAAGTAACCTTCTAAAATACGATTATTTTTACTTTAAACCTAAAACTATCCATCTTTTAAATTAATTTAATCTCATAAAATTTAATACTTTCAACTTTGGCCCCCATATAATTTTCATATTCTTTAAAGTTTTGTCTTACGTTCGTTTTAGGTTTTGCAAGTTAACATGACACAAACATGCATGTGCGACTCACCAATTTTACGTTTCACTTTACGTATCTTCTAAATTTTATGAGTTAACACAACACAACGTGCGTGCGTGTTTACCATTTTTACATCTATTTTCCCCCTTTAATGGTTCGTCGCAAAACATGAGTCATAAATCGACTTAGTTATATTTTTATATGTTTTACGTTATGGTCTTATATTTTTTGTATTACACACTGAAATTTCAATGTTGATGGTAATTATGGTGGTGTGGACACTGACCACGATTTATGCCTCCGCAACGCGGGGAGCTTAATTGTAGTTCTTACCTAATTACCACATGATAGTAAGATGACATTGGTACACCACGAATATACATGTAATTGAGTTTGTAGCGCATACATTTGTCGCATTCGTGAATGCAACAACCTGTTGGTTCAGGCCCCAAATACACACAACTCACACTCACGTAATATGATCAATATTTGAAATGTTCTAGACTTTTTCTATATTCTAAACAAAAACAAGATACAAGACTTATAAAGGAAATAAAACCAACTTAAACACCTACGTAAATTTTGCATCCATGATCTTCATGTGCCATATTCTCCCAATTTCCACGTATTCTCCATATTACTTGGTCAAACTATTGACTAAATCACATTAATGAGTAGACAATTGATGACCCACTCAAATGACCTGTGAACCCTTAAACCCGTGACCCGTTAAAGAAACCGATTAACCCAACAATCACCCCCTTAATCGGTTTTTTCACACCACTTTGATAACAACACCGAATCATTGTCTTCTCGACCATCTCGACTTTTACCAACAGCCGATCTTCACCTTGGTCTCCCGTCCAAAGTCTTTACGTTCTACTCAAACCAATAACCACACTTGCAACATCTCACATGGCATCCTGTTGGAACCCCGTTCATTAATGTCTTGACTCTTCACAGATCAACGCTCTTCCCCGGTCTCATCCAAAGTCACTCGACGTGACGGATCCTTTCTGCTCGCTTTTTACGCACACACGCCGGTCTCCTCTTGCTATGACTCATTGATCAAGGCATACACCTCAGCACTTCTGCCAAGAAAGCAAAACAGCCATTAAAAACAGTAAAATGTGTTTTTTATATGACTCAATCGGAACCACATTCCTAGCAATTACCAAACATCGATCAACACTACAGCCACAGAACATCGATGTTCATCACGGTCACCCCCGTTGTCTCTACCGGCACTTCTCCAGGACACGCCTGACCCGAACACACCTTCTCCCTCCGTCTTCTGCTATCGAACACTCCCCTAAAAGCCCCCGGTCCCTGCTGCGTTTGCCCTGCAGTGAAGGGCTGCCATTCGACGGTCGACTCTCAAACCAGCCTCTCCTCCTCGAGCCCTAGGCTCTGATACCAAATGTTGGTTCAGGCCCCAAATACACAAACTCACACTCACGTAATATCAATATTTGAAATGTTCTGGACTTTTTCCATATCTACAAAAACAAAATAGATACAAGACTTATAAAGGAAATAAACCCACTTAAACAACCTACGTAAATTTTGCATCCATGATCTCCATGTGCCATATTCTCCTAATTTCCACGTATTCTCCATATTACTTGGTCAAACTATTGACTAAATCACATTAATGAGTAGACAATTGATGACCTACTCAAATGACCCTGAACCCTTAACCCGTGACCCGTTAAAGAAACCGTTAACCCCACAACCATCGATCTTGTTGAACACCACCACCTACACTTCATAAGATATTAGATTTCTAGATAAAAATACTACTACTAAAATTTATAGTGTGTAATGTAACACCACTTCCGATTGAAACATATAATTCTTTTATAAGTTAGTTATTAACACTCAATTCATTCATGTCAAGATATTAATATATATGTACTTCTTCAATTCTAGATTTCCTGCGATGTCCATGTAGTTTAAATATAAAAAAATCATATTTCTTATTTATGGATTTTTAAGTCAGAATTGAAAATACAAGAATATTTTTATGCATTTATCATTCATTTTTTGTTGTTTTCATAATGATCTTCCCTTTATACTTGAAATGGTGTTGTTTTTCCTTAAATTCCGATTTAAAGTTTCAAAATTTTTCACACCCCCTGCTTCTAATAAACATGAGAATTCAAGTTGTATGTGATGAGGTGGACCAATCACAGGGTAGTGCAAATACCAACCTCTGCTTATTAAGCATTCACAATTCTATTCCTTATCTTTATCCATATAATTACACTAAAAATCACTACTTCTTCTATCCTTTCAATTAAAAATATATTTTTATACCTTTTCATTACTTTTCTCTCTCCTTCACTCACAATCACTTTCAAAAATTGAAAAATTTATAAGATTGTACAGTGATTCTTCAATATACATCCACAATAACATTTTCTCTCTCCTTCACTCAACCATCAAAATCATTCCATATAATATACCAACAAACTCACATGAATAGGAACCGGTTTGTGAAGCTCAATATGTGTGTGTTATATAAAATCAAAATAACTTAATAATTAAAGGATGATAAATTATAAAATCACCCTGGTAAAATAATTTCACAAATTTTGGTGATTATAAGGGCGTGTGTAATAATGGTGTGAGTATGAGCAAAATGTGTTGTTATTTATGTGTCACCTGTGCAAGTCTTGTGGTTACATTCTTACTCACCGAATGTATTAGTCTAATGAGTGCGGCAGTAACACAATATTACTTAATGATTACTAATAATTGATTGTATATATTATAAATATATATATTAAATCAGACATTATACCATCATTACTTTTTACTTACGTTTTCATACTTAACTTATGTCTTAGTTTGGTTTCACATGTATATTGTATACATTATATATATGTGTATGTGTACTTGAGATGTATGAATAAAGATATAATTACTCCATTCATTATATTTTATTTCTTGATGCTATTAGACTGTTAATATATAACACATTAGCACGACAAGCTTTTATTTCCATCTTCAAACTCATAAACACCCATTTTTGAATTGTAGCAGATAGAATCCGAATCTAAACTTCTTTTGCATGTTGAAACTTAAGGCAACAAAGGTGGATTTTCCAAACATGTTGTTTTGGTTGAATACTGGTTAACCCAACACCACCATAATCCACTGATGCAACAACCGTTTCGATTTGTTTTTTTCCATGAGCTTTTTCCGAACCCAATTCGTCATACACTGAGATGGCAACCGAAGTAGCTGCTTTATTCGAGAAAACAATGAGATCGGAAAAGTCATACTTCGTTTTAGGTGCGTTATTTGCAATGGTATAGGAGAAAACTTTTGGTTGTGTCTCTTTGCGGCAATGCGTCAGGTACGTAACTAGTCAAATCTGCTTTATTATTGTTTGATGGCTTTCTAATTTATATTTAGGATGTGAGAATCACAGGTCCAAGTTAGGTGTGTTGGTAACATATTAAATCTTAAAATAATAGGTTTTATGATACGTAATACCAAGTAAAAGATTACAATCATGCAGTTCACTATATCAAGTCAAACCTACATTCACTCTTTTATGTAGTATATAAAATGATCAAGCTATCCGAATTTTCATACAAAACCTGGTTTATTTAGTAATTAGTTGAGTCCTTGTCCAGTAAACTTTGGATTGAATCGGCATAAGAGATGAAACAAAAATCTATTTGTTTTTGGGATTTCTATTTGGCGAAATTGCCAATTGATGTATGGTAACTGATGGTTTAAAACCGATGGACGTGTAACAGATAAACATGAATTAGATTTTATTAATTTTCCGTTTCTTAGAGATTGAATGGTAACCGACAGAGGGTTTAGTTTATACTAAGGATATATATTCATTTAGCCTCCTAATTTCTTATTTTCTTTTATTAATTCACGTTTATTTTCTTAAAAATGGTGAGGATATATAAGGATTTTGACATAGTGGATATATACGTCAAAATTGCAACTTAACATATATTTGTATTCATAACATATTGTTACATTCATAATGCGACATTGTTAAAATAATTTTCTTTAAGATTGCACCATGACATGTTAATGTGAATAGTAAAATGCATCATTAACTGGTCATATACATAAATTATCGGTTCTTTGCTTCTAGTTATTAAGCCTTTTTAAGACCTAAATTACTTACTCAAGATATAGATTGATAAGCATGCTTGATTTATGTTTTCCTTAGTATCATTTTGTTTGATTAAGCGTTACTAATTGTTTGATCAGGATCCTAATGAATTTAGTTAATTATATAAAAATTATGATTCTTATGAGTGTAGTTCAATACCAAACGGATAGACTGAAAAACAGATTCGAGGTTCACAACTTGAAATTATATAAAAGTTAAGCTTATATAACTTTATATTTCTTATAAACAACTTTAAAAAAATTATCTGTGAAATTTTCACTTTTACAATCACATGGATTCTTTAACCTTATACACACTATATTATTATTCTAAAGAACATGTAGTTTAAATCAACGAGAACCCTAAGTTCTTCCTTATGGTACAATTTATATTCACGTAGGCCATCTTATGAATATATCGTTGTAGATATATGTATAAGCAATCAAAACTCTAGTTGTCACCCTTGACATCTTTAGGCACATTTCATGATTTAACTTAGCCTAAGATATTGTAGTTATAAAGGTATTATATAAAGTAAAAGACCATAGCTATTTTATTAATGTCGTGAAAGGTTATAGCTGCTCTTACATTGTGGTAAAAGACTTATAAATTAAAGGTAAAATTATGATACAAGAATAGCCGTGCCCTCTAAAGCTCATTTTAAGATTATAGAAGACTATAAGATTTTGAAAATAGAAATGAGCATAACTCAATCACAATTACTTCTCAATTGATATTATGTGACGAGATTATTATTTATAAGCAAAGGTTGAGAAAATATTTTAATTTGCCATAAATTAAAAATACTCAAAGTAGCAATATTTGAGTAGAAAATGTTTAAAACAACAATCAGGAAAGTTGTGTGAAACTAATCCATTCCTTGAAGTGAATGTATTTATACATGAAAGTTGTATGGTTTTAATCCACTCTTTGAAGTTTGTGATGTGCTTAAACACTAACCATTATAAAATTCATGATCATGTAAGTAATTTAGAACATTGTGCGATGCTCATGTTAAAGATGAGTTATGAAATTGAACACAAGAAGTGACACACTAAGAGTGATTATATATAACAAGATATGGAAAAGTGCTATAACATGACTGTTTAAAACAATAATGCATTATTCTCTCGTACTTATGGCACGTATACAATAAACAAGTGCACTAAAATGTATATGATCATAAACCAGAAGTTTATGGATCATGATTAGTTAATAAATTGGCATGACCGATAAACCATCCCGATCAATGATGATGTGAAATGTATTGAAAAGCTGAGAGACTTTTCAAATTGATAATTATACATGTATGTTGCAGGACCGTTAAAGGATGACCAATACAATTAGTCTGATAATGAGAGAGTGTTAAAACACTTAACAGTTCAAATAGGGAACCAGATTTAAACAATGTAAAAAACACTAGTAACAATAAGACAGAACTCAAGAACAATATATATAATATGGTTTCAAGAATGTTGTATATAAATCTCAAGTTCTTTTAGAAGATGCATAATTAAATAGAATACAAGACTCTGAGATACTTTATACTACATCCTAAACCAGCGATACTTGAAAAGCTAGTTGGATCATTAAAAGATAACAAATCAATGTAGAGTCAAAAGGCAGATTGCCTTTTGACTAGTGACTATGACATGCCATAGCTCACATCCAAATATACAAAAAGGATAAAAGTACATAAAGTATAAAGTTACAGACTCAAGACCTCATGTAAAGTTATAAAAGCATGGACTTTTCAACCAACTCATGCAATTGGTGAGTCTTCAGAGTTGCAGCGGAAAGTGGGTCAGCTTTATGCAAAAGTACATCTGAGAAAAGCATGTTCTTCTATCTTTGGAAGAATCAGTCTTCACTTTATTTGGCTTTGGAAGACTTCGCCTTGAAGATTCTGGAGACTTTATCTTTTGGTTTCGGAAGATCTAGTCTTTGACTTCGGATGATTTACACTTAAAGTATTTCCTGAGTATAGTGTAAATCTTCTAAACAACTTCTACCTTGTACTAAGTGTATGCATGCAGGAAGTCTTTGGTTGCTTTGGTTACATCAGCCTTTATATTAACCTTACAAACTCCTCCTAGGATGATGCTACCAAAATAGAGAATGTTGTTCATCAGTTGACAGTCATCATTAGGATCAAGACCATTCCCTTCTCATCATTTGGTCAGGATCATTCAGACTCTTATAGTACCTTCTCATGTCATGGAGATCATGTAAGGTAGATTAAGAATGTCATGCAAGAAGTAGACATCTTGACCACGTTGATCTCTGATGACATACCATCTGTCTAGATTAGTAGCAAAGGTCCAAGATAAGATGGGTCTTCCAGTTGGAAGAGGTTGTACTTGTGTAGGAGTTGGTTGAGCAGCCTCTGTTGCACTTCCTCCGATGCTCTGACTCATCCTGAGATTTGGAAGTGGATGCCTTTGTCTTCTTATATACTCTCTTCAGGGCCATCCTTATCTTCCTCTTTGGAGTGTTAAACTAAGAAAGCTGGTCGTGAGTACCAGGTTCTTCTGTTATGCCTCTCCCAGTTGGGTCCTCTTCCTTCGTAGGTTTAAAAGGAGAAGAAGTAGAACCCTACTGTGGAATAGAAGATGACGTTGGCTGAAATGCAGCTGAAGATCCAGGTTATGTTATCTGTGTTGGTTCAACCTTACCTCTACCTCAGGAGAGCTTGGCTTGGTGGAGAATGTAAGTCCACAAGCTCTCCCATTTTAATCTTCTGCTTGATCACTCTAATGTCCTCATTCATAGTGGATAGAGACATTAGACTAAGCCTCCTTCCAGATAGTGAACTCTCTCCCCTATTCCTCTTCCCTCTTTTTCCTCCTCCTCAATCTCCGCAGAGGTGATTTTCCTCTTCCCTTTGTCACTCACAGGCCTTGGCAAAATAGGGGAGTGAGATTTGGCCTTCATTGCTTGGTACATGAGTCAAGCTCTGGCCAGAGAGAGGTTGTGAAGCACCTTCACTAATTGGTGCCTTGCTAAGGGCAAAAGATGTTGAAGTAGTTGTTTCTGTGACAATGCTCACAGGTTCTTTCATTGCCTTCAGTCGAGTTTTCCCCTTCGATGCTAATCTTGGAGTCCACCTCAACATCCAGTTGACCAATGGCATTGCCTGTTTACAGTTGCCTTCTTCTATACCTTAACTCTTTAACAATACTGTCTTGAATTCTCTCAGCCAATATGACAGCCTGCCTGTGTTGAGTTGGGTTGACTAGTGGCATATTGACTAGAGAAAGACTGTCATAGAAGTTCAAGGTTTATAAATTGAAGACCTCTGGCTATCCTTGAAATCTATGTAGTACTAGGGCTCTTCTATCAGCATCATACCTTCACCCTAGAATTTCATTTACAGCTCCATAGGTTGGGGTTGACATTGCCCTTAGTATTCCCTCCTCAAACAGACTTTGTATAAGAGAGTCCAATCAGTGTGAACGTGAGGAGGTTGCTGAGTGTGGATAATTGAAAGTGAGGTTTGTGATACTTAATGTCCAAACTCTAAGAAGGACTCCTAGGTTCTATGATTATACAACTTCCTCCCCTTTTTGGTAGCATCACCCCCTTACATAGGTGAGCGGAGGTTAAGTCTGTCACATCTCAATTCTTATGGTCCTGGTTAGTCCTCTCCTGAAGGGTCATAGCTAGTTGTTCCTTGAGATCAGAAATCTCAAGTTGCTGATCATTTACCCTTCTTCGCAAAGTAGTCACTTGAGATTCCAAGTGACCGACCTTGGAGACTAAATAGGTGCATGTTTTGTAAGTTTTTGGACTTTTAGTCTAAGGTTCCCCTCATCTTCAGTACTGGGGATGAAGAATTGGACCTATCTTCTTCCTCATCACCAGCTTGGTGTTCTTAGCTGTTAGATTTCCCCTACTTACTAACAACTTCAGTTGAAGTGTTAATGTGCTAGGTTGCTATGGTTGAGGTCTTAATGATGTAATCACTTGCATAAGTGAGAGACTCTTCCATATGGATCTCCTAAACAGTTCTGGAAGATCACCTCATTTAGGGTGGATGATGTGGGCTAGATATGGGTGACACAGGAGTATCATCTCTCTTTGCAGGGAAGAGAAGAGAGATTCATTACTCTTAAGTGCCATATCCTCATCATCATAGAATTCAAGGATGGGAATTGGCTGGTTTAGATCTAGAGGCTGGGGATGGTAACTTTCCCCTAAAAGTTATTCACTAAAGTTTTAAGTCTTTAAGTAAAGTCTTAAGGCTTCTTGGTTATGAGTTCTTCAGTCTGAGCATGAGAACCTCATGATTGATCATTTATGAGATGGGAGTGGTTTGCTCCTCAGAGAAGTGGGAGCTCCAGTGTCCACTTCCTCCTCTATGGGTGGTGATATGGGGGCCTACACAAGTTGAATAACATGTGCAGGGTTTTTCTTTGGATTTTCTTAGTAGGTGATGGTTATTTATGTTTGTATGAGTTGTCTTGAAGTGGAAGGTAGGGTTCAACACTAGCTGGTGCTGCTAGGTGTCACCTTGAGCAATGAGCTCTAACTTTTTAGGACCAGAGCTATTTCTACCCTGAGAAGCCAACAGTTGGCTTTCTTATAGTCTTAAAGATGTCAGTTTTCGTCTGTCCTAGTTTTAGAATATTACCTGTTCCCCCAAGTGTGAGCCCAATTCACAGTTAAGAATGTGTTGGACATATCTATGGAACATATAATATTCTAAGGAGTCCAAGTTTGCAAGCAAATTGTTATACACAAATTGTGAACACCTGAACTTGACACCATGAACCATCCCATGGACTATGAATGAGATGTCCTCTGAAATTTGGTCCTAACCTCCATGCTTGTTAGACAAGCTGTGGATAATGACTTGGAGGAGGTACTTCAACTGAGGAGAAACCTTCCCTTTCTTGAAGGTTCTAACTGAGAAGTCACCTTTATAGCCCATCTGCTCAAATAAGTGGTTTATAGTAGATTAAGGAAAAGATAATTCACCTTCTGCATCATCCAGCTATAGATGAGAGTTGATGGAAGCTGGAGTGATGAAGATTGTCCTCCCCTGCACTGTGGCATACAGTGCATTCTCCCCATCCATGGTGATGTCTTGGCAGGTCCTCTAAAAGTCTGAAAGTTAGTCCTCATAGAGTGGAGGATCAATGGTGAGGAAGGTGAAGTAGTGAGACAGAGAAAGAAAGTGACAAATCTCTGAGAAACTTGGATCTTTCTCAAAGTTTAACAAAGCAACTTGATTATGTTACCTGTGAAGCTGCATGGAAAAATTTGGTTGGTTTCAGCGATCAAGGTTGGCCATTTGAGATAGCTTTGATGTGAAGGAAGACGAGAACAAAGGTGGGGAGTGGAAATTTAGGTTTAGAGAATTTTCAGATGAACAAGATAGTGAAAGAGGGGCGAACCATTGGATATATTATATGAAATGGACTTTAGACAAAGTTAATGCAAAAGATAAACTTTGAAGTTCGAATATCGGTCCCACCTCTGACAAAGTTCCCAAAAAGGTAGTTTTCTTGGAAGTTGAAACTCTTCCGAAGGTTATTTATCTTTGGAAGTTTTGAAAAACTTCCGAAGCCAAATTTTGACTTCGGAAGATATTCCTTAGCTTTGTGAGAAATGGCTTCGGAAGAAACTTGAAGTATTTTTGAAGATCAAGATAGGTTGGACTCACCATTAGATTAGTGTTTGTTTATCTTTTTTGTAATAGGATCTATGTTAGTTTCCTTTGTATGTTTGTTTAGTTTAAATTTATATATTGGCTGTCTAGCGAAACTGTGAGCGAAACTATAGTTTCGCTCACAGTCATCTAGATGTTCTCCTGGCGAAACTGTTAGTTTCTGCCGGGCGAATTTACAATTTCGCCAGTACAGTTTCGCTACCTGCGAAACTATATGCGAATCTATGACAGCTATATATAGATTTCTTTTTGCTAATTGTTGGCCATCCTTGCAAAAACCCTAATCGTGTATTACTGTTGCAAGAGGCTATTGTAAGCTTGTTCTTCCTGAATACATTGAGCTTGTTTCATTTCATTTAATATTGTTCATCATTAAAACCTTATTTGAAAGCTTTTTGGTGTTATTTTGATCTTCATCTCTTAGTGTTTGTTGTGTGTGTTTGGTATTGAACGATTCAAGCATTCTTCTGCACTGAAAACCGATCAAATGGACCAACAATATGGTATCAGAGCCTAGTGCTCTTGATTGTTTGAGGTTTTTAGTTATTTTTGTTCAATACCATCTTTTCTCAATTTTACATCAAAACAGAGTGTTTTTGTCATGAAAATTGATTGTATATTGCTTGTTTCTGATTGAGGAAGCTTTGTGAATCACTCCTTTTCAAATTCATTGAGATTTGGGTGATTTTCGACTGTTTTGGGGTTTAAGAGGGTTTTCTATTCGTCCAGCGAAATTACAGTATCCTTCAGCGAAACAGTAGTTTTCTTTCAGTGAAATTGATATTTTCTCTTATTTGACATTTGGCGCGAAACTGTGGTCTTTGAACGAAAGTTCATTCCTGATTGGGTGACATTTGTGCGAACTTGCTGCTGAAAGTGATTTGTACGAAAGTTCAAGCTTTTTTCCTGCGAAATTCCCAGCGAAACTAAGCTCTAGATAGTCTCTGGCTAGCGAAAGTGCTGCCGAAACTAATCTCTTGATTGCCGAACTTTCAAAACTAAGCTTGCCAAAATTACACTTTCGTCCTGCCGAAACTAGCTCTCAGTGAAATTACTTTTTCTCCAGCGAAACTATTATGTCCAAAATGACTACTCTCACCCTGGCTGATTTAGAGAGTGTTGCCCCTAAAAGACCTCCTAGACTCATCAACGGGGATAACTTTGAAGATTGGAAAGGTGTCTTAAGGCTTTGTTCTTCTAAACCGATCACAATCAATGGGATTCAATCATCACTGGACCACACAAGCCAACCGTTACTGTCGGTGGAACTGTATCTCCAAACACGGACTCCTCCTCATTCACCGAAAAGGATCAAAAACTGATTGACCGAGATCAGAAAGCGTTGGAGCCTTGACGTTATGTCTTGCACCTGATATTTACAATCGCTTTGCTGAACACAAAGATGCAAAATCTTTATACGATGCCTTGTGTGAGTTTTACGATGGAAATGAGGATCTAAGGAAAGATAAGAAGGCTCAAGCTCAAAAGGAGTTCAATTCATTTGTGGGACACAAGAATGAAGATCTTACTGACAACACTAATCGCTTTCTTTCGGTTTCAAGTACCTTAAAGAAGTATGACGATCAGTTTGGAAACCATGAGCAAGTGAATAAACTCCTAGATTCTCTTCCACCCCAGTGGAGTTTACAAGTGAGAATGTTGAAACAAGAAAGAAACTTTGCTGATTATAAGCTGATGGACGTGATTAACAAGCTGAAGTCTTTTGATTTGGATCTGAAAAGGAGGGAGTTTAATCAATCCATCATCCCAACATCCGGTTATTCAAGAATGTTGCATTACTATCTTCCGCTGCAAGCTCACCAATGCAGGCATCGCGTCAAGGAGCAGTGACCTTGTGTGATTTTTCTGGAAGTGGCATTAACCCAGGGAAAGAGCAAGGGAATTTAAAAGCATCTACTAAAACTTCTGTTCCAGCTGAGACTATGGCACTTTTTGGGATGTTTGTTCAAAGTTATGAAGCACTTGTTGCAGGTGATCTGAAAGGTAAAGGAATGACAATGGAGGACATGTATCAAGTGGATCCAGATGATCTTGAAGAAACCGATATTCAGTGGCAAATGGCAATGTTGACGCTTAGAGCTCGGAGATTTATGGAAAGGACCGGTAGAAAGAACTTTGGAGGTCAAAGCTCCAACTCTAAATTGGGTTTTGATAAGTCTAAGCTTAGATGTTTCAATTGCAAGCAATTGGGACACTTTAAACGAATGTCCATTGCCAATCGTCACTGATCCTAATAACTCTGGAATTCCAAGATTGGCTGCTGGTGGGGTAAAGATGAGTCAAGCCACAAGAAAGAAATGCTCTAATTTCTAACTTTGACTGGAGTGCAGAAGCTGAAGAGACAAAAGAAGAAGTCAATCAAGCGTTAGTAGCTGAGATTCAGGAAGATGAAATGAAGATGAACGGTGAGGAAGAATTTGATCCATTTAAGGAGTTTAATGATGGAGTTGAAGAGAAGGAGTATGAGAAAGAAGAAAATATGAAGGAGTATGGAAAGCAAGGAACTCAATCCACTATGCTAGAAAGGAATGATGACAATGCTGCTACCACCGTAGAGGAAAACAAGTAAAGTACTCCGGTGTGTCAATGTGATAAAGCTCTTGCAGCTGAGAAGGTGGTGATGGGACTTCCATATGAGGTAATTCAAGATATGTGTTCATCTGCATGTAAAATCGGATTATTTGGGGTTTATAAGGCAAATCGTTTATTAATCGATAATGAAAAAGATTTGAAAAGAATGAATGAAGAACTTAAAATGAATGAGTCAAAATACTTTGTTAAATTAAATGAAGCGCTAAAAGAAATTGATCATTTAAAAAGAATTGTTTTAGAAAGAAACGTTGAGGTAAACGGTTTGACTGAAAGGGATGCCCTAGCTGAGTTTGAAACAAGCAAACTTCAGTCAAAACTTGATAAATGGACCATATCAGGAATGAAACATGATGATCTATGTAAATCTCAACGTGGGGCTAGGATTAAAACAGGTTTGGGATATGAAAATGCTAAGGTTTATCCTCCTCCTAGTACATACTGTTCTCTCCGATGCCCATTCCCCATCCTTCTAATGATTTGATCAAAGTAGATTCTAACAGTATGTCTGCAGGTTAAGAAGGTGTGAATCCTATGCATGTTCGTGAGGACTACGATTATGGACCGACTAGAGGGCTTGGATGCTCTAGCCTTAGTACACCTGAACCTCAGCATTCTGTTTTAGATCATAACTCTAGTTTAAATTCTATTTTTGTTTCTAGTGACGTTGTAAAAGACTCTATTTCGTTCTGTTCTAGTAATGTTACTGTTTGTTCTTTAAATGCTGTGGATCGTGATTCTGATAATACTGTGAAGAGTGATGAGGAAACTAACTCTTTTGAAAAATTCTTTTCTCATCCCATTCCATCATTTATACCTGCAAAATTTTTTGTGCTTGATGACAGGATTACATCTTCATCTGAGGCAAGTAGTAGTGGTACTAGTACCACATGTATTTCAGATAACACTTCATTGTCATCAGCACACAATCATTCTTTTTCAAATAAAATCAGCTCTGTTAACATGAATGAGGTATACAGTGATGATGATTCAAGATTATCTGAATGTGATGAAGAAGTATGCATTGATAAAATCTCAACCTCATTACATAATGAATCTAGATTAAATCACATTGTTTTCAATGTGGTAAAGATGATCATGTTGTTAAGCACTATCCTCATCACATCATAGACATGTTAATAGAAGTTCTTTTAGGAGTAAATTGAATCAATTAGTTAATAAGTTCTTTTGCAAGAAATCTCCTTCGGCGAAACCTAAAGTTGTTCAAACTTGGGTGCCCATTATCCTGGTTAACTCTCTCTTGATATTATTGCAGGAGTCATCCACTAAGCTTGTAAATAGCATGTGGCATGTTGATAGTGGATGCTCCAGACACATGACGGGGCTTAAAGATTTATTGACCAACTACCGCATAATCGATGGTGGTTATGCTGCTTTCGCCGGAGACAAGAAAGGAGGAAAAATGACAGGACAAGGAGAAGTTTGTAATGGTTCGCTCACCTTGGAAAAAGTCAATTACGTACCCGAGCTTGCATTCAATCTGTTGAGTGTTTCTCAGATTTGTGATAAAAGCATTCCGGTCTTATTCAAGTCCAATGAATGTCTCTTTTTGAAATCTGAGATTGATATTCCAGATAATTTGGTACTCATGCAGGCTCCCAGAAAGCATGATACATATCTCCTTGACATGAATTCAAAGGACTCTTCATCCGCAGTCACATGCCTTTTGTCTAAAGCTTCTACCTCTGAGTCTTTCTTATGGCATTGTAGATTGGGCCATGTTAATTTCAAAATAATAAACAAATTAGTTAAAAACAATCTCGTTCGGGGATTACCTTTAAAAGACTTTTCTGTGGTTGAGAAATGTATGGTATGTGAAAAAGGAAAGCAACATAAGAAACCACACAAACCTAAAATTGAAAATAGCATCTCAAATCCCCTGGAGTTGTTACATACTGATTTGTTTGGCCCAATAAGTGTTAAATCTATTGCTAAGAATCCTTTTGTCTTGTGATTACAGATGACTATTCTAGATATTCATGGGTAAGATTTCTTGCTCACAAAGGAGAGACTACTGAGGAGTTGCAAAAGTTAATTCTCTCGATTGAATCGATAAGCAAGAGGAAGGTTATGGCTATTCGAAGTGACAACGGTACTGAATTCAAAAATCAAATTTTTGACTCCTTTTGTGCAACCAAAGCAATATTAAGACAGTTCAGTGCTGCGAGAACTCCTCAACAGAATGGCGTCGCGGAACGAAAGAATCGCACCCTCATTGAAGCTGCACGTACAATGTTAATAGAATCCTCCTTACCCATCATATTTTGGGCTGAGGCTGTGAATTGTGCTTCTTATGTTCTCAACAGGGTGTTGATAGTCAAGGATAAGATGAAAACTCCGTATGAACTATTTCACAAGAGAAAGCCTTTGATTGATTTCTTTCGCCCATTCGGTTGCTCGTGCACTCTCCTGAATACTCAAGCACAGAAGACAAAATTGGTGCTGTATCGGATGAATGTTATTTGTAGGCTATTCTTCTTCCCAAAAGACTTATCGGTATATAACAAGAGGACACATATCGTTCAAGAGTCCTTCTATGTCGATTGGCAGGAATCTAATTCCTCTGATGTTCCTTCAGAACCAGCTTGGTTCTTTGACTCAGATACGGTGTTCAAATCATTCAATCTTCCAGTTTTCGTGATGATGTGTCTATCTCCAATACAACAACAAACATCATTCCACCTGCTCCCACACCAGCTGAACCTATTATGCCTCACGTCACTACATCACTTGATGATACGTCAGTCAATGTTGCATCTTCCTCATCTTCATTTGACCTTCCACCTCCACCCATATCAACATCACCTTCCTCATCTCCTTTACCGCACTCTACCTCACCATCCAGCTCATCATTTAACCATCCACCTACTGACATCCCTTCCATGACAGCTGATTTCAAGACTTTGAAAGATCATCCACATGACAACATAATTGGTTCCATTTCTGATGGAGTTCGGACGTGGAGTCAATCTGGATTGATTAATGTTTGCTTGTTCTCTTGTTTTATATCTCAACCGTTCCTAAGAACGTGCATGCAGCTCTCGAAGATCCCTGTTGGGTTGAGTCAATGCAGTTGGAATTGCAACAGTTCAGAAAACTCAAGGTGTGGACCCTGGTCGATCTTCCACCAAATAAGTATCCCATTGGAACAAATGGGTGTTCAAGTACAAACCTGATGATCGGGGCATAGTGGTGCGAAACAAATCCAGATTAGTGGTTCAAGGCTTTGCTCAAGAAGAAGGAATTGACTACACAGAAGTTTTCACACATGTCGCTCGTCTTGAAGCTATTAGAATATTCTTGGCGAACGCTGCTCACAAGCAATTTAAAGTCTATCAGATGGATGTCAAATGCGCATTTCTCTATGGTGACATTGATGAAGATATATGTGTGTCAACCCCCAGGCTTTGAAGATCCAGACTTTCCTGACAAAGTATACAAGCTTGATAAGTCACTTTATGGACTTCATCAAGCTCCTCTGATCTAGTATGAGACACTGACCCAGTATCTCTTAAGCAATGGTTTTACGCGCGGCACCATTGACATGACCTTGTTCAAAGAGAGGTAAACGGTGAGATGTTGATTGTGCAAGTCTACGTTGATGACATTATTTTGGCTCTACCAATCCTCAATTATGTCGGGAGTTTGAGGAGGTTATGCGAAAGAGATTTGAAATGAGCATGATGGGAGAAATGTGTTTCTTCTCGGGCTGCAAGTTGAACAAAAGCCAGAGGGAATTTCATTCATCAAGAAAGTATATTAAAAAATATTGAAGAAATTCAAAATGGACGACGCTTCTTCTGAGATGACTCCCTTCACGGCTCAAACATGTCTCACTCCTGATGAAAACGGAAAACCAATCGATCCTCATCTCATCGATCCATGATTGGCTCTCTCATGTACCTTACAGCAAGCCGTCCTGACGTCACCTTTGCTGTTGGATATTGTGCTCGATACCAATCAGCTCCTAAAGAATCCCACACCAAGGCAGTCAAACGAATTTTTCGTTATCTAAAGGGTTCTTCTCGTTTGGGACTTTGGTATCCTTATGGTGGGAATTTTGATTTGCATGCTTATTCTGACAGCGATTCCAACGGATGCAAGCTAAACAGAAAGTCAGGTACAGGAGGTTGTCAGTATTTGGGGAATTGCCTTGTTTCTTGGCAAAGCAAGAAACAGACCACGGTTTCTCTCTCAACAGGAGAAGCTGAATATATTGCTGCCTCTAGTTGCTGTTCACAAGTGTTATGGATTCAGCATCAAATGATGGATTATAGGATCAACTTTCTTCATACTCCATTGTTTTGTGATAACGAAGCAGCCATTGGGATTACCAAGATCCAATTCATCATTCTTGGACCAAGCACATTGAGACACGGATTCATGCCATCCGTGATGCTCAAGAAAAGGGTTTCATTAATATTATTCCTATTGATACAAAACATCAAAAAGTAGATCTTTTCACAAAAACCTTTGATAAACCACGTTTTTATGAATTGATTTCTATGCTAGGATTAATATCGTTCTGAAAATATTTTATGAGCAACACCACTGTTCAATCTGTAAATATGTACATATTTTCTTTATGGTCTTGATTGTTGTTTGCCTTGTGTCCCTTAGATCTTTACTTTTTATTCCTTTTTTCTTTTACTTTAGTTGTTAGGAAATTTTCTATTTAGTAAGCTGTCAAATGAAAATTTCGGGGAGATTCATACTAATAATAAGTTTTAATTTTATTCTCTCAGGAATTCAAGAAAATGAAGTTAGAATAAGGGGACATCTTACGTTAGGATATGCATGATAGACTCATCCCAAAAACGAAGTAAACAAGTGATCATGCAGCCAAATTAAAGATCATAACTCAGTAATAAGGATTATCCTCATGATATTTTGGTCTGCACAAAGATACAAGTCTTGTCTAAAACTTGGTTGAGAGTTGCTAATTGATGTCAAAGATTATCGATGTGAAGCTTATGGTGTTTTTCTCACTGGGATGGTGACTCGGTGATAACACTCTCTAAGTCAAACATTAAATAATCTCAAATAGCCTATTACTGTATATATAGATTATCAATGTGAAGCTTATGGTGTTTCCCACTGGGATAGTGACTCGCTGATAACGCCCTCTAAGTCAAACATTAAATAATCTAAAATAGTCCATTACTATATATACATTCATACTTTACATAAGAAAAGATGTTGTTTATCTCCTCTGCTATGCGAAAGCATTGACCTGGAGTGATGATCTTCTCTGCTATGCGAAAGCATTGACCTGAAGCTCTCATCAACACGCCTAGATGATCTTCTCTGCTATGCGAAAGCATTGATCTGAAGCTCTCATCATTTAGTTGTAGTTGAGTCTGCATCGGTACATTATAGTGTCCCATATATATACCAGTCATTGTGGTTGCATTAAGTAGTTTCAGTATAGTGATCAGGCAAAATCAATGATTATGCTCAATAAACCTTGAGGACGAGACTAGTTCTTTATCAAATATCAGTGGGGACCAAGTTGCTGAGTTACTAAGACAATCCAGAACATGATAAACATTTGCAGATCACGAGTTGAAAAGAACAGGGAATGGGTTTAAGCGGACAAACATATCAACAATCTTGCTAAGTCATGATCCTCCGAAAAACTTCGAGTAAAGCATGATATATGAGTATTTTAGTCTTATTTTATTTTTATATATGAGTATTGATATCGTTGGGCAATAAAGTTTTCAAAAGGCAATTTTTTTTATTATTATTATTAATTATATTTTTAAGTTTATTTTTATTCTGAATTTTAATTTAATTTAATTTTATTTTTATTTTTATTTTATTTTTATTTTTTTAATTAGAGTTTCTTAAAAAATATCTGCGAAACTACAATTTCGCATAGCGAAATTGCAGCTTTGTTTAGGGAAATAGGAGATTCGCTAACACTTCTGTGTTGAGACGAATCTACTGTTTCGCTAGGCAGAAATTATAGTTTCACCTTGCAGAAACTATGTTTCGCCTGGACGAAACTATAGTTTCGCTTAGTCGAAACTATAATTTTATTCCTCTGCGAAACTCCTATGTACATAAACATAGTTTCGAATCAAATCACTCACTTTTGCAAAAAATCTAATTTCGTCGAAACTAAGTACTGTTTAGGTTTTTCATAGACTTTCGTGTCAAATCTCCGTCTCTGTCTTGTTCTGTTGCATTTTCACTTGATTTTGGACTTCTAATGTGAGTTTCGAACTCAGAACATTAGTTTTCATAGGCTAATCTTTCCCACATTTGACTGGACTGGATTGTGACAATTGGGTAGTCTCGCAGTTCATTCTGCTAAACTACCCCATCTTCCAGCAAAACAGAACGAAAGTTCTTATGATATAGCGAAACTGTGTGGTTATGCTGCCCGAGCGAACTTAACAGTTTCGTCAAGAAAAATTCAGTTTCGCCTAGCGAAACTGTTGTTTCGCCTGCTCGAATTATCTTCATGTCTTGCTGAAACATATGTTTTGTCTGTCGAAATTGTATTCCTTCATTGTCTACTTTAATATAAATGGAGCGAAACTATAATTTCATCTTCGCGAAATTATAATTTCGTCTATGCGAAACTGTTTCATTTAATATATATATATATATATATATATATTAATATATATATATATAATATAATATTATTTTTATTTATATATGTATATATCTGTATTTTCAATTTTATTACCATTTGTTTATTTTCATTACGTGTGTAAATACTTAAATTCTAATTTTATTTCTAACCTGGTTTGTTTGTCTGTCAGATCTAATGGCAAATCTCAAGTTCGATGTTCGGAACAATATTACAGCTATTCTAGATGATTCTCATCCTAAAGCAGCAGGATTTAGGGATTGTATCAGATGGCTGCAGAGATCCCCGATAGCATACGTCATCTCTCATTCTACTACTATCTATGATTTACACATTCGAGATTTCTGGCGAACTGCTGAGTACAACACAAGGTGAGATTCTGAGAGTATTATAGCTAAAGTTCTGGATCATCAAGTGACCATTACAGAAGAGATTATATCACGGGTGCTGAGATTAGAAGAAGACACTGGAGGTGACATTGATTTGACTGATCAGGAGGTGTTTGATGCTTTCCTGTCTATGGGATATGAAGGTCCTCCTTTTGGGACTAGAATGGAAATCAAAAAATCCTTTCTATCCAAGGAGTGGAGATACATTGCCCACGTTTTATAAGTGCTTAGATCACCGAAAAGGTGGATCAGATGGGCTGAACTTAGACTGGGCGAAAGCTATGGTTATATGCTGCAGAGGGGAGAAGGCTAACATAGCAAATCTTATATTTAGCTGCATGGCTGAAAACATAATGGCCCTGAAGAAGGATAAATGGCTGCTTTATCCCGGATTTCTTCAGATGATCATAGACGATCAAGTCCCCAACATCCAAAGACACGGAGAAGTCAAGAATCTAGTGTCGATGAATACCCGAATCTTTGCCGACTGCTGTGCTATCAGGCACCACTTCAGTGGTCGGATCACTCACCTGTGGGAAAACATGTATACTCCTGATCAATGGGATTACATCAGGAGGGTGATCCAATCTGAAGCCAGACGAACAGAGGAGATTAGACCGAGTCAGTCGAAGGCGGTAAAGAAAAGAAAAAGATATGCTAAGGAGAAAGATTACGACTTTGAGAAAGAAGTGACTGAGATGGTGTCTAAAGCCAGAGTTGAGAAAGAAAAGAGGTCCAAGAAGACAGTTGATACGGGGAGCAAGAGAGGAGGACAAATAGAAGCATCAACATTCTCTGAGCCCCACAAACTGAAAGACACACCAGTTTGGACAAGGATGTAATCAGAAACCTCAACACCTCTCTCTCAAATGAATTAAGCATGATGAAGACCAAGCTGATGAATCAAGAGATGAGGAGAAACGAAAGATGAAGTGTTGGAGGGTATGCAGAGAATGTTGGTTGATTAGAATAATTTAATCAAAAGGTTATTGAAGGTGGTGAATGAATTAAAAGCTGCTGCCGGCCTGCCTAATCAGCTAACTCAACATGAGTTAGATGATCTGACTGACACATCTAAGTACCATTTCTGAATGTGGGTACTTCATCGAGGGCGGGAGAGAGCACCTCAGGGGCAGCAACTGAAGAAGCAGGAGGCTCTGGCAAGAGAACTGAAGAACCTGAAATGGAGAATATACAGACAAATGATGATGCGTTTGACGCTGGATTTGTTGATTTGGGAATAAATCTCGGGGATTTTACTGAAGAAGAGCAGATGGGAAAACAAGCTGAAACTGCTGAGCAACCCATTACGAAGGGTCTGGTGGATGAGGAGGTAGAAGAGGAGCAGTTAATTGATTATGACTCAGAGCCTGAGTTTTATGAAGTGGACGAAAGGCCCCTGACCTATGTGATCCAGAAGAGTGAGAATGAAAAGGACGTGATTGAACTGGAAAAGAACGATTGGTTTATGAGGGAGAAGGAACCTGAAGAATTAACCCCTTTATTTCAAAATCTGGAAGGTCTGAAGAAGAACGAGGCGGATAAGAGGATTGTGAGCTGGAAGTACAATCCCGACCTCAAAATGTTCATGATCAAGAGGAGAGGGGGAGGAATTATGTATTTACACAAGAGGAAGGCGTTTAAGACCTTGCCTAAGTGGGATTTAAGAAGATTGGCATCATTGCCTCTTCTTAAAGCTCATCTGAGTGAACGAGCCATGCTTCTGGAGAAAGAAATTCAAAATGGGCTCAACGATAATTTCGAAGCTTTTGGGTTTATTAAAGCAGAAAGAAAAGATCGAAGAAAGACAAAGACTGGGTTACGGGAAAAGGGAAAATTGTATTAAGTGTGAAGCCCCCAAAGACTGTCCAAAGGGTAAGATTGGCAGATCCCTCCCCTTCTCGTTTTCAAGGGTTTGAGAAATGGTTCACGACAATCAGACGGGGAGGCTGTTATTAGAGTGAAGGTGGCGTCGAATATCGAATCTTTGACCCTATGGAACTTTTTGGATTCTCAGATGAAGATCTGCTCATTCTATGTGAGAATCATATTAAGCAGGAGCGGGAGAAGAGACAAGGAAGGAGGCTAGTTTGTTTATGATTGTTGCAAACAAAGTCAGAGGAGTGAGGGCTGAGGTGAAGGAGCTAGCTACAAGGATTAGAGCTGAAGATGATTTAAACATGGATATCCAGGATCTGACAAACAATTTGCAGAAGCTAGTGCTCATCCAGATGGAGCTAACAAAGCAGGACGTGACCAACAAATCAAGTGCTTAAGTCCAAGATAAGAAATCTGCAGGAGCTGAACCAGAAACATCAGGTGCAGGTATGGGAGATGCTGGAGCTGTCTAGAGATATCAAGACAAGCAGAATAGGAGAGATCCAACCTAGGGGGAGTATTGAAGATCAAGATAGGTTGGACTCACCATTAGATTAGTGTTTGTTTATCTTTCTTTGTAATAGGATCTATGTTAGTTTCCTTTGTATGTTTGTTTAGTTTAAATTTATATATTTGGCTGTCTAGCGAAACTGTGAGCGAAACTATAGTTTCGCTCACAGTCATCTAGATGTTCTCCCGGCGAAACTGTTAGTTTCTACCGGGCGAAATTACAATTTCGCCAGTACAGTTTCGCTACCTGCGAAACTATATGCAAAACTATGACAGCTATATATAGATTTCTTTTTGCTAGTTGTTGGCCATCCTTGCAAAAACCCTAATCGTGTATTACTGTTGCAAGAGGCTATTGTAAGCTTGTTCTTCCTGAATATATTGAGCTTGTTTTATTTCATTCAATATTGTTCATCATTAAAACCTTATTTGAAAGCTTTTTAGTGTTATTTTGATCTTCATCTCTTAGTGTTTGTTGTGTGTGTTTGGTATTGAACGATTCAAGCATTCTTCTGCACTGAAAACCGATCAAATGGACCAACAATTTTCTCTTCCGAAGAGTATTTGGTTTCGGAAGATATTAAGACTTGAAATTTATATTCTTAAAAGAATAAATCTTCCGAGACATAATTGCTTTCGGAAGAAATTTGTTCTTCAAATGCATATAAGTACTTAGAAGCATATTTGGGCTTTGGAAGAGATGTAAGACTTAAATTCTTCCGAACACAATGTTAATTTCTTCCAAAAGAAAATACACTTTGTAATTTTCAAAATGCTAAGGAATATCATTTGAAAAAGATTTTCTCCCAAGATAAACTGGGCTTATGTAGGTGATTAATTAGACAACTTAGGACACACACTTCTTTTTAGAAATAATTATAAATTAAGTTTTAAGAAAATCTATTCAAGATTAATTATCCCAGTAGCTGATATAAGATATTTAAATCTCTGTTTATCAAAATCCTTTATAAACAGATCAGCATATTGTTCAGTTGTGTTAACCTTGATTAGTTTTATCAATCCTCTTTCATGATTATCTCTAATTAGATGATACCTGAAGTTGATATGCTTAGTCCTTCAGTGCTGCAAAGGAATTTTCTATGATAGTGTAAGGCCCCGTTTTCAGGACGCTTACAGTTGGACATTCATCGCGCATAATATTTAACATAATATGATTTATTAAAATATTAAAACATTGCAACGGAATAATTTAACAAAAACCACCTCATGCATTACTATTCACTTTTACCAAATAATACATAGTTGTTAAGTTACAAAATAATGTTTAGTTGCATTATAAGACAAAAATAACATTTATGCGTAAGATGGGTGTTAGTTTCTTATTTTCCAAGTAGCTTCACCGTTATGTCATCCCCAGCAACAAGTTACCTGTCAACTGAAAATGAATAAAAATCAACGTTGTAGAGTGAGTTCTAGTTTTATAAATAAAATACTTTCCATTCATGTAAAACATTTTCTTTACTTTCGTACATGGTCATTCATCCTAGATACATTAAGTATATCATTTTATCTTCCATTATCGCATGTATTCGTTCGTTTCGGACTTTTACATTAACTTTCACTTCTATCTAAATCCTGTCATAAGCTATACCCTATCATTGGGAACAAAGCCACCTTTGTCTTGGGGCTAAGCGACAAGGATCCTCTTTTGCACATAGGGGCCAGTCACCAAGAGTGACTCCCCCTGTATGTGAACCCCTATGGTTAGCTAAGATCGCACACTATATAACACACAGTTAAGCTAACAAATCTCAATGAGTTGTGAACCTCCATGGATTTTTCTTGCAAGACTTTCATTCATTTGTTATGTTCTACTTTTCATTACCTTTAATCTTTCGCTTCATTTACGATAATACTTTATGTATACTAGCATTAACACATCACGTAAAGTCACGTATTAATACATAATACGGAACATAATTATCCGACCACAAACATGCATAATACCAACAAAGTATAATCATTAAACATATCAGGTCTTAGCCTTTAAATTTCTATTTTCCCAAAATTTCGGAAATATTTTCTAAGGCATTAGGTGTATGAGCACTATGTTGGCGCATGGGCACTATGCGGGCGCATGGGCACTATGCAGGCGCATGGGTGCTTGGGCGCAACGGAATACTTAGGCGCATGAGGAAACCTGGGCGCATGGGAACTATTCAGGCGCATGAGCACTATGCAGGCACATGAACACTATGTAGGCGCATGGCACTTAGGCGCATGGACAGTTAGGCGCAAGAGCCATACTTAGGCACATGGGTAGTGGACGCATGGGGAAATTTGGGCGTATAGCCAAAGTGTTAGATGCATGAGCCAACAGTTAGGCGTATGGGCAGTTACTAGGCGCATGGGCACTATGTTTGGGCGCATGGGTACTATATCAGTTCAATCTTACTCTAACCCAGTTCCCAGTCAACACTTAAACATATTCTTGACTCATTTTACATATTAAGCACCTAAAAAAGCCTATAACATGAATTACAAACAAAACATATCCAAACATACACCCACCCGTATAAACAGTGTATAAGCATACGATTCACATACTTGTAAGTTATAAAAAGTTAGTTACATGCATTTTCAACCTTAAATCCAGTTTAAAACATGTAAAAACCAGGGATATAAAACTCACCTGTTGCAGCCTTTGAGTAAAACTCCTTCAAACTCGAGTGCACAGGAGTTCTAACACCGAATTCATGCCAAGAGCACACTACCGAACACACATACACACATAAGGCTTGGTCCAAGCTGCAAATTCAGTTAAAACTACAAATTGGATGAAAGGTAAGTTTTTTCCTATGTTTTGCTAGATTTCAACCGAATTTGCAGCTTGGACAAAGCCTTATGTGTGTATGTGTGTTCGGTTGTTTGCTCTTTGCATGAATTAGGTGTCAGAACTCCTTGTGCACTCGAGTTTGAAGGAGGTTTGCTCAAAGGCTGCAATAGGTGAGTTCTAGATCCCTGGTTTTTACATGTTTTAAACTAGATTTGGGGCTAAAATGTATGTAACTAACTTTTTATAAATACAAGTATGTGAATCGTATGTTTATACCCTGTTTATATGGGTGGATGTATGTTTGGGTATGTTTTGTTTGTAAATTCATGATTATAGGCTTGTTTAGGTGTTTAATATGTTAAAAATGGGTGAAGAATATGTTTATGTGTTGATTGGAAACTGGGTTAGAGTAAGATTGAACTGGTATAGTACCTATGCGTCCAAACATAGTGCCCATGCGCCTAGTAGCTGCCCATATGCCTAACTGTTGGCTCATGCATCTAGCACTTTGCCCATGCGCCCAAATTTCCCTATGCATCCACTGCCCATGT
The DNA here is from genome assembly GCA_024085815.1 of Flaveria linearis. Classification (NCBI taxonomy): domain Eukaryota; kingdom Viridiplantae; phylum Streptophyta; class Magnoliopsida; order Asterales; family Asteraceae; genus Flaveria; species Flaveria linearis. The sequence goes on from CM044006.1 coordinate 29,095,871, forward strand.
GTCCAAGTGTGGCTCTTGCGCCTAAGTGTCCATGCGCCGAAGTGCCATGCACCTACATAGTATTCATGCGCCTGCATAGTGCTCATGCACCTGAATAGTTCCCATGCGCCCAAGTTTCCTCTTGCACCTAAGTATTTCCATGCGCCCAAGCACCCATGTGCCGACATAGTGCCCATGCGCCCAATATAGTGCTCATGCGTCAAACATAGTGCTCATGCGCCCAACATAGTGCTAATGTGCCTAATTCCTTAGAAAAAATTTTCCAAAATTTTAGGGGAAATAGAAATTTAAAGGCTAAGACCTGATATGTTTAGTGATTATACTTTGTTGGTATTATGCATGTCTATAGTCAGATAATTATGTTCCATATTATGCATTAATACGTGACTTTACGTGATGTGTTAATTCTAGTTTACGTAAAGTATTATTGTAAATGAAGCGAAAGATTAAAGATAATGAAAACTGGAACATCATGAATGAATGAAAGTATTGCAACCAAAATTTAAGGAGGTTCACAACTCATTGAGAGTTGTTAGCTGAACTATGTGTTATATAGCGTGCGATCTTGGCTAATCCATGAGGGTTCACACACAGGGGGAGTAAGTCTTGGTGACTGATTTATACGTACAAAACGGGATACTTGTCGCTTAACCCCAAGGCAAAGGTGGCTTTGTCCCCAATGATGGGGAATATCTTATGACAGGATCTAGATAGAAGTGAAAGATAATGAAAAAGTGCGAAACGAACGAATACGTGTGATAATGGAAGATAAAAATGATATACTTGATGTATGTACGATGAATGACCATGTATGAAAGTAAAGAAATTGTTTTACATGAATGGAAAGTATTTTATTTATAAAACTAGAACTCACTAAGCAACACTAACTTTTATGCATTCTAGTTGATAGGTAACTTGTTGCTGGGTATGGCACGAGGGTGAAGCAACTTGTAAATAAGAGACTGGCACCCATCTTATGCATAAATGTTATTTTTGTGTTGTAATACAACTAGACATTATTTTGTAACTTAACAACGATGTATTATTTGGCAAAAGTGAATATTAATGCACGAAGTGGTTTTTGTTAAATTATTCCGCTGTAATGTTTTATCATTTTAATAAATCATAATGTGTTTTAAATATTATATGCGATGAATGTCCAACTGTAAGCATCCCGGAAACAGGGCCTTACAAGTTAGTATCAAAGCGAAAGTTTAAGAGAAATGGGTAAATTATTTCAAAACCTAAACTTAAACAGAGAATGGGACCGAATAGAGGGATGCCAGCCCAAGTAGCTAAGTGCCATCAGGTAATTTTCTTAAAGCTAACCGGTATTATTTGCGTGTGTTATTTGACTTGTGTGCTCTTAGTAGATTTGAATACTGATGTAGTCGGGATACGATATGCTTGGGGAATAAAGAGATACTGATGTAGTCGGGATAGGATATGCTTGGGGAATAAAGAGTAAAGTAAGTGGCTAATCATAATTGGCCACAGTAATAAGGGGCTTACTATACTTGACATAATTTGAGCTATTACCTTGAATAATCGTGTTGGTGTTCGAATCTTATAGTGTTTAGAAGATGGCTGGTGGTAGATCTTCGAGGGCTTTACAAGGTGGAGTACGTGGTGGATGTGGCGCTGGACCACATGTCATGAGGAATAGGGCTAGAGCTGCCAAAATGGCACCTAAAGAGCCCGAGATTCATCACGATGAGGGTTGGGATGAGAGTGCTAACTTAAGGGCCTCAGTGAAAGAGGTGGTAGTTGAGGAAGTTCATTAGGTCATGCAGACGATTCTGCCATCTGTGGTGACTGACGTAATTAGAGCAGTGAGGGAGGATGTGAAGAAGGAAAAGAAAAGGACCACTGAGAGAGGGATTGTCTAGAGAGGAGAAAGGGAGTAACCTGAGGCTGAGACGGTTGCCTATAGTGATAATGAGGAGGAGGGGCTGTGCAGGAAACTACATAGGGTTATAACTGCTGGGCATTTCAAAGATGCAAGCCCCTAACGTTTAATAGGAATGGCAGTGCTGTAGCTGCTCACCGATGGGTAAGGGAGATGGATGCGGTACTTGATATCAGCAAGTGCCGAGAAGATCAGAAGGTAAGTTTGCTACCCACTCATTTGTGGACTTGGCCTTATGCTGGTGGTATAACATTATCCAGGCCGAGGGTAGCAGGGTGATAGGAGGATGAGGTGGAGTGAACTAAAGAAGTTGGTGATCTAGCAGTTTTTCCCTCACAGGGAACTCGACAAGATCGAGAGAGAGTTCCAGTAGCTGGAGGCGGGAACCATGACATACCAGTAGTATACGACCAAGTTCAACGAGATGGCAAGACTGGTGCCAAACCAGGTGACACCTGTGTCACAAAATATCAAGAGGTTTATACAGGGTTTGTCATCGGATATTTACAGGCACATGATCATTGCCCGACCGAGTAAATTTAGGTCGGTGGTTGATCTAGCAAGGAGGTTGTATGTTGAGAGGGAGGTGGCAGTGGTAGAGGTGAGTAAGAATGGAGGTGGGGACAAGAATTGGAATGGGAAGCGGTTTGGTCGTGGTGGTTTTACTCCAAATAACAAGAAGACAAGGGTGGATGATCGAAGGGTGTCTACATCAGGTGCAGGATGAAAAGGTGTGGTAAATGCGGAAAGGAGCATACGGGAGAGTGTAAGTGGGGATTGAACGTCTGCTTCAAATTTGGGAAGCCCGGTCATGTGGCAAGAGAGTGTGGGGTTGTAAGGTGTTATAACTATGGTGAAGAGGGTCATCTGAGTAGGGATTGTAAGAAGCTGAGGGCTGAAAGTTCTGGGGTGAAGAAGAGGATCAGAAATGAAGGGCAGAGCGAGTGCATGAGCATTCACGATGACCCGGAAGGAGGCTAGGGTGGACCCCGATGTTGTGTCAAGTACATTCTTAGTAAACCAAACTTGTGCCTCTATGTTATTTGATTCTGGTGCTACTAGGATTTTTATTTCTACGGCTTTCTATACTAAGTTGTTTGTTATAAGTAGAAGTATTGATGAACCCTTCGATGTTGAAACTGCCATTGGTAAGTCTACCAGGATTTTTAATCTGATTGAAGGTTGCGACATAGAATTAGAAGGTCATAGGTTTCCTGCTAGACTATTTGTGATGACCTTAGGTGGATTTGATGTAGTCTTAGGGAAGGATTGGCTAGCAGCCTACGAGGAAAATATCGTGTGTCGCAAGAAGATGATTCGATTGACCACGCCCGACGGGAGTTAAGTGACGATCTATGGTGATCGAGTTACTACGATTCCGAAGGTGATTTCGATGGTGGTGGCAGAAAAGTGCATGAAACGTGGATGTAGTGCCTACCTAGTTTAGGTGAAGGATGTGGACACGTTAGTACCACAACTGTCTGACGTCCCAGTTGTGTGTGACTTTCCAAACATCTTCCCAGAAGATTTACCCGGTGTGCGACCGGACCGTGAGATTGAGTTCCAAATCCATCTGATACCTGGTACCCAACCTGTTGCTATGGCGTCGTATTATTTGGCTCTATCTGAGATGAAGGAACTAATGGTTCAATTGCAAGAATTATTGGACAAAGGGTTTATTCAATCGAATATCTCTCCCTGGGGTGCTCCAGTCTTGTTTGTAAAGAAGAAGGACGGTATATGTGGATGTGTATCGACTATCGCAAGTTAAACAAGTTGACGGTGTAGAACCGATATCCACTACTTAGAGTTGATGACTTGTTTCATCAGCTACAAGGTGACAGTTGGTTTTCGAGAATAGATCTCCGATCTGGTTACCATCAGTTGAAGGTGAAGGAGCCAGATATTCCCAAACAGCTTTTCGCACGCGTTATGGAAACTACGTATTTCTCATGATGTCTTTTGGTTTAACAAAGCGCCGACTGCCTTTATGGATTTGATGAACCGGGTGTGTCGGCCGATGTTGGATAAATCAGTGATTGTGTTTATTGATGACATCCTGATTTATTCAAGGCGTGGGGAGGAACATGCCGGTCAGATTCATGAGGTGCTAGAAACTCTTAGAAGGGAGAAGTTGTATGCCAAGTGCTCCAAGTGCATGTTTTGGTTGCGCGAAGTTCAGTTTCTGGAACATGTGATGAATCCCGAAGGGATTAATGTAGACCCGGGGAAAGTGGACGCAGTGATGCAATAGAAATCTCCGAATACGCCATCCGAGATCTGCAGTTTCTTGGGTTTGGTGGTTATTACAGGAGGTTTATCCAAGATTTCTACAAGATAGCTTCTCCGTTAACCATGTTGACCCGTAAAGATGTTAAGTTCGAATGGGGTCAAGAGCAAGAGAAGGCTTTCTAGGAGTTGAAGACGAGATTGACTCAAGCTCCTGTCTTGACGTTACCGAAGGAAGCGAAGACTCGGTTGTCTATTCGGATGCTTCTTATTTGGGATTGGGTTGCGTGTTGATGCAACGAGGGAAGGTCATAGCCTATACGTCCTGACAATTGAAGATCCATGAGACTAACTACCCTACTCATGATTTGGAGCTAGCGGCTGTGGTCTTTGCGTTGAAGATTTGGTGGCACTTCCTATATAGGATGAGTGCACTATCTTCACCGCCACAAGAGCTTGAAGTACTTCTTCGAGTAGAAGGATCTAAACATGAGGCAGAGGAGATGGTTGGAGCTTATCAAAGATTATGATTATGAGATCCATTACCATCTGGGCAAGGCCAACGTAGTGGCGGATGCCCTTAGCCGAAAGGAGAGACCCAAGCCAATCCGGGTGAAAGCTTACCAGTTACTGATGACCTTCGATGTGATGACATAGGTCAAGGGATTCTAAGATGAGGCGCTGAAAGAAGATCGCCTTAATTCTGAAAGGATGAGAGGTCTAGTCACGAAGTTGGGTGAAAACACACTCGGAGTTAGAACCTGTTTTAGGCGGATATGGATCCCTCATTATACAGATTTATATGGGCGAATCATGGATGAGGCTCATAATACTTGATACTCCATTCATCCCGGTGCTACAAAGATGTATCATGATATGAAGAAAGATTATTGGTGGCCGGGTATGAAGCGTTAGGTAGCGGAGTATATGAGTAAGTGCCTTACTTGCTTACAAGTGAAGGCGGAGCATCAGAACCCATACGAGAAGATCCAACCTTTGGACTTCATTACGAAGTTACCATATACAGCAGGGGTACGATGCTATATGATAGTTGACCGTTTGACAAAAAGTGCTCACTTTCTACTGATCCGTGAGGCATATTCATTTGAGAGGTTGGCGGATCTCTTTATCAAGGAGATTGTAACTCATCATGGTGTACCGACGTCTATTGTGTCTGATGGCGATACTCGGTTTACCTCCAAGTTCTAAAAGAGATTTCATGATGTGATGGGGATGAGGTTACGTATCAGCACGACTTACCATCCTCAGACAGATGGTCAGTCGAAAAGGACCATCCAGATGCTGGAAGATATGCTTCGGGCAGAAGAGATTTCATCGATTTTGGTGGATGTTGGGACGAATACTTACCGTTAGCGAAATTCTCATACAACAACAGTTATCATGCCAGCATTGGCATGCCACCATATGAGATGCTATACTGTAGGAAGTGTAGGATGCCTGTATTTGGGGTGACATTGGACAGAAAGAGTTAGGGAGTAATGACGTAATTGAGGCCACGATTGAAAAATTGTAAAAGATTAAGGCTTCTATGAACACAGTAAAGGATAGGCAAAAATCCTATGCTGACAAGAGACGAAGACCGATCGAATTCAAGGTAGGAGATAGGGTTATGCTGAATGTCTCGCCTTAGAAAGGGATCATCCGTTTTAGGAAGCGAGGGAATTGAGTCCGTGGTATGTAGAACCTTTCCGAATCATTGCTCGAGTAAGATAGGTGGCCTATAGGTTGGGGCAAACCGATGAGTAAAGTGGGATTCATCCAACATTCTATTATCACATCTGAGAAAGTGCTTAGCTGATAAAGATGTGATTGTAACATTGGAAGAAATTGAAGTGGATGAGTATCTCAATTATATAGAACAACCCATGGAAATCATTGACCGAAAAGAGAAAATATTACAGAATAAAGTGGTTCCATTGGTATGAGTACAGTGGAGGCATAGGAAGGGATTTGAGTCTACGTAGAAGACTAAGGAAGATTTAAGACAGCATTACCCATAACTATTCGAGGAGTGATAGGTTTCGGCGATGAAACCTATATAAGGGGGTGGACTTGTAATAGCTAGAAATTTATAAAACAAATAAGAGTAAAAAAAAAGTAAAATAACCCAAGTTAAGGGGTTTAAGTTATGGAAGAGGCAAACTTTATTATTATAATGTTTAAAAGTGGGCATGGTCGCTCACTATTCTGTTCCATCAACTGACTTCGGTCTTTTAAGAGAGAAGAAGAATTTGGTTTTAGAGAGAAGAAGAAGAATTGGCTGAAAGGTAAGTTTTTCTTGTGTTTTGCTAGATTTCAAGCGAATTTGCAGCTTGGACCAAGCCTTATGTGTGTATGTGTGTTTGGTTGTTTGCTCTTTAGAACTCCTTGTGGACTCGAGTTTGAATGAGTTTTGCTCAAAGGTTACAACAGGTGAGTTTTAGATTCCTGGTTTTTACATGTTTTAAACTGGATTGGTGTAAGGCCCCGTTCCCGGGACGCTTACAGTTGGTTCCTCATCGCTCCTAAAACACATCATTACAAAAATCATGCGGCGGAAACATTAAAAACCTCCTTTTCATTTCAATAAGTTGCTCTTACAAAATACTATTACAGTTCATTACATAAAATCATTTCATTATAAAAGCATTATAACAATGGATGCCATCGTAAAAGAACTGAGTAGTCACCCTGTGCCATCCCCAGCAACACACCTGCCAACTGGAAACACATCAAAAGTCAGCGTTGTTGAGTGAGTTCTAGTTTTAAATAAAACATACTTTTCTTTCGTTAAAACTGTTCTTTACTTCTTTCAAAACATTACTATACTTTCGTATATGAACACGCATCATACGTACATACACATAGATAATATCATTATTATCTTCTTTTCTCATTCATTCTTTATCTGTAACTTTCATTCATTCTCTATCTGTCATTCGTTCATTATCTATCTTTAACTTTCATGCATTCTCTACCTTTCACTTCCATCTAGATCCGGTCACACTTTACCCTCTTCATGGCACACAGCCATGATTACTGAGGTCGAGTGACAAGGATCCCGTTTCATACGTCATCATTAGGTTCCTTCCGTTCATTAATTTCATTCGTTCGTTCTTAGCTTTCATTACAATCATTAACTTTTGTTCGTTTCATACTTTCTTTCTTTCACACTTATCTCTCATATTCATCAACTCACGCGATACTCCCGACTCATGTCCGAAGACTAATACTGTGCTGGGGCCTGCTCACAAACCCCCGACTCATGTACGAAGACTGACACAGTACCGGAGCATGCGATCCGTTCCTCATTCATCTCATCTCACTCTCTCGCACTACTCTCAACTCATGTCCGAAGACTGATACTGTGTCGGGGCCTGTACACAACCCCCTACTCATGTTCGAAGACTAACACAGTACCGGAGCATGCGATCCTCTACTCATCCAACTAGATCCTATCTCATGCAATATCCCCGACTCATGCTCGAAAGCTGATGCTGTGCCGGGGCCAGCTCACAAACCCCCGACTCATGTCTGAAGACTGACACAGCACCGGGATACGCGACAAAGATCCCGTTTGAGTCAATCACCTGGATTGAACTCTATCTGAGTCTGTTGCAACACAAAGTTTCTCACCTCACTATCTCGTCTCATGCAATACCCCCAACTCATGTCCGAAGACTGATACTATGCAGGGGCCTGTTACACAAACCCCCGACTCATGTTCGAACACTGACACAGTACCGGGATACGCGACAGAGATCTCATTCATGTCTGTTGCGACACAGAGTCGCTCACCTCATACATACGATCACTAGATTTACGTTCGTTACATTCGTTCATTATTATTGCATGCACTCATTCATTAAGTTCCTCTTTTCATTATCTTGCACTTTATGTTACATAATACTTTTCATTCATTCATAAACAATACACATAAAGATACGAAAAGATAAACATACATCGAAGCATGGAACATCGACATTTACAAGTCATCAGTATTCACCATCTATCATGGCAACATCATACTTAACATGCATACATCATACCTACACATGCAATACTATCATCATCGTGCCCAACATAAATTCTAACCTCGACAGTCATCTCATGTGAACCCACAGGATCTATCACATCGTTACTTACCCATGCTCTTCTTCCAAAGGCCAGTAATCAAACTATATCTCTCCTCCTACACAACAACCCTATTTGGGCGATTGGGCACCCTTCAGTCGCATGACCTTCATGCGACTGAACAGCTATGCGATTGGACCAATGCGGATGAACGCCCATGCGGATGTACACCCAATCGTACGAATGGACTCCCCATCATGAGAATGAACACAATACATGTAAGGCCCCGATCCCGGGCACCTCACAGTTGGTTATCATTACCCATAAAACATACATTTAATATTATTTAATAAAACCATGCAGCGGAAACTTTAATTTTTTACTATAAATGCTTTTGCAAAGTAATACAACACCTGTTACAAAATATCATTTGTTTGCATTACAATACAAAAACATTAACAAAAGAATGCCATCCCAAAAGAGCTGAGTAGCCGCCTCGTGTCATCCTCAGCAACACTACCTGCCAACTGGAAAATACATAAAAGTCAGCGTTGCTGAGTGAGTTCTAGTTTTGTAATAAAATATACTTTTACTTATTTAAAAGTATCCTTTCGTTCATACGTTCATACATCATACATACACATAGATAATATTCGTTATTATCTTCATCATTCGTTATTCATCGTTATTTTTGACATCTCGTATGGATTCTGTCAGGCTTTACCCACTTCATAGCACTCGGCTATGATTACTGTGGTCGAATGACACGAATCCGTTCATACTTACTTGCACATTGGGTATCTTTTGTACCACTACCATTTGCTATACCCCGAACGTTATTAGCTACCGGGCCGAAGTCAATAAATGAACAGCAAAACGTATGCCCGGTACTAGAGGTAAGCGGTAGGGTTCCATACATATAGACACTTACTTGCACGCATTGAAAGGTTAATTGTACCAATACCCTATGCTACACCCCGAACATTATTAGCTACCGGGCCGAAGTCAATCCATAGACAGCAAAACGTAGTGCCACAGTACGGGCCGAGGTCAACAAATGAACAACAAACGTATGCCACGATACTGGGCCGAAGTCTATGGAGGGACAGCTAAACATGGTGCCACGGTACTAGAGGTAACGTTATTAGCTACCGGGCCGAAGTCAACATATGAACAACAAAATGTATGCCCGGTACTAGAGGTAAGCGGTAGAGGTACCATGACCATGGTCAATCACATAGAAGAACCAATCGCGTTATTCAATGCTTGCAAGACATAACTCATCGTTCATTAATGCATGTATTCATCATCATTCTTTATTTCGTTCATTCGTTAATACATGCATTCGTCATCATGTTCCTCTTTCATTATCTTTCACTTTACGATACAATACTTCATTCATTCATTTCTCGTTATTCGTAAAGTTTCAGAAAGATAAGCATACAAATTTATCAGGAACACACATCATACATACTCATCATACTTTCATCATCATGCATTCTTCATTATACATTCAACATCATGCATTTATCATCATACATAGCATCATACCTTACTTAACAATATTTTAATAATATTGTTAACAGTAATATACTAATAATAATATTAGTAACAATTAGGGTTAATCATACTCATCATTATATGCATGAGACATCATCATTTATTAACCCTAGTCAACCCTGGTCAAACCTCGAACTTCGGGCTTATTGGAAAATTCCTGAAAAAATGCTAAGTGTTCTAGTCGTTTTAGCCCTGTTGGCCGTATAAGCCTTCTGGTCGTATGAGCACTATTAGTCGTACGAGCACTGCTGGGCTTTTCTCTTAACACTTAGAATTATTAACTGGTCATACGACCACACTGTTGGTCGTATGACCACTGCCGGTCGTACCAACTCTGGACTTAGAAACATATTTGGATCATACGACCACTGTTGGTCGTATGAGCCCATACTTAGAAAATTTCCATATAATCATACGACCACTGTTGGTCGTATGAGTCCTATTGGCCTCATACTTAGAAAATATCACATGTTCATACGACCACTGTTGGTCGTATGAGTCCTATTGGGCTCAACACTTAGAAATTTATTCTGGTTATACGACCACACTGTTGGTCGTATGACCACTAGTGGACTTACCAACTTTTGCTTATTTATTCTAAGTCCCAATTTCAGACACATTAGCATCCTGCTCATATGTCTAATTCATATTTCAAGTCCAGAACATCAAAATGCCTATGTCTAAACATATGCACATAATTCTAAGCATAAATCTAACATAAACATAAACATACATACAATTAATTCATACGGGTATCAACCCACAGTTTTATAAAACATATTTACATGCATTTCCAGCCCCAAAACATTTAAAAACAGTAAAACGGGGTCTAGAACTCACCTTAGTCGTCTTCTTCGAATTTACCCTCTTTAACCCGAACCTTCTCAACTTGTTCTAACACCTAGAACACGCACACCACACCATCCGAACACACAAGGCATACTTATAAGCACACATACGGTTCTAGAATTATCTAAAACTTCAAAAACTAGAGGATTCTTACCAAAAACCTCGAATTTCTCAGATCTTTCTTCAAAATTCCGCTGGTTCTGCTCCTGCTACTTTCTCTCTCTAAAAAGTTCGAATGAGGTGAAATGCAGACAACATGGGTGGCCATACCACCTTTTGTACAAAGAATTAATATAAAGTTTGCCCATTTGACACATTTAGTCCCTCCTTCTTAGTTTTTTTTCTTTTCTATTCTTTTCTTCCTTTTTCTTTTATTCTTTGTAAAAATACGGGTGTTACAAGTCCACCCCCCTTATATAGGTTTCGTCCCCGAACCTGTTACTCCTCAAATAGATGTGGGTAGTGTTGTCTCATCTCTTCTTCAGTCTCCCACGTAGACTCAGATCCCTTCCTGTGCTTCCACTGTACACGCACAAGAGGAACCACTTTATTCCTCAACCTCTTTTCTTTACGATCAATGATTGCCACTGGTTGCTCCACGTAGTTGAGCCGCTCATCTACTTCAATATCCTCCAGTGGTACAACCATGTCTTCATCAGCTAAGCACTTTCTTAGATGAGATACATGGAATGTGGGATGAATTCCACTTAACTCATCTGGCAGCTCTAGTCGATAGGCTACCTCTCCCACTCGTGCAGCAATTCGGAAAGGTCCTATATACCTCGGGCTTAGCTTACCTCGTTTCCTGAATCTAATGATTCCTTTCCAAGGTGAGACCTTCAACATAACTCGGTCACCAACCTTGAACTCTATCGGCCTCCGCCTCTTGTCAGCATACGACTTTTGCCTATCTTTCGCCGCCTTCATGAAGGCCTTGATCTTTTCTAATTTCTCAGTCGTTGCTTCAATCACCTCAACACCTCCTAACTCTTTCTGCCCAATGTCTCCCCAGCACACGGCGTCCTACATCTCCTTCCGTATAGCATCTCGTAAGGTGGCATGCCAATGCTGGCGTGATAACTATTGTTGTACGAGAATTCTGCTAACGGCAGGTGATTGTCCCAACTTCCTCCAAAGTCAATCACGCACGCCCGAAGCATGTCTTCGAGTGTTTGGATCGTTCTCTCAGACTGACCGTCTGTCTGAGGGTGATATGCTGTGCTAATGTGTAGCCTCATCCCCATCGCATCATGAAATCTTTTCCAAAACTTGGAGGTAAACCGGGTGTCACGGTCAGACACAATAGACACCGGTACGCCATGAAGAGCTACAATTTCTTTAATGAATAGATCCGCCAATCTTTCCGATGAATACGTCTCGCGGATCGGTAGGAAGTGGGCACTCTTCGTCAATCGATCAACTATCACCCATATAGCATCATACCCTTTCGGGGTACGCGGTAACTTCGTGATGAAGTCCATGGTGATATGTTCCCACTTCCATTCGGGTATATCCAACGGTTGGATCTTCCCGTAGGGCTTCTGGTGTTCCGCCTTCACTTGTAAACAAGTCAGGCACTTACTTACGTACTCCACTACGTCGCGTTTCATGCCCGGCCACCAATAGTCTTTCTTCATATCGTGGTACATTTTGGTAGCACCGGGTGAATGGAGTATCGGGTCTTATGGGCCTCATCCATGATTCTTCCACGTAGATCCCCGTATTGAGGAATCCACATTCGCCCAAATCGGGTCTTAACACCTAGAGTGTTCTCACCCAACTCCGTCACTAGACCTCTCATCCTTTCGGAGTTAAGACGATCTTCTTTCAAAGCCTCATCTTGAAACTCCTTAACCTGTGTCATCACGTCGGAGGTCATAATCAACTGATAAGCCTTCACCCGGATCGGCTCAGGCCTTTCTTTTCGGCTAAGGCGTCAGCCACCACATTGGCTTTGCCCGGGTGGTAATGGATCTCACAATCATAATCTTTTATCAGTTCCAACCACCGCCTCTGCCTCATGTTTAGATCCTTCTGCTCGAAGAAGTACTTCAAGCTTTTGTGGTCTGTGAAGATTGTGCACTTCGTCCCGTATAGATAGTGCCGCCATATCTTCAATGCAAAAACCACCGCAGCTAGTTCTAGATCGTGTGTGGGATAGTTGACTTCGTGGGTTTTCAGTTGTCGAGATGCGTAGGCTATCACCTTTCCACGTTGCATCAACACGCAACCTAGCCAGAATAGGATGCATCCGAATAGACCACTAAGTCTTCACTTCCCTCAGGCAAAGTCAAGACAGGAGCTTGTGTTAGTCTTGCCTTCAACTCCTCAAAAGCCGTCTCCTGCTCTCGACCCCACACGAATTTCACGTCTTTACGAGTCAATTTTGTCAAAGGTGAGGCTATCTTGAAAAGTCTTGAATAAATCTCCTATAATAACCCGCCAATCCCAAGAAGCTACGAATCTCGGATGGCGTCTTTGGTGACTTCCATTGCATCACAGCCTCAACCTTCGCTGGGTCCACCATTATTCCCTCTGCATTCACTACGTGACCCAGAAATTGCACCTCGCGTAACCAAAAGGCGCACTTGGAGAATTTGGCGTACAATTTTTCCCTTCTCAACGTTTCCAACACTTCCCGAATATGCCCAGCATGCTCTTTTTCACTTCTTGAATAAATCAAAATGTCATCGATGAATACAATTACTGATTTATCCAACATTGGTCGGCACACTCAGTTCATCAGATCCATAAAAGCAGCCGGCGCATTGGTCAACCCAAAAGACATGACAAGAAACTCGTAGTGACCATAGTGCGTACGAAAGGCTGTCTTAGGGATATCTTGTTCCTTCACCTTTAATTGATGGTAGCCAGATCGAAGATCTATCCTCGAGAACCAACTGGCACCCTGGAGCTGATCAAACAAGTCATCGATTCTTGGTAAGGGGTATCTGTTCTTCACCGTCAGCTTATTCAGCTCGCGGTAGTCGATGCACATCCGCATACTACCATCCTTCTTCTTTACGAACAGAACCGGAGCACCCCAAGGTGAGATACTCGGTCGAATAAACCCCTTATCCAGCAGCTCCTGCAACTGATCCATCAATTCCTTCATCTCCGTCGGAGCCAAGCGATACGGTGCTTTTGCGACAGGTTGGGCACCCGGTATCAGGTCGATCTGGAATTCGATCTCTCGGTCAGGTGGCAAACCCGATAAGTCTTCGGGAAACACATCTGGAAAGTCACACACCACTGGCACATCGCATAGCTGTGGTGTTGGCGTCTCTACGTTCTTTACATAACATAAGTAGGCGCTGCATCCGCGCCTCATACACTTTCCCGCCACCGCCATCGAGATCACCTTTGGAATCGTCGTAACTCGATCGCCATAAATTGTCACCGGACTTCCGTCGGTCGCCGTCAGTCTAATCATCTTCTTTCGGCACATGATATTCGCTTCGTAGGTTGCTAACCAGTCCATTCCTAACACTACATCGAATCCTCCTAGAGGCATCACATGTAACATGGCAGCAAACCTATGGCCCTCTAATTCTATGGTACAGTCCTCTATCACATCCGTAACCTAGTGGATTTACCAATAGCGGTTTCTACGTCAAGGACTTATCAGGCATTTACTCCTAACAGGCAGTTTAGCACAGAAAGTAGCAGAAATGAAACTCCTACTAGCACCAGAGTCAAATATCACAGAAGCAAGAGTTTGATTACTAGAAACGTACCTGACACCACATCGGGGTCCGTCCTAGCCTCTTCCTGCGTCATCGTGAACGCCCTAGCCTTTGCCTTCGGTGCTTCTCCTCCCTTCTTCTTTTCTCCCGAGCCCTCAGCCCTCGGCTTCTTGCAATCTCTGCTCATATGACCACTTTCCCCACAGTTAAAACACTTGCCCATCAGACAATCCTTGGCCATATGCCCAGTTCTCCCACACTTGAAGTAGATGTTGTATCCCCATTTGCACTCCCCTGAGTGCTCCTTTCCACACTTACCACACTTCTTCACCCCAGCTCCAGACACGACCACTCGGCGGTCATCCACCCTTGCTTTCTTGTTGTTTGTCGAAGTGTTACCCCGACCAAATCTCTTCCCCTGCCAGGTCTTCTCTCCACTTCCTTTCTTGCTTCCCTCAGCCTTCACCAACGCAGCACGTTCATCGAATAACCTTCCCGCCAAATCCACCGCCGACCTGAAAGTGCTTGGTCGGGCAGAAATCAAGTGCCAACGAATTTCAGCCGGCAGTCCTTGAATATACCGGTTGATCTTTCGAGACACCGGCGTCACCTGCTCTGGCACCAACAGCGCCAATTCGTTAAACTTGGTGGTATATTGTTGGTGGGTCATCGTCCCCGCCTCCAGCTGCAGGAACTCTCTCTATTCTATCCATTTCCCGACGAGGACTGAATTCCTCGATCACCAGCCTTTTCAGCTCAGCCCATTTCATCTTCCCTATAGCCCTGCTACCCTCGGCTTGGACTATATTCTTCCACCAGCATAAGGCCGACCCTGTAAAAGAGTGGTAGCAAACTTCACCTTCTTGTCCTCCTGGCAATCACTAATATCGAGGACAGCTTCCATCTCCATCACCCATTGGTGAGCATCAGTAGCAGTACCAGACCCGTCAAAGTTGGGGGTTTACACCTCATGAATGCCCCGTAGTTACAACCCCGGGCGGTCTCCCGTAACTGTTCTTCTTCCTCTTCGTCATCAGATAGTACCGTTTCTGTTTCCTCCTGTTGTTGTCTACCTGAAGACCGATTCCTTCCTCGTCTGTCGTCCTCACGTACTGCCTTTATCACTTCAGTCACTACAGACGGTAAGATCGTCTGCATGACTTGGTGCACCTCCTCGATCACCGTCTCTTTCACCGAGGCTCTCATATTATCACTCTCATCCGCCCCCCCCGAGGGAGTGGTATTAGGTCCTTCGGGAACCTTCTTCTCTTGTCTAGGCCTACCTCTTGTGGCTCGTGGTTCCACACCACTTCCGCACTGCCTCCACCAATTGGGGCTTTAGATGATCTACCACCGACCATCTTCTATCACACTGAAAGATTTAAACACCAACACGGTCATTCAAGGAAATAGCTCAGTTTATGTTAAGTATAGTAAGTCCCTAATTACAGTGGCCAGTGTGATTAGCCACTTACTCTACTCTTCACACCCCGAGCATTACCTGTCCTGACTACATTAGTATCTAAGTCTAACAGTACACATAAACACATAACATGCACACGTAACTCTGGTTAATCTTCAAGAAAATACCTGATGGCACGCAGCTACTCAGATGGCATTCCCATTTCCCCCTGTCCCATTCTCAGTTTAAGTCTTAGGTTTATTTTAAAAATTTTACCCATTTCACTTAAACTTTGGCTCTGATACCAACTTGTAAGGCCCCGATCCCGGGCACCTCACAGTTGGTTATCATTACCCATAAAACATACATTTAATATTATTTAATAAAACCATGCAGCGGAATCTTTAATTTTTACTATAAATGCTTTTGCAAAGTAATACAACACCTGTTACAAAATATCATTTGTTTGCATTACAATACAAAAACATTAACAAAAGAATGCCATCCCAAAAGAGCTGAGTAGCGCCTCGTGCCATCCTCAGCAACACTACCTGCCAACTGGAAAATACATAAAAGTCAGCGTTGCTGAGTGAGTTCTAGTTTTGTAATAAAATATACTTTTACTTATTTAAAAGTATCCTTTCGTTCATACGTTCATACATCATACATACACATAGATAATATTCGTTATTATCTTCATCATTCGTTATTCATCGTTATTTTTGACATCTCGTATGGATTCTGTCAGGCTTTACCCACTTCATAGCACTCGGCTATGATTACTGTGGTCGAATGACACGAATCCCGTTCATACTTACTTGCACATTGGGTATCTTTTGTACCACTACCATTTGCTATACCCCGAACGTATTAGCTACCGGGCCGAAGTCAATAAATGAACAGCAAAACGTATGCCCGGTACTAGAGGTAAGCGGTAGGGGTTCCATACATATAGACACTTACTTGCACGCATTGAAAGGTTAATTGTACCAATACCCTATGCTACACCCCGAACATTATTAGCTACCGGGCCGAAGTCAATCCATAGACAGCAAAAACGTAGTGCCACAGTACGGGCCGAGGTCAACAAATGAACAACAAACGTATGCCACGATACTGGGCCGAAGTCTATGGAGGGACAGCTAAACATGGTGCCACGGTACTAGAGGTAACGTTATTAGCTACCGGGCCGAAGTCAACATATGAACAACAAAACGTATGCCCGGTACTAGAGGTAAGCGGTAGAGGTACCATGACCATGGTCAATCACATAGAAGAACCAATCGCGTTATTCAATGCTTGCAAGACATAACTCATTCGTTCATTAATGCATGTATTCATCATCATTCTTTATTTCGTTCATTCGTTAATACATGCATTCGTCATCATGTTCCTCTTTCATTATCTTTCACTTTACGATACATAATACTTCATTCATTCATTTCTCGTTATTCGTAAAGTTTCAGAAAGATAAGCATACAAATTTATCAGGAACACACATCATACATACTCATCATACTTTCATCATCATGCATTCTTCATTATACATTCAACATCAGCATTTATCATCATACATAGCATCATACCTTACTTAACAATATTTTAATAATATTGTTAACAGTAATATACTAATAATAATATAGTAACAATTAGGGTTAATCATACTCATCATTATATTGCATGAGACATCATCATTTATTAACCCTAGTCAACCCTGGTCAAACCTCGAACTTCGGGCTTTATTGGAAAATTCCTGAAAAAATGCTAAGTGTTCTAGTCGTTTTAGCCCTGTTGGCCGTATAAGCCTTCTGGTCGTATGAGCACTATTAGTCGTACGAGCACTGCTGGGCTTTTCTCTTAACACTTAGAATTATTAACTGGTCATACGACCACACTGTTGGTCGTATGACCACTGCCGGTCGTACCAACTCTGGACTTAGAAACATATTTGGATCATACGACCACTGTTGGTCGTATGAGCCCATACTTAGAAAATTTCCATATAATCATACGACCACTGTTGGTCGTATGAGTCCTATTGGCCTCATACTTAGAAAATATCACTGTTCATACGACCACTGTTGGTCGTATGAGTCCTATTGGGCTCAACACTTAGAAATTATTCTGGTATACGACCCACACTGTTGGTCGTATGACCACTAGTGGACTTACAACTTTTGCTTATTTATTCTAAGTCCCAATTTCAGACACATTAGCATCCTGCTCATATGTCTAATTCATATTTCAAGTCCAGAACATCAAAATGCCTATGTCTAAACATATGCACATAATTCTAAGCATAAATCTAACATAAACATAAACATACATACAATTAATTCATACGGGTATCAACCCAGTTTTATAAAAACATATTTACATGCATTTCCAGCCCCAAAACATTAAAAACAGTAAAAACGGGGTCTAGAACTCACCTTAGTCGTCTCTTCGAATTTACCCTCTTTAACCCGAACCTTCTCAACTTGTTCTAACACCTAGAACACGCACACCACACCATCCGAACACACAAGGCATACTTATAACACCATACGGTCTAGAATTATCTAAAACTTCAAAAACTAGAGGATTCTTACCAAAAACCTCGAATTTCTCAGATCTTTCTTCAAAATTCCGCTGGTTTTCTGCTCCTGCTACTTTCTCTCTCTAAAAAGTTCGAATGAGGTGAAATGCAGACAACATGGGTGGCCATACCACCTTTTGTACAAAGAATTAATATAAAGTTTGCCCATTTGACACATTTAGTCCCTCCTCTTAGTTGTTTTTTCTTTTCTATTCTTTTCTTCCTTTCTTTTATTCTTTGAACACAATACAAATGGGCTTCTATGCGACTGAACCCTCTGTCGTGCGATTGAACAACTATGCGAATGGACCTCTGCGACTGAACTCCCAGTCGCATGACCTGTCGTGCGACTGAATCCCTAGTCATGCGAATGAGCCTCAGTTATGTGATTGAACCTCAGTCGTCCCTCAGTTGGCCGATTGGCCCTCCAGTCATCTAGCCCTCGCAGGCAGCGACTGTAGTTCATCCCGAACTGCAGCCGCGACATTCGGCCTTCAAACCTTTCAAACTCGTTCTAAGCCCAAATTAAACCTCCTAAACCTTAGGGAATCATACCTCGACCTTCTTCAAGCCTATCCAAGCCCGAAATCAAGCCTAATCGCACCATACACATACACTACATACGTACACGGTTAAACACCCAAAAACTCAAAAATAGGTTTCAGATGTGTTCCAGCCCCAAAAATCGTTTTGAAAACAAGTAAATGATGGGTCCTAGAACTCACCTTAGCAGCCTCCTCAGTTAGAGCTTCATTTTTGACTGCCACACAACGAATTCCGAGCCCGAACCACCCCCTTTTCTCTTCTTTCTCTCTTCTTTCTCTCTTCTCTCTTTGTGGCTAATTTGCAAGTGTGGGGAGAGCGTAAAGGCTGCCCTCTCCCTTAATACTACAGTTCAGTCGCCCGAGTTCCCATGTGACTGTACCTTTAGTCGCATGAGCTCCATGCGATTGGACACCCCAGTCGTGCGACTCCCCTGCGTATGGAGCTCCAGTCATGCGATTGGAGCTTCAGTCGCATGATTTCCATGCGGGGACTCCAGTCGCATGACACTCCAAGCAGAATTTTCCAGGCGTTACAAGTCCACCCCCTTAAAGGGTTTTCGTCCCCGAAACCTGTTGTTCCTTAAACCCTCGCAGCATACTGTCTCATCTCTTTTCCAGTCTCTCACCTGGAATCCTATCACTCCACATCGTTTATCAACTTACAAGTTCTGATCCATCTTTGACTATTTCCATCGGCAACCCATGCTACTGATCAATGTCCATTTGACCAGGACCCGCGGCCTCAAATATGCCATATAGAGTACGGTCACTAGAATTAAAAAAACACCACAAGCCTTGTGTGACATTCTTTATGTATGAATAATGACCCTCTGGCAAACCAAAACTAACGAAAAGGCATTCATTAATCGTGCTATGTGTTGTTCCAATATAACTGCACCAATCGGTTTTTCCTCAGGTTCCTTGCAAGTATACTATGATTGAAAGGCAAATCGGCTTCTTTGGTGGCCCAAACCAAATTTATCTCTTTCTTTTGCTTCCGACTTCCCATCCTACTTGTTTGCTACAACGTCGAAACTATGCGTACGTGTAACACCTGAAAGTTTGACTTTTGGTAGGTTGTGCGACTGAGCCTCAGTCGCCTGGATTTATGCGACTGGAGGTTCAACCGCATGCTATTCGGCCGATTGAAGCTCAACCGTACGAATGGAGTTAGATCGCCCGAATGAAGGATGACCGCATGGAACTCATGCGACTGGGTCCAGTCGCATGGTGTTCATGCGACTGAAGGTCCATCCCGCCCTGGAGCAGATGCGATTGAGCAATACCTATAAAAGGGAGCAGCTCTCATTCTCCTCCCACACTTAGAATTTCAGTCGGGAAGAGCAGAGAGTGAACGAGAGCAGAGAAAGAAAAGAGGGAAAGTGCTGACCGAGCTCCGGATTTATCGAGAAGCTAGCCAAATCGAAGCTCATCAACTCCTACCTGTTTTGTGAGTTTCTAGACCCCCCTTTTTTTACATGTTTTCTAACGATTTTGGGGCTGGAATCACATAGAAACCCTATTTTTGAAATAGTGTAAGTTTGACCCATTTGGGTGAATCTTGAGTAATGTGTTTATAGCAAGAATTAGGACTTGTATATGCTTGTATGATGTCCTAGTATGAATCCCTGAGACTTGGGAGGGTCGATTTGGGCTGAAAATGGTTTATGATGAGTTTGAGTGCGTTGGTTCGCGACTGCTGTTCATGAAGAACTCCAGTCGCTGCCCAGTTAGGGTTATGCGACTGAAGGGCCATTCGGCCGAATAAGGATTAGTTGATGTCCAATCACACGATTGAGGCTCAGACGCACGATTGAGCCTCAGTCGCACGATAGGCTATGCGATTGGGGGTTTCGGTCGCATAGGTCCAATCGCAGGTAGTTCAGTCGTACGGTTAAGAGTTAGTCGCATATAGCCCAGTCGCATAGTGTCTAGTCGTACGGAAGGAAGTCCAGTCGCACGATTGTATGCCCATCGCATGACAGCCCAATCGCACGGTCCAGTCGCATGGAGGACATGCGACTGGGATAGGTTCAGTCGCCCGAATAGGGCTGATGAATGTGTAGAGACTGTATGTATGATGTATGTATGTTAAGTATGATGTGGCCATGATAGATGGTGAATACTGATGATTTGTGAATACCTATGTTCCTTATGTAAATGTATGTTATCTTTTAATAACTTTATGTGAATGAATGAAAGAATGAAAAGAATGTATTAAGAACGTAAAGTGAAAGATAAAGTGAAGGATAATTAAAGAAGGAACATGATGAACGAATGCATGCTTAACGAACGAATGAATGTAAGAAAGGCTTGCAAGCGAATGTAAGGAGGTGCACACCCCTGGCAGGTGTTAGCTCAACTGTGATACGGGTTAGCTACCCCGAAGGATGCACACAGGGTCAATCTTTGAGATTGATAATGAGGTGAGCAACTACGTGTTGCAACAGACTCGGTTAGCAGGCAATCATGAGATTGCCAATGAGGTGAGCAACTGTGTGCTGCAACAGACTTGGCTAACGTATGATAGAAGTAAAGTGAAAAGATAAGTGGTGCATGTACCTACCCCAGGTGACTAGATCAGCATTTGTGCACAACGTTCGTGGTTGATTACCACAGGTCCAGCACCAGTAGTGTGTATGATGTAAGGGGGTAGTGTACATGTCACCGAATGTAAAGAATGTTCGAACAAATGTAATGAATGTATGAACGAATGAAACAAACGTTCGAACGGAAGTAATGAAGAATGTGAAGTATGTATGTATGAAAGTGAACGAGAATGATGATTAGTACACGGTTGAATGATTAATGAACGAATGATGAAGATAATAATAATATTATCTACGTGTACGTATGATGTGTGAGCACATGTATGTAAGAACAGTTATAAAGAATGAAAGTATGTTTTATTATAAAACTAGAACTCACTCAGCAACGCTGACTTTTTATGTGTTTTCCAGTTCGCAGGTAGTGTTGCTGAGGATGGCACGAGGCGGCTACTCAGTTCGTGGGGGACGGCATTCTCCTTTTGATTATGCTGCCACATCATGTGTTGTGGGCCCGTAATGCATGCAACACATCATGTTGCATGCAAGTGTGAGATTTCTTAAGAATCCTGATAAACGGGATTACTTAAGGAATCTCCTTTATGATCAAAAAGATACTTTTGAACTTAATATCTTCTATTAGAGGTCACTGTATATGACCCTATGATTGCTGAGCTTCAGCAGCAATCATAGTAAAGCTAGGCAATGTAGGGAAAGCTTGCATTTTGTAATCAAGACAATGATGTAAAAGCTTTTATGAATGAATGTGAATGTATATTTTTATCAATTCTGCTGCGTTATTTTATGATCATATACTATATGTATGTATTATGTGCAATGAAGAACCAACAGTAAGGTGCCCGGTGAGCGGGGCCTTACAAGTTGGTATCAGAGCAAAAGTTTAAGTAAAACGGGTAAGTTTTCACAATAAACCTAAACTTAAACTGAGAATGGGACAGGGAGAATGAGAATGCCATCTGAGTAGTTGCGTGCCATCAGGTATTTTTCTTAAAGATTAACTGGTATTATGTGCGCATGTTATGTGAATTATGTGTACTGTTAGACTTAGATACTAATGTAGTCAGGACAGGTAATGCTCGGGTGCGAAGAGTAAAGTAAGTGGCTAATCACAACTGGCCACTGTAATTAGGGACTTACTATACTAACATAAACTGAGCTATTTCCTTGAATGACCGTGTTGGTGTTTGGATCTTTCAGTGTGATAGAAGATGGTCGGTGGTAGATCATCTAAAGCTTCCCGTGGTGGTGGACGTGGTGATGAACCGCGTATCACGCGAGGAAGACCTAGGACAGAGAAAGTAGTTCGTGAGGAGAACGAGATTCCTCATCAGGAGGAGGCAGACGAAAGCGCAAATTTGAGAGCCTCGGTAAAAGAGGCAGTGGTCGAGGAAGTACATCAGGTCATGCAGACGATCCTACCGTCTATAGTGACCGAAGTGATAAAGGCAGTACGTGAAGATGAGAGACGAGGGAGGAATCGGTCCTCAGGTAGACAGCAACAGACAGAAGCAGAAACAGTATTATACGATGATGAGGAGGAAGAGGAAGAAGAGCATGTACGGGAGACAGCCCGGGGTTGTAACTACGGGGCATTTATGAGGTGCAAGCCCCCGACTTTTGATGGTTCTGGTACGGCTGCGGATGCTCACCAATGGGTGAGGGAAATGGAGGCGGTCCTCGATATAGTGATTGCCAAGAGGACAAGAAGGTGAAGTTTGCTACCCACTCTTTTACGGGGACGGCATTGTGCTGGTGGGACAATATTGTCCAGGCCGAGGGTAGCAGGGCCATTGGAAAGATGAAGTGGTCTGAGTTGAAGAGAATGGTGATCGAGGAGTTTAGTCCTCGTCGGGAGATGGACAGAGTTGAGAGAGAGTTCCTGCAGTTGGAGGCGGGGACGATGACCCACCAACAATACACAACCAAGTTTAACGACATGGCACGGTTGGTGCCAGAGCAAGTGACGCCGGTGTCTCGCAAGATTAACCGGTATATTCAGGGGTTGCCAGCCGAAATTCGTTGGCATTTGATTTCCGCTCGACCTAGTACTTTCAGGTCGGCGGTGGATTTAGCTGGATGAACGAGCTGCACTGGTGAAAGCTGAGGGTAGTAAGAAGGGAAGTAATGAAAGGAAATGGCAGGGGAAGAGGTTTGGTCGAGGTGATACTTCAACAAGTAGTAAGAAGGCACGGGTTGATGATCGCCGTGTGGTCATGTCAAGTGCAGGGTCGAGAAGGTGTGGAAAATGTGGGCGAGAGCACAGTGGCGAGTGCAGATGGGGGCTGAATGTTTGTTTTAAGTGTGGAAAGCCCGGTCATATGGCGAAAGAATGTAAGGGCTTGATGTGTTTTAACTGTAGGGAAAGTGGTCATATGAGTAAAGATTGCAAGAAGCCGAGGTCCGAGGGTTCCGGCATGAAGAAGACAGGGGGTGAAGGGTTCGAAAGCAAGCGCCAGGGCATTCACGATGACACAGGAAGAGGCTAGGACGGACCCCGATGTAGTGTCCGGTACGTTTCTGGTGAACCAAACTTTAGCCTCTGTATTATTTGATTCGGGTGCCAGTAGGAGTTTTATTTCCGCTGCTTTTTGTGCCAAATTGCCCGTTAGTAGTAGACGTGTGGATGTGCCGTTTGATGTAGAGACTGCTATAGGAAAAACCACCAGGATTTCCGAGGTAATTGAGGGTTGCGATGTAGAACTGGAGGGTCACAAATTCCCAGTTAAACCATTTGCGATGACGTTAGGCAGTTTTGATTTGGTGCTTGGGATGGATTGGTTGGCATATTTCGAGGCGAACATTGTGTGTCGCAAGAAGATGATCAGTTTGACAGCGCCCGACGGTAGTCCAGTGACAGTTTATGGCGATCGGGTTACTATGATTCCGAAGGTGATCTCAATGGCAGTGGCGGGGAAATGTATGAGGCGTGGATGTAACGCCTTTTTATGTTATGTAAAGGATGTAGAAAAGCCAAAACCATAACTATCTGATGTTCCGGTTTGTGTGAGTTCCCAGACGTGTTCCCAGAAGACTTATCGGGATTGCCACCTGACAGAGAGATCGAGTTCCAGATTGATCTGAACCAGGCGCCCAACCTGTTGCCAAAGCACCATACCGATTGGCCCTGACAGAGATGAAAGAGTTGATGGAGCAATTACAAGAGCTGCTGGATAAGGGTTTATTAGACCGAGTATCTCACCTTGGGTGCTCCGGTCCTGTTTGTAAAGAAGAAGGACGGTAGTATGAGGATGTGCATCGACGACTTGTTTGACCAACTTCAAGGTGCTAGTTGGTTTTCACGAATAGATCTTCGATCAGGTTACCATCAACTGAAGGTGAAGGAGCAGGATATCCCTAAAACAGCTTTTCGTACGCGCTACGGTCACTACGAGTTCCTCGTCATGTCTTTTGGTTTGACCAACGCGCCAGCTGCTTTTATGGACCTGATGAATAGAGTGTGCCGGGCGATGTTGGATAAATCGGTGATTCTATTAATTGATGACATCTTGATTTATTCGAAGGACGAGACTGAGCATGCCGGTCACATTCGCGAAGTTCTGGAGACGTTAAGAAGGAGAAATTGTATGCAAAATTCTCCAAGTGCGCATTTTGGTTGCGTGAGGTCCAATTCTTGGGTCACGTGGTAAATCCGGATGGGATTCTGGTTGATCCGGCGAAGGTGGAGGCAGTAATGCAATGGAAGTCTCCGAAAACGCCGTCCGAGATCCGTAGTTTCTTGGGTTTAGTGGGTTACTACCGAAGGTTCATCCAAGACTTTTCCAAAATTGCTTCTCCACTGACCAAGTTGACCCGGAAGGATGTGAAATTTGTATGGGGTCAAGCTCAGGAGAAGGCGTTCGAAGAACTGAAGACAAGATTGACCCAAGCTCCAGTATTGGCACTACCCGATAGGAGTGAAGACTTAGTGGTTTATTCCGATGCCTCCTACTCGGGGTTGGGGTGTGTATTAATGCAAAGGGGAAAGGTGATAGCCTATGCATCCCGACAGCTGAAAGTTCATGAGGTTAATTACCCTACTCATGACTTGGAGCTAGCAGCTGTGGTTTTCGCGTTGAAGATTTGGCGGCACTATTTGTACGGGACGAAGTGCACCATCTTCACGGACCACAAGAGCTTGAAGTACTTCTTCGAGCAGAAGGATCTGAATATGAGGCAGAGACGGTGGTTGGAGCTAATAAAAGACTACGATTATGAAATCCATTACCACCCGGGCAAAGCCAACGTGGTGGCTGATGCCCTTAGCCGAAAGGAGAGGCCCGAGCTAATTCGGGTGAAGGCGTACCAGCTAATCATGACCTCCGACGTGATGAAACAAGTCAGAGAGTTCCAGGATGAAGCATTGAAAGAGGATCATCTAAACTCTGAACGAATGAGAGGTCTGGTCGCAGAACTGGGTGAAAACACGTGTGGTGCCAAGACTCGATTTGGGCGAGTGTGGATTCCTCGATTCGGGGATCTACGTATGAAGATCATGGATGAAGCCCACAAGACTCGATACTCCATTCATCCCGGTGCTACCAAGATGTACCAAGACATGAAGAAAGATTATTGGTGGCCGGGTATGAAACGTGATGTGGTGGAGTATGTGAGTAAATGCCTCACGTGTTTGCAAGTAAAGGCAGAGCACCAGAAGCCGTATGGAAAGATTCAACCGTTGGACATACCGGAATGGAAGTGGCAGCACATCACCATGGATTTTATCACAAAGCTGCCACGTACCCCGAAAGGGTATGATACGATCTGGGTGATTGTGGATCGATTGACGAAGAGTGCTCACTTCTTACCGATGCGCGAGACATATTCGTCCGAAAGGTTGGCCGATCTTTTCATCAAAGAGATTGTGACTCGTCATGGTGTACCGGTGTCGATTGTGTCTGATCACGACACCCGGTTTACATCCAAATTTTGGAAGAAATTCCACGATGCTATGGGGACGAGGTTGCATATTAGCACGGCTTATCACCCTCAAACTGATGGTCAGTCGGAAAGGACCATTCAGACTTTGGAGGACATGCTCCGAGCATGTGTTATTGACTTCGGGGGAAGCTGGGATGACCACCTACCGTTAGCTGAATTCTCGTACAACAACAGTTATCATGCCAGTATTGGCATGCCACCCTATGAGATGCTATACGGTAGGAGATGCAGGACACCCGTCTGTTGGGGTGAAATTGGTCAGAATGAATTGGGAAGCGTCGAAGTGGTCGAGGCTACGACTGAAAAGCTCGAAAGAATTAAAGCTTATATGAAGGCGGCCAAAGACCGACAGAAATCGTACGCGACAGACGACGCAGGCCGATTGAGTTCCAGGTGGGAGACCGGGTTATGTTGAAGGTCTCACTATGGAAGGGTATTATCCCATTCCGAAAGCGGGGTAAGTTGAGTTCGTGGTATATAGGCCCTTTCCGAATCATTGCTCGGGTAGGGGAGGTAGCCTATAGGTTGGATCTACCAGATGAGCTAAGTGGGATCCACCCGACTTTCCACATGTCTCATCTGAGGAAATGTTTGGCGGACGAGGACATGGTCGTTCCACTGGGGGACATCGAGGTAGACGAACGGCTAAACTATGTAGAGCAACCAATGGCGATCATCGATCGCAAAGAGAAGAGGTTAAGAAATAAAGTGGTTCCCCTTGTGCGCGTACAGTGGCGGCACAGGAAGGGATCCGAGTCGACGTGGGAAACTGAAGAAGAAATGAGGCAGCATTACCCACGATTGTTCGAAGAATAACAGGTTTCGGGGACGAAACCTAAAATAAGGGGGGTGGACTTGTAACACCCGAAAGTTTGACTTTTGGTAGGTTGTGCGACTGAGCCTCAGTCGCCTGGGATTTATACGACTGGAGGTTCAACCGCATGCTATTCGGCCGATTGAAGCTCAACCGTACGAATGGAGTTAGATCGCCCGAATGAAGGATGAACCGCATGGAACTCATGCGACGGGGGTCCAGTCGCATGGTGTTCATGCGACTGAAGGTCCAGTCGCCCCTGGAGCAGATGCGATTGAGCAATACCTATAAAAGGGTAGCAGCTCTCATTCTCCTCCCAACACTTAGAAATTTCAGTCGGGAAGAGCAGAGAGTGAACGAGAGCAGAGAAGAAAAGAGGGAAAGTGCTGACCGAGCTCCGGATTTGTCGAGAAGCTAGCCAAATCAAAGCTCATCAACTCCTACTGTTATTGTGAGTTCTAGAACCCCTCATTTACATGTTTTCTAACGATTTTGGGGCTGGAATCACATAGAAACCCTATTTTTGAAATAGTGTAAGTTTGACCCATTTGGGTGAATCTTGAGTAATGTGTTTATAGCAAGAATTAGGACTTGTATATGCTTGTATGATGTCCTAGTATGAATCCCTGAGACTTGGGAGGGTCGATTTGGGCTGAAAATGGGTTTATGATGAGTTTGAGTGCGTTGGTTCGCGACTGCTGTTCATGAAGAACTCCAGTCGCTGCCCAGTTAGGGTTATGCGACTGAGGGGCCATTCGGCCGAATAAGGATTAGTTGATGTCCAATCGCACGATTGAGGCTCAGACGCACGATTGAGCCTCAGTCGCATGATAGGCTATGCGATTGGGGGTTTCGGTCGCATAGGTCCAATCGCAGGGTAGTCAGTCGTACGGTTAAGAGTTAGTCGCATATAGCCCAGTCGCATAGTGTCTAGTCGTACGGAAGGAAGTCCAGTCGCACGATTGTATGCCCATTCGCATGACAACCCAATCGCACGGTCCAGTCGCATGGAGGACATGCGACTGCGATAGGTTCAGTCACCCGAATAGGGCTGATGTGAATGTATAGAGAAGTGTATGTATGATGTATGTATGTTAAGTATGATGTGGCCATGATAGATGGTGAATACTGATGATTTATGAATACCTATGTTCCTTATGTAAATGTATGTTATCTTTTAATAACTTTACGTGAATGAATGAAAGAATGAAAAGAATGTATTAAGAACGTAAAGTGAAAGATAAAGTGAAGGATAATTAAAGAAGGAACATGATGAACGAATGCATGCATTAACGAACAATGAATGTAAGAAAGGCTTGCAAGCGAATGTAAGGAGGTGCACACCCCTGGCAGGTGTTTGCTCAACTGTGATGCGGGTTAGCTACCCCGAAGGATGCACACAGGGTCAATCTTTGAGATTGATAATGATGTGAGCAACTACGTGTTGCAACAGACTCGGTTAGCAGGCAATCATGAGATTGCCACTGAGGTGAGCAGCTGTGTGCTGCAACAGACTTGGCTAACGTATGATAGAAGTAAAGTGAAAAGATAAGTGGTGCATGTACCTACCCCAGGTGACTGGATCAGCATTTGTGCACAACGTTCGTGGTTGATTACCACAGGTCCATCACCAGTAGTGTGTATGATGTAAGGGAGTAGTGTACATGTCACCGAATGTAAAGAATGTTCGAACAAATGTAATGAATGTATGAACGAATGAAACAAACGTTCGAACAGAAGTAATGAAAGTATGTGAAGTATGTATGTATGAAAGTGAACGAGAATGATGATTAGTAACGGTTGAATGATTAATGAACGAATGATGAAGATAATAATAATATTATCTACGTGTACGTATGATGTGTGAGCACATGTATGTAAGAACAGTTATAAAGAATGAAAGTATGTTTTATTATAAAACTAAACTCACTCAGCAACGCTGACTTTTTATGTGTTTTCCAGTTCGCAGGTAGTGTTGCTGAGGATGGCACGAGGCGGCTACTCAGTTCGTGGGGGACGGCATTCTCCTTTTGATTATGCTACCACATCATGTGTTGTGGGCCTGTAATGCACGCAACACATCATGTTGCATGCAAGTGTGAGATTTCTTAGGAATCCTGATGAACAGGATTACTTAAGGAATCTCCTTTATGACCAAAAAGATATTTTTGAACTTAATATCTTCTATTAGAGGTCACTGTATATGACCCTATGATTGCTGAGCTTCAGCAGCAATCATAGTAAAGCTAGGCAATGTAGGGAAAGCTTGCATTTTGTAATCAAGACAATGATGTAAAAGCTTTTATGAATGAATGTGAATGTATATTTTTATCAATTCCGCTATGTTATTTTATGATCATATACTATATGTATGTATTATGTGCAATGAAGAACCAACAGTAAGGTGCCCGGTGAGCGGGGCCTTACAGTACGTTACCGTTCGATGAATTAATCACAGGCTGAAACTGTTCCTCAGACAACGGGTGACACAGCTTCCTCAATTGCATAACGCAATCCTCTAAGGCATCAAGTAATCTAATGAAGCCATTAATAGCAATCTCTACATCAGAGGGCTCATCGATGTTACTTCTCCTAACATGCAACTCACAATAGAAGGCAGTAGGAACGAACTACTACTAACATCGTATTCAAGGCATAAGTGCACAAAATTAAATTACCGGAATCGTACCTGTCGTCCAGTCGGAGTTCGCTCTACCCTCCTCGTGGCCATGGCAGAAACTGTAGCCTTCACCCTCTGTTCTCCTTCCTCGCACCAGAGCTTCCCGCTCTTGACCTCTTACAGTCCCTGCTCAGATGTCCAGTCTCACCGCAATTGTAGCACTTAGCCATGTGGCAATCCCTTGCCCTGTGACCTTCCTTCCCACACTGGAAACAAACGTTCAGTTCCCATTTGCACTCCCCTTCGTGACCCCTACCACACTTCTTGCATTTCTCACCCCTTCTTGTCATCCTCTCTTGATCATCGATCCTCATCACCTTACCTTCAGTCACCATTCCCCCATCACTATCTCGCCTTCCTTTCCCCTTCTTAACATAGGCTCGCTCCTCCACTTTGCCCGTTATCGCCATCGCCTCCCGCTCGTCATACAACCTTCCCCCTAGATCTACTGACGTCCTGAACGTGCTTAGTCGGGCAGCGATCATGTGCCTACGGATATCCGTCGGCAAGCCCGGAATATACCTCTTGATTTTCCTTGAAAGAGGTGTCACCTGATCCGGCACCAGCCGTGCCATCTCGTTGAATTTGGTGGTGTACTGCTGATATGTCATCATCCCCGCTTCCAACTGCAGGAACTCCCTTTCAACCTTATCCATCTCACGGTGAGGACAGAACTCCTCAATCACCAACCTTTTCAACTCTGACCATCTCATGATGCCCCTTGGATTGAGCTAAGAGATTTTCAATGATGCCCCTTAGATTCAGCTAACTAGATGTTCATACGGGTAGGTCTAGGTTCACCTAAGTTTAGTTTTTCAAAAACCACATAACGCATAAGGTTAATGCTAGCACCTAAACCAGCTAACGCGTTGCTAACAGAAATATTTCCTATTAGGCAAGGTATGTTGAAACTCCCTGGATTAGTCATATTTTGAGGTAGTTTGTTTTGAAGAACTGCAGAGCATTCCTCATTTAAAACTATGTGTGATAACTCTTCCAGTTTCTTTTTGTTTGACAATACACCCTTTAAAAACTTAGCATAATTTGGCATCTGGGCTAAGCCTTCCACCAATGGTAGATTGATGTGGAGTTGCTTGAACAACCCCAGGAATTTTTCATATTATGTCTCCATTCGTTGTTGTCTCAAACGACCAGGATATGGAGGTATTGGAACATAAGTTGGTGGTGTCACGTATTTCTTGGCTGGTTCTTCAACAACAACAGGTTGCTTTTGCGTATCACTTGCATTACTAGGAGATTTTATTTCCATTTCTTCAAGGATGGGTTGTAGTGCAGGTGCATCACCTTGAGTGGTTTTGCCACTCCTTGTGGTGATGGCTTTAACTTGAGCATTAGGGTTTGTGACAGTGTTGCTAGGCAAGGCACCTTAGGGTTTTGCATATAGTTATTGTGCTATCTGACCTACATGGTTTCAAATGGTTTGCAATGATGCTTTGTTGCTTTTGATGTCAGCCTTGTTTTTTTGGAATCTCTCCTTATTTAGTCGATTAGATTTTCAAATGTATTCATCTGTGGCTTGCATGGTTATCAACAATTGCTACAATAAGTCATCCATTGAAGATGCACGACAGTCGATTACTACTACTTGGACCTTGGTATGGTGGTTTCTGTTGTTGGTAAGGTGGCCTACAGTTGAATCAAGATGATGATTGGTTGTTACCAGCTTCTCTGAAATTCGAATTGCTCCTCCAGTTTGAGTTTTTATTATATGAGTTGTTTGGGCCTCTGACGTAGTCAACATCTTCAACCATCATAATGCCTTCTGGGCATTTGTTGGTCTTGTGTGAATTTCTGCATGCGTTGCATCATGTTGGAGTTTTATTTAGTTCGGCATGCAATTGTTTGAATCGTGTGGTTAGTGCTTCTAGTGGAGCTGCAATCAATGTCTCAGAGTCTACTTGATGAATGCCTTTAGAACTGGGTTTGTTTCTTAAAGGATTATAAGCAAAGCTCTTCTTAGTTGCTCTTTCTAGGGCTTGGTATGCCTCTGTTGGTATGACACTTCTGAACTCTCCTCCCGTACTTTGGTCTACAGCTTGTTTGTGTGCTCCGCTGATTGCATCGTAAAAAGTTTGACACTGCAGCTACAAATCAAGTCCGTGATATGGGCATCTCCGTAGGAGACCTTTGTATCTCTCCCATGTTGCGTGTAATGATTCATCATCATCTTGGCAAAAGCTTGTGATGCTGCTTCTTAGTTTGGTAGTGCGATCAGGTGGAAAGTATTTCAAACGAAATTGTTCAGCAATTTCCGCCCATGTGGTGATGGAACTAGGCGAAAGTGAATCAAGCCAATGAATGGCTCGGCCGCGAAGTGAAAATCGAAAAAGTCTTAGTCTAATAGCATCGTCTGAATAGTTATTGATTTTGAAGGTTGCACAGATATGAAGGAATCATGATATATGAGCATTAGGGTCTTCGCCTTGCAATCCATGGAACTGAACAGAGTTTTCTATGAGTTGGATAATACTAGACTTAATCTCATATATGTTGGCCACTATTGCTGGTTGGACAACGCTAGACTCATAACCATCTATTGACGGTGTGGCATAGTGTGTCATCTTCATCTCCTCGTCTTGGTTATCCATGTCATCTTTGGATGGTGTACCTTCCAAAACGTCTTCTTGATGATTGTTGTTGTTTTTCGTGATCTTTCGTGTAACCATTGATGGAAAAGTCATTCGGTTTCTGAAAGAGTCGAAACAAGTTCAGGACTAAATGAGTTGGACATAAGCTAACTTAAAGAAGCATAAACTAACTAAGTCTTAAAATAAATCAGGCAAGTGTAACTAACTAACTAAAGCAAATATCTATAAAAATAAAATAAATTTGAACAAAAATATATTAACAAGATATAAACAAGATAGTCAAAACTTTAGATTGTCTTTCAAAACTGCCATGTGTCCCTGGCAACGGCCCCAAAAACTTGATGCGTGTGAAAAGTATATATATTTTGATAAAGGTTTTTTGCACAGATTCAGTTTTAATTGGTTATTACTAATTCTAAAGTACACACACAAAAGGCAAGTGTACCTATCATGAGGTAATATAGTGATGGTAAGAACCGAGTATCAATCCGTGGACACACCTAGCCTACTCAACAACCTTAATGATTGACTACCAGATTTGGTTTTTGTTTGAGAAAATGATATGTTTCCTTGATGTAATTAAGATTTTTAGGGTTTTAGAAATAGTAATAAAAATAAAGTAAAACAAAGTTGAAACTTTTGTATTTAAAACCATGGAATAAAGGCTATCATCCTAATTAGATCACACTTATATAACTATGATGAATTGGTGGTTTGATTAAATATATTGATTAAAGTAATTGGGTTAATGTTTATAAATGTGAGCTGGCACGATTTCTCGTCTATCTGCTCCGTAGTGGCTAGGACCACGTCAGGTTAAGATTTACTGCATAGGTCAAAGCCCTAGTAATATAGGTAAATCTTTTGCGACCTTTTTGACATACGATTTCTGAAAACATAACTTAATGTTAAGAAGAGAGTTGATCAAGTTCCTTTCTAACATACCATTAATTTTAGAAAACCATAACAATTACTGTAGATTTCTCATACTAATAAAAGGGAACCCGTAAATGATCAGAAAGTTGAGGTGATATGATTTCTAATAACCATTTCTAGTTCATTAGCCATGGATTTATTATGAAGACCGGTTTCATGAATAAATGTTGATCATACATTTTTTAACCGTGTATGACATACACAATTACAAATCATAAGTTTATAACTTCCCATTCAAATATAGGTTCTACCCATCGAAAGTTTTTCTAAGACCACCGTAACATTAACACAAATAAATCGCACCATTAGTTCCTCACAAACTACATAAGTTTCATCCAACTAGAATGATAATAAGAGTTTAGCTCATAATGAGCTTGAACGTAACAACAAACAACATAGAAGATAGATTTGAATTCATCGGTGAAATGGAACAATCAAACCGGTGATCCACAATGGATAATGTTTAGACAATCCCGAGCTTCTTCGAAGTGTTGTGTGCACCTCCCGATCCTCTAAATGACCTTCAAGTCGTGACTCCTGAGAGAACTCTACAGAGTAACTCTCCCACTAAAAGCTTGCCAAAATGGTGAACTTAGGCCTCTATTTATAGGCTTTCTGGAGTGTTTAAGCATGGCCCCATGCCTAAAAGGCATGGCCCTATGTTAGTACAATGCTTACAAAAGTTGGTCGGCTCGTACATGCAAAGGGTGTCGGGCACAGCCCTGTGACAATTGGGGCACAGCCCCGTGTTTGGGGTAGGGTATGACCCCGTGTTTGGGGTGGGGCATGGCCCTATGCTTCATGAGGCATGGCCCCGTGCTTACTTTTAAGGGATAATACTTTTGTCCTGTCAAATGTCCAAACACAGGGTTGTGCCAAATTTGGCACGGGGGTGTGTTACAGGCAAGACATGGGGGCATGCTTAATGAGGCACGGCCCCATGCTTGGATTCGAAAGCTCAGACTCGAAAGCTCGGATTTCTTCAGTTTCTTGTTAAATTTGCTTCTTGGTCCATCTTGCCCTTTTTAACACCTTAAAACACAATTTAAGGATTTTAAGTAGATAATCATCATTTGAAGGAAGATATTAATGAATAATTGATATGCTTTTGATAGGGTTTTTATGTATAATTTAGAGCACATCAGTGACCCTGCCCCTTCCTGTAATGTAACCTCAAGCATCTCCTCCAAAAGCAACTGACCCTCCATCAATGCTTTCAATGTTTTGAAGCAAAGAGCCATTGCCTGTCATGTGCTTGTAATAGCCACCATCAATAATCCATACATTCTTCTTGGTCTTTGGCTGTTCCTGCACAATAAAAGAGAGTTAGTTACACTTAGAAACCCAAGCCTCAGTGGCCTTGGTCTTTTCAAAATGAAATGAAGACAAAGCAACAGTAATTGATTCTATATTAAGACTTTAGGGATCATTTGATGTTGTTAGTGAAGAATTCTCAGTCACATGGTCTTCCTTTATCTTCGACACCATCATTGGAAGATCAAACTTTACCTTCAAAGCTTCGGAAGTGTTTACAACTTCAGAAGTTTTGGAGACTGGCCTTTCGAAAGATCTTCCTTTCACTGCAGCAAGCTTCAGTGCTTCAGAAGCACTTCTTTCTTTCGAGGCCAAATTTTCTTCCGAAGGTAATTTCCACTTGTCTTCATATTTATTTTGGAGCTTCTAAAATAAACATAGATTTCTTCTGAAGCTTTCTTCTTCTTGCTCCTCTCAGAAGTCTTCTTCCTTGTTATGTTGATAGTACTTTTGGGATTGTAGAAGCAATCCTTAGCAAGATGAGAAGTACTGCTACACATAATGCAGTTAATTTGCTTTCTTCTGAGGGTCTCCTTTTCAATGGAAGACTGATTTTGATCATTTTCTATCTCCAGCTTCATCCTTTTAGATGTTGTAGCAAGCTTCCTAGGGTGAGGCTTGCCTTTGGAGGTGGATGGTTCATGTTGTGTAGCAGTGCTACACAACTGATCAGCCTTCATTTCTTCATAAGGATGAATTGGACATGAACTTGAACTCTTTGTACTAGAGTTCAAAGTTGTATCCTCAGTCTTTACCACTTCAAAATCTGTAGAGATAAAAACTTATTTCTGCTTAAAGTTGATGGTGGCCTTGATCTCTTGTGCTCTCTTTGATCTTCTCTTGGCTGCTCGAATCAAGTTCTTTCTCTTGGACTTTGTCATCCCTGTTGGTACATTGTGTACCCAGTTCATTGTACTTATTAATGTTTATGTATTTAAGTCATATTGATATTGAATGCAAGGGTATTTTAGTAATTTCATATGTGTTTACATGTTTATTTACTATTAGGTTTATCGTAATCTTATATTGTTTATATATACGTGCTTGACTGAGTTATATATGGGCTTGCCGTAGCTATTCACAGTAATGAGTTAATAATGGCTCGGTAGTGTCTTTGACTTAGTCGTATGGTTATCCATGCTAATGGACCATACGTATGGACCAGTAGCACAACTGAACCAGGTGATTGGCTCAGTCGCACGACTAAGTTATAAGATTGACTTAGTCGTGCGATTGAACCAATTGGATTGTTCAGTCGTGAGTATGGATCAATCGTATGACTTAGTTGCATGACTGAACCATGCTTATGGCTCAGTCGTATGACTGTATACTGCAACCTATAAATACCACGTAATTCGTGGAAAAAATAACACTTCAATTTCCTAAATACCCTAGCCATCCAGAGCGTTTTCCAGAGTTCATCCACTTCATAGTTCGTCCCGGATCAATTCCTATCTGTTCTTAATGTTGTTTAATCGTTAGTTTGATCCGGGATTGCGATCTCACTGATTGGATCACCATTCAAATAGGATTCCGCACTATTTGATTCGGTTTTACGTTGAATCTGTTAGTACTAGGTACGTACACAGTCCTAACAAGTGGTATCAGAGCCTAGGCTCTTGATTCTTCGTGGATTCGATAGGTGGATTTGTGGGTTTCGATATAAAATATGTTTTTGACGTGTGCTTTAGAAGAAAGTTTTAAAATTTTGATTCAATACTGTTCTTGGTGTATTTGAAATTGTTTTTGAGTCTAAACTTGGTTAAAATCTTGAATTTCTCAAAATCGGTGCTTTTAGTCGCACGATTGAGTCAATTGCACGACTGAACCCAATCGTACACTTCAACCGCACGATTGACCTCTGTTGTATCCTTCAATCGCACGGTTTAACTTAATCGCATGATTTAACCTATTCATATCCTTCAACAGTACGATTGATCTCAATCACCTGATTGAACTTTGTCGCATCCTTGAATAGTACGATTGAACTCAATCGCATCCTTCAATCGCACGATTGAATCCAGTCGTATCAGAAAATCAGATTTGATTAATTGACTTTGTGTTTCTTCAAACTTTGAGAATATGGATGATCAGAACTCAGCTTTTACTCCGGAAAGGACTCAAGGATTCAACACTTGTTATTGTTAGAGAATGAGATTGGAAACAGTAACAAGCCACTAAAATCATTAACATTGGATGAATACCCTCAATGGAAACAACGTTTTGAGATATATCTGAATGGAGTTGACCCGAACTTATGGATAGCAATTGAAACAAGTTACTCTACACCTGTTGGGGCATATGGTGTTAAACTTACTCTAGGTGGGATGAATGACACACAAAAGGTAGCACATAATGCTGAGAAGAAAGCATATGCTCTACTAACCCAGTCAATTCCAAAAGACATTTTTCATCAGTTTCCAGAACATAAAAAGTCAAAGAAATTGTGGCCGGCTTTGGAAAAGAGGTATGATGGTAATGCTACTTTAAAGGATTTGAAAGCCAAGGCTCTGAACAAAGAGTTTGATAATTTCTCATCTGATAGGATCAAATGTATAGATCTGTGATGATATCAGAAGTCAATTCAGTTAAAAACAAACACAGTAATCAAATCAATGCACAATATCATGAAAAATTCATAGAAGTTTATTGATAATAGCAAAGACAATTACAAGTGTAGAGCAGTTCGTTCAAAGTCTTAGTCTAACCTACACAAGTGTAAGTTATTTAACTATTAATAAACAAGGAACTACTATTTACAGACTAGCCCATATACTATGACAAAACTTATAATACAAAGACAAATAAAGACAACATTTTAATCTTTAAGATAGTACTAACAATACTCCCCTAAGATTTACATGGTCTTCAGTCTTCAAAAATATCCAGTCTTCTTTATCTTTGCCTTCTCTTTCTTTACCTACATTCTTCTCTTCAGTCTTTGTCTTTCGTTTTCTTCATTCTTCTGTCTTCTTTCAGCTTCAGTCTTTTCAGCTTCAATCTTTTCAGCTTCAGTCTTCTTTCTTCTTTTCATCCATCTTCAAACTTCAAAATAATCTTCAGGTTCATCTTTAATCTTAAACATTGGCTTTTCTTGTATAACTCTTGTTCTTTTAAGGCTTTAGCAATTGCAGATTTGAACTTGCTTGCTAAGACACCTTGTTTAGGCTTAGCCTTGTTTGTCTTTATCTCCATCTTGTTCATTACCTCTACCGTATCTTTAGATAAGCCATAATATCAATACTGGCATACATCTCTATAGGTTTTGAACTACCTTTTGAATACAACTCCAACACGCCTTTACTTGATATTCTTATAAATTCAATCTCTTTAATATCCTTATTGACAATGTTAGCATAAGTTAACACTTTCCTTAATGAGATCCTCTCCATTACAGCATTCATAACTTAATGATTGTAAGAAAGTATTTCTTATCATTCTCTGCAATCTCTGGAGATATTCTTTCAAATTTTTGACTGATATGAAAGAAATGTAGCTCGGGTGTAACAGTTTAAGCTCAAAAACACCAAACAAAGTGATCATGTCCTTATCCCAATTCTCGAGATTTCTGACTAGTTTGAGCTTAAATGTTTCAGTGTTGTAGAACCATCTCAGGATTGGTTTTGACTTTTGAGTCCCTTCTATGAATTCAATCCTGGAGTGGTTACTTTCGAAGTATTGATCACAAAATTCAATCAAGAAGTGTTCATCTTCTGATTGTTTCCCTTTAATCTTCCTGTTCTTTTCAAAGTAGAAAAATATTCTTTATCTTCTTATGAGCATCTCGTTTCCAAAAATGCACTTGCTCAGTTATTCCTTGGTTTAAAAGCTCAACAAACATTTCACCTCGTTAGCTCCAGTTGGATTAATAAAAGGTAGTTTATTCAACTCCTTGAGGTCTTGAACTGGAAGCTTGATAATGCTCGAGTAAAAATGATATACATCACAAACAACATTAACTCGCTTAATCAAAAATGCATCAAATATTTCATCATACTTCCATGCAACAATCTTTACTTGGTTTGTAGAGTCAGGAGCAATCATAGCATTCAATAGCTCAGAGATCGATTGTCCTTTCTGCAATACATTTCTTACCAAGTCTCCAGTCGATCTAGCTTTATTGAATAATTGTTTCTGATCAAGAGAAACTTTGTAAGCTTGTTTCTCTAATTCAGGAAACATCTTCATAAGCTCTTTTCTTCTTTCATACATATTGGTCTTTTGAGCCATCGACCGGATCTCTTGTGGTTTCAACATCCGTGTCCTCTTAGTGATGTCCAAGTATTGAGGATTGTCAGTATCAAGAATGATCATCTTGTTAGATTGCTTTTCAGTTGCTTGAAAGCTTCTGACAAGATTCCTCAATGATTCACCTTGAAGTCCTTTGAACCTCTTCCAAGGATAATTTCTAGCTTGCAACCAATATCTCAAAGCTAGAATACTCATCTCTTCAAGATCAGGATGGTGAAGTTTAGAGCTAGGCATCTCTTCTACATTAATGCTCTCTTGAAGTGGGTTCCACTCACCATGCTCCACCACTATTTCATTGGGATCAACTTGGGCTACTGACTCAGCTGTTATACACTTTTCATACTGTTCATTTATCTGAGTAACAGTCAAGCCGTCCAGAAATACTCTGTAATATTTCATCCTTACCCAAAAATTATATCTGTCTTCAAAGTCAATTGTTATCTCCTCATGAGTTGTTTCAACTGGTGTGAAGTTCTATTCAAAGTTATCTTCATCAATGTCTTCATCTTCAAGAACTTCATCATACCAGTCATCATCAAACTTATCTTCAATATCATCCAAAGCTTTTATAGTCTCTTGCACAAATTCTCACCTTCCTCCTGAAATTCAGAAATCTTTTGGATTTTAGATGAAAACTCAGGTAGAACGGATTCATCTACTTCATCTAACTTTCTTTTACCCTTGTCAATAGCGGGAGTTTCCTCAATGTTGATTGGATTGATTTCAGACAAAATCACAATCTCAGGAGAATCAGCTTTTGGTTGTCTTTTAATTTAGCTAACTCCTCTTTCATCATTTCATTTTCTTCAGTTAGCTTTTTGAATTTTTCGTCCATTACATCATAATCCCTTATCATCACCTTAAAAATTTTCATGGTTTCATTTGTTGGGTCATTATAAGGCTGGTGCAACCAAAACCTTTGTCTTTCACCAAAGTAACCATCTTAGCATCCTTCATTTGAATAACTTCCTTAAGCTTCAAATTTTTTCTTTTAAATCAGCTATTTCCTTTTCTTGAGCCATATTGGTTTCTTTTAACTTTTCCAGCTCATCCACATCAATAATATCATCAGTCTGTACAGACACATTATGTGCTGTAGCAATTGGAATTTCTTCAGATTCAATTGGAGTTGTGCTTTGGAATACAGGCTCAGACAACGTAGCATCCATGAAATCAAAATCAAATGTTTGATTTTGAACATGAGCATTTGTTTCCTCATCACCTTGAGCTTCAGTCATATTTTCATCATGACTCATTCCTTCAGAAGTTCTTTCACCAAC
This sequence comes from Flaveria linearis, assembly GCA_024085815.1. Taxonomy (NCBI): domain Eukaryota; kingdom Viridiplantae; phylum Streptophyta; class Magnoliopsida; order Asterales; family Asteraceae; genus Flaveria; species Flaveria linearis. The sequence continues at coordinate 29,136,092 of CM044006.1, forward strand.
ATCATGTGCCTCAATAACATGATCAGAAGCATTAGACTCACTACTATCTGCTTGATGTGCCTCAGCTGCACCATCAGCACCATCATCATCACTACCACTTGATGAACTTTCATTAGCTACATCATCATGATTACCTTCATCATCATCTTTATCATCATCATCAGATAAGACTTGAGGAGCTTCATCAACTAGATCAGCAGGATCCACTAGTTCATCTTCTATCAAGTGGAAGTGATCTAAGTTGATATCCACATCATCATTCGCACATCCCTCATATATTGAAACATAGGAACATTTTGAACTCCTGTGGTCATGGCTAGTCTCTTGTATGATATCTCAGTCATATGTTCAAGTTCCAAGACATCACCACCAACACCATAGACTTAGATATCTGGATATTCTTCATCTATCATCATTTGTAGGAACCTTGGATACATCAGATACTTGTTCCTGATACCTTTTTCAAGGTTGAAGATAAATCCATTTAGAATCCATTTTGCCATATTGAATCTTCTATTAGTAGCAATGGCAACTATAGGAGATGCAATGTCCACTGGAAATGAATTCCATCCAGCACTTCCTTTGGACATGCATTGCTGAAAAATGTAGCATAATAGCTTCAAATGGTTATAAACTCTTGCTTTGAAAAACTTTCTTTGGAAAATGATCAGGATGACCCATTTCCATGAATGTTTGTCTGCATTCATTAATGGACAGCTCAGACAAATCAGCTGGATCATTTTGTCCCAATCTAAGAGCAAATTTGATAGACTCTTCTGATACTTCAATCATTCTTTCATTGGTAATAAAACCTCTCACAACTTTTCTTCCATTATCATCTATTTCTACCGAGGCTATGTTCCAGAATTTGTTGATCAATCTTGAGTAGATCACAGGCTTGTAACACATAGCATAAACATACTTTGTCCTCAGTAAGAATCTAATCATCTCCTCATATGATACAGTATCTTGAACATCCTCATTAAGCAAAGCAGTAACGTTATGCTTTGGCTCAAATTTTAGATCAACCATCTGCACAAATGAAAACACAAACTTTAGACACTTTGAGTTTTAAACAATTTGATTTTGACAAAGTTTGATTTAAATTTTAATGTATTATTATGTTTTAAACACTTAATTTTGTTTTACATCAACTTGTACTTACAGTTTTCTAGAATTTTTAAAATTCTGTCCAAATCATATTAAATACAAGTTGTTGTATGTTTGTTTTAAAACACACTAATCCAATTAACATTTTATCAAAATTATTTAACAATTAAATTTTTATGAATTTTAATTTTTTTATTAAAAAAATTCAAATTTAGAACTGTTCATCTTCATCAATCAAATTGATGAAGAACACCCTTCGTTCAAAGTTCATGGAATCGATTGTTCTATATATAAAAATGCTCGAAATCAAGGGTATCTTAACAATCTATGATCAATTTAAGTTCTTACTTTCATTTTAATGCACCTACTTCAAAGTTTTCAAATTTTAGGGTTAGAAACGTCTAAATAGATTTGAAACGCCCGACTGATTGTGAATCAGTTACTTGACATGGAATGATTTTCACTACGAACTTACGTTTTTCAATCAAGTATACACACTGTCGATCACAATATTTCAGAATAGATAAACTGATTCAGTGTAATGAGGTGAATCGAGAGTCGACTGTATTCGTTCAGGGGTTTTTGGAAATGTGAATGAGTAAAAAATGAGAAGTGTTGTTTCTATACTAAGTGAAAATTCTAGGTGCATGAGCATTGTACGGGCGCATGAGGTTAGGCACATGAGCACTGTTCAGTTGCATAAGCACTGTTTAGGCGCTTTTGCACTGTTCAGACGCATGAGACTATATGAAACGCCCAACACTTGAATATTTTCACTTGAAACGTCTGGTAATGTGTGGGCGCATGAGTATGTTGAAATGCCCAACACTTAACCAATTTTTTCAGACATATGACAACTGTTCAGGCGCATGAGGATATGAAAAACGTCCAAACACTTGTAAAATTTCTGAAACTCATCATGCTTCTACTTGGACTTATGGTCACTATTTAGGCGCATGAGTTTCCATACACTTGTATATTTTTCAGATCTTCCACCTGAATACTGTTTAGACATATTAGTACTGTTCACATACTAATATTAAAAAAATTTCATATAATTTTCACTTTTGACATTTTAAACACTTTTATTTTTATTTAATTTTTCAACATACAATTTCCCTTCATTTTAGTCTCAAGAACAAAATAGTCTCATTTACAAAATTTGCAAGAAGCTTTTCCACTTGGAAAATTTTATAGGCTCATTTTGTCATTATCAAAATTTTACATTATCAAACACACTCATGCTTTGAACGTTTAGCTTCATCCTTTCTATTCAAACATTTTAATTTTGATTTTCTTAGAAACTCTTACTTTTTATTGCTCCCCCTAAACTTTTAAGTTTTACAAACTTAGAAGTTTCCCAAGTTGTCACAAGAAGATCACACTGATCATTATTAAATTGTCTGCACACATAAAACATGCATAAAATCAAAATTAAAGCAGAATAAAAATCTAATAGTTATAATAGAATCAATGTCTGCAGTGAGATCATATCAGTGAAGATCAGCACATTAAAATAAAATAATATGTGAATAGTCATAGACAATGAATAGATCCTGATCAAGTGTGTTCCAGGTTAGTGATTTCACAGCAAAGGAGACACAAGATCCAAGGACAGACAATGAGTGTTTTTGATAAATGAATCAGCTCACTTACTTTTTCAATTCTTGGATTGATTAGGTTATAGTTAGATATGACATGATGTGACTCATACAAATACTTAGAGAGATTAACTATCATCAAGACATGCAAGAAAGCACAAATTCTCAACTTATTACCTGACATATATTTATAACCAGAGTTCATGTTGATAATTTAGTAGAGAATGGTCATGGATAAACCATTTGATCAACTCTAACCATCCATTTGAGTGGGTTGTGCATATTGGCATCTTTTGCATCAAAGGAGAATATCCAGGTCTGTAATCACTTACAACAGAGGATATCTCATCACTTCAGGTCTATGATGACTCATAACAAAGAAGTGAGATGATGCTTGTAACAGATCTCATGGTGAGTCATATCACCCATCAGGTGTGAGTGTTGTAACTTTACAAGCAATCAATCTGATAAGCTAATACTACTCAAAAGTACTAAGATGAACACACATTCATGCATAGATGAATAAGTTTAATCATAAGAATTTACTTTTTCAATATAGTAGCATGAGATTGTCTACACATTATATCTGATCATGTCAGACTTTATTGTCGAGTGAAATATGTAGCGATCTCACTAATGTACTGTCATTTCTCACATGTTGCAAAAACAGATTCATTCCTAAAAATGAATTAACAAATAAAGACTCTATTTTTGTAGTTTTTGTTTTATATTTTTATCTTTGATTTTGAATTTTCTAATTTTATATTTGGTTTTTCTGTAAAAAGAAAACAAACACGTACAAACTACAATCAGGCAATTAACTTTGACAGTTTATCTTGCTATGGCTTTTTGGATAAGGAGGGATTCTGATCATGTTAAGACTCAAAGAACTAAAAAGCTTAAAAACCAGTTTTACACATGGTTAATAATACTAATTGACTCTACTAAATACTCAAACCGTCCTGGTAAGAAGGCTTTAGTAAATAGGTCTGCCAACTGTTTTTTAAGTTGCAATTTGAATCAAAATGATTAAACCTTTTACAGAGTTATCTATGAGAAAATGATATCGAATCTCGATATGCTTTGTTTTTGAATGTTGGACTGGATTAGCTGTAATGAACATAGTAGCAGTGTTATCAATGTAAATTGGTGTTTTAAGAAAATTGAACTTATAATCGAGTAGTTTGTTTTGTAACCAAAGGATTTGAGAACATCCTGCTGAAGCAGTTATGTACTCAACTTCTGCGGTTGAAATAGAGACATTTGTTTGTTTCTTGCATTGCCACGAGACTAATCGAGGACCTAAAAACTGACATCCACCCATTGTAGATTTTCTATCTTGACAACATCCGCCATAATCACTATCAGTATATCTATGTAACTCAAAGTTTCCCTCGTAAGGATACCATAGCCCTAAAGACGGTTTACCTTTGAGATACCTTAATATCCTTTTGACAAAAATTAAATCGGGTTCTTTCAGGTCTGATTGATACCTGGCACAGACACAAACAACATATATTATGTCTGGTCTAGATGCAGTAAGATACATCAAAGAAGCAATCATAGATCTGTATAAGGTTTCGTCAACTGATTTTCCTTTTGGATCAGGCTCAATCTTGGAGTTTACGCCAGCTGGAGTTCTTATGGACTGACAATCTTACAGTTGAATTTCTTCAAGAGCTTGTCAACAAACTTCTCTTGATTCATGAAAATACCATCTGCATATTGTTGAACTTATAGTCCAAGGAAGAAATTGATTTCTCCCATAGAACTCATTTGAAATCGAGACTTCATGATTTCTTCGAACTCATTGCACAGTTTTGAACTTGTAGAACCAAATATGATATCGTCAACGTACACTTGCACACATAAGAGATCATCAACATCCTTCTTTATGAATAAAGTTGGGTCGATTTTCCCTCTCGTGTATCCATGTTGGATTAGGTGTTGTGATAATGTCTCATACCAAATTCTAGGTTCTTGATGGAGTCCATATAGAGATTTGCTAAGCTTATACACACGATGTGGAAATTCTGCATCCTCAAAACCTGGAGGTTGCTTCACGTACACATCATCGGTGATTGGACCGTACAAGAATGCAGCTTTTACATCCATTTGATACACTTTGAATTTCATGAATGATGCATAAGCTAGGAAGACACGAATGGATTCAAGTCTTGCAACTGGAGCAAATAATTCATCATAATCAATTCCTTCTTCTTGAGTGTATCCTTATGCAACAAGTCTCGCTTTATTTCAAATGACTATTCCTCGATCATCGGTTTTGTTTCTAAACAATCATTTTGTGCCTATAGCGTTTTCTCCTTCAGGTAAATCCACCAGATTCCACACTTCTTGTTTGGGGAATTGCAGTAATTCTTCTTGCATAGCATCAATCCAACCATTGTCCTTTAACACTTTGGTAACGTTTTATGAACAAATTGAGAAAGAAAACAAGAGTATAAGCACAGGTTTACTTGTTCTGATTACTTCTTGTTGTTCTCTCATTCAATGGAGCAATAATCTGAGATGTTGGATGGTTCTTTGAATACGAGAAGTCGGAATCTCATCACCCTGGACATTAACATCCATATTTGTTTGATTCATGTTGGAGAGCTGATACAGTAGGCTAGAAGAATGTGGATTGAAATTTGGAACTTGAGTCGGTGAGTTGATAAAGTAATCAAGATTACCAGTATCAACTGCATCACCAGAGATAGATGAAGTTCCTAACTCAGGTTGCACAAATTTAGTACCATCATTAGGAATTAGTTGAGAAACATCTTGACCTTCTGACACTGAATAATTAGAATCTTAATTAGATTGATCATTTTCATTGAATCTAATCATTGAATCTTTGACAAAAGAGAAGAATGGGTAATCTGGGCTTTGATCAACTGGTTCGTCAGAATCTGAGTCATCACTAAAAGATCCAAGATCTCCTTGAGCTTTCTTCTTACCTGTAGAATCAAGCAAGTTAGATTGATCAAACAAGTTAGAATGAAAAGAGTTTGATAATGAATCAAAATCAAATGAACAAGCAGGACCATTTGAAACTGATGGAAAAGAATTTTCCAAGAATTTAACGTCGAATGTTTAATTATAACATTAGTCCTAGAGTTATAAACTCGATAGGCTTTTGAAACAGGTGAATATCCTACGAAAAATCCATTATCAGATTTTGCTTCAAATTTTCCTACATGATCAACTGAATTTAGAATCATAACTGGACAACCAAAAGATTTAAGGAAATCTATGTTTGGTTTCCTGCCAAACATCAACTCGTATGGAGTTTTCATTTTATCTTTCACGATTAATGTTTGATTCTAGAAGAAACAGACAGTTGAGATAGCTTCATCCAGTAAGTGATTGGTATTTTGGCATCTGCTAGCATAGATCTTGCAGCCTCAATCAGTGTTCTGTTCTTTCTTTCAGCAACTCCATTTTATTGAGGAGTTCTGGGAGCACTGAACTGATGAGCTATTCCTTTCTCTGCACAAAACATATCAATGTTAGCATTTTGAATTCCGTACCATTATCACTTCTTATTATCTTGACTTTGTGATCTAGTTGATTTTCAAATTTAATGATAAATTCTTTTAGTAGTTTAGTCGTTTCAGATTTAGCATGCAAAAAGAAAACCCTTGAAAATCTTGTATAGTCGTCAATGATAACTAAACAATATGATTTTCTTCCAATACTCTTGTGTAACACCCGGAAAGTTTGATTTGGAGTGTCATGCGACTGGAGCGTCCAATCGCATGGGAGTCATGCGATTGAAGCTCAACTGCACGACTGGAGCTCAATCGTACGACTGGAAAGTTCAATCGCATAGAGCCTGGATGACTGAAGGTCCAATCGCATGAAGCTCGGGTGACTGGACGAGGGGTATTTAAGGGAGAGGGCAGCCCTTATCCTCTCCCCATACTTGCAAAATCAGAGAGAAAGGAGAGAAAGAGGAAAAGAGAAGAAGAAAGTTGGTTCAAGCGGGTTCAAGAGTGCAAGATTGACGTTTAACTAGTTAAATCGAAGCTCTACTCGACGGGATAGTTCATATGAGTTCTAGGACCCCTCTTTTACATGATTTTGAATGATTTTGGGGCTGGAACACATCTGAAAACCCTATTTTTCGAGTTTTTGGGTGTAAACCCGTTTTTATGCATTTGTGTAAGTGTATGATGCGTTTGGAGCTCGATTTCATGGATTTCATGCGTGGCTAGGCTCGAGTGAGGTCGTGGTATGTTTCCCTAAGGCTTAGGATGGTCGATTTGGGCTCAAAATGGGTTTAGGTGAGTTTGGGGGCCGAAAACCCTCGCCTGCAGTCGGGATGAACTCCATTCTGCATCAGCTAGGCCCAGTCGCCCGAATGAGGGGAGACTGGAGCTCAATCGCCCGAATGAGGGGAGACTGGAGCTCAGTCGCCCGAATGAGGGGAGACTGGAGCTCAGTCGCCCGAATGAGGGGAGACTGGAGCTCAGTCGCCCAAATGAGGGGAGACTGGAGCCCAGTCACCTGAATGGGGGGAGACTGGAGGCCAGTCACCTGAATGGGGGGAGACTGAAGGCCAGTCACCTGAATGGGGGGAGACTGAAGGCCAGTCACCTGAATGGGGGGAGACTGAAGGTCCAGTCACCCGAAAGAAGGTCTATTCACCCGAATGAAGGTCTATTCACCCGAATGAAGGTCTATTCACCCGAATGAAGGTCTATTCACCCGAATGAAGGTCTATTCACCCGAATGAAGGTCTATTCACCCGAATGAAGGTCTATTCACCCGAATGAAGGTGTAGTCACCCGAATGAAGGTGTAGTCACCCGAATGAAGGGCCTGTCGCATGGAGGCCAGGCGACTGAAGGGTGTCCATATGCCCGAATGTCCGTGGTATTGTCCAACTTTTGAAAAGTGAGAACTTAGACTTGGACCCTCGGGGTTGTAGATGATGAGTTGGGCATGGATGATGCAAGACGATGTATGATGATAAGTGACGACGATGACGTGCATGATGTTATGTGTGATGTATGCCTGGCGGTGCGTGTGATGCATAGTATGTCGGATGTGTGTTATGAGTGTATGATGTGTATGTATATATGTCTTCCTTTGGCTTTACATTGAACGCTAATGAATGCAATGAAAGTATTATATAACGTAAAGTGAAAGATAATGAAAGAGGAACGTAATGAATGAATGCAAACATTAATGAATGAATAAACGAACACATGAAATAATAAATGAATGAAAGGCTTGCAAGTAAGTGTATGAGGTGAGCGACTCTGCGTCGCAACAAATTCGAAAGAGGTCCTTGTCACGTACTCCGGTATTGCGGGAGACAGGATCCAGATGAACGAGAGTAAGATTGGCTTGCAAGCAGAAGGGAAGGAGGTTCATGGCTCATTGAGAGTTGTTAGCTCAACGGTGTGTGTATTATAGCGTGTGATCTTGGCTAACTCATAAGGGGACATAGACACAGTGGGAGTTCAGTTTTGGTAGCTGCTCCGATACATGAGAAGTGGTAATTACTGTGTGCTATGTAGCGTGCGATTTTGGCCTACCTCATGTGGATTATGTAGCGTGCGATGTTGGGCTAACCCATGAGATGGCGTGCGATGTTGGCTAAACCCCGAGAGCCCTCACACACACAGAGGGAGTCGGTCTAGGTGACCTCTCCGTTGGTGCGATTAGTGCGATATGTAAGGTGTAACTCATAAGGGGACATAGACACAGTGGGAGTTCAGTTTTGGTAGCTGCTCCGATACGTGCGATGTGGTAATTACTGTGTGCTATGTAGCGTGCGATTTTGGCCTACCTCATGTTGATTATGTAGCGTGCGATGTTGGGCTAACCCATGAGATGGCGTGCGATGTTGGCTAAACCCCAAGATTTTTCACACACAGGGAGAGTTGGTCTTAGTGATAACTCTATTGGTGCGAATTGCACGAGATGAGATAGTGAGGTGAGTAACTTCGTGTTGCAACAGACTCGGATGAGTAATGAAGAGTAAAGAGTAAAGAAATGAATGAATGAACGAATGATGACGAAGATAATAATAATAATTATTATCTGTATGTATGTATGATGTATGAAACGAACGAAAGAAAATGAACGTAATGAAAGATAAAGAGCGAACGAATGAAAGTAAGGAACGGAAGGAACATAATGATGACGTATGAAATGGGATCCCTGTCACTCGACCTCAGTAATCATGGCTGTGTGCCATGAAGAGGGTAAAGTGTGACCGGATCTCGATAGAAGCAAAAGATAGAGAATGAATGAAAGTTAAAGAGAGATAAGGAACGAATGACAGAAAAAGAACGAATGAAAGTTAAAGATAAAGAATGAACGATAAAAGAAGATAATAATGATATTATCTAGGTGTACGTACGATGTGTGATAGCGTAAAAGTAAACAAACGGTTTTAAAGGAAAGAAAAGTATGTTTTTTTATATATAAAACTAGAACTCACTCAGCAACGCTGACTTTGATGTGTTTCCAGTTGGCAGGTATGTTGCTGAGGATGGCACAGGGCGACTACTCAGTTCCGATGAGACTGGCATCCATATTTTTACATGTCATTGTATTTTGAAATGGAAACGAATGTTGCAAAGTTATGAAATGACATGTTTTAGTTATTAATGAAAGTTTTAAATTCCGCTGCAAAGTAAATATACGTTTGAAATGTTTTTATGTGCGATGAATGACCAACCGTGAGGTGCCGGGAACGGGGCCTTACATCTTGACATTGGTTGGTCCAAAAAGGTCCATGTGCAACATCTGGAGTGGTTTAGAATTTGAGATTATCGGCTTCGTCTCATAAGACGCTCTACGTTGCTTTCCCTTTAAACATGTTGAGCAGTGATCTGTTGTTGCAAACTTCTTGGATGGAAGTCCAATGACATGATTTCCTGCTACAAGCTTGTTCATGTTCTTAAAATTGGAATGCCCGAGACGTCTATGCCAAAGCTGACTTTCATCATTTGATGCTTTAGCAATTAGGCAGGTTGTTTCTGTTGATGGATCAACTTGAGACATATCCAGTTTGTATACATCTCGATCCCTTTCAGCTTTAACAATCACCGAATCTTTGCTGATCTGAAAACCTGGCTTCAAGACATAACAGAAAAATCATCAAATAGAACAGAATATGATTTATCATATATTTAGGATACGCTTAAAAGATTAAAGTTCAACTGAGAATAGAAGTTAACTTTATCGAAGCTTATTATCCCATTGGATACTATTCCTTCTCCTGTTATCTTTCCACCTGTATCACCACCAAAGGCGACGTGCGTTCCATCTTTAACTTAAATTCTTGCAGTAAGGCATGATTGCCTGTCATGTGCCGGCTACACCCGCTATCCACGTACCAAGTATTGAGTGGTCTTCTCGGGCGTACCTGCACAACAAAGATATTTAATTTGAGGTATCTACCCAAGCCGAAATGGTCTTGGGTTTTCTAACTTTATCAACAACAGTAAATTGCTTGAAATGAAGATTATTCAAATCTAGCTTGTTCTTAATGAAATTGCCAATTTTGTTATGCATTTGTTGTTGATTATTTTTGTAAACATTCATACCACTTGATTGACCAATTTTTAAAAAATATCAATTACCAACATTCTTATTAGTCATTCTTACAGCTCTTAGTATGAATTGTTCTTTTTGAACTTGTCTTTATCTCATATAATTGTTCCTTTGGAAAGACCTCAAACCTAAAGAGGATTGGTTTGTTACTTTTTGAAATACATCAGCTTTATTTTCAGATACTGAGGATTAGCATTACCTTTGCTCAAGTTTGAATTAGGAAATTCTCTCTTAGGTGAGCTTGTTCTAAAGTAGCAGTTTTCAGTGTTGTGACTTCTCTCATCACAATAGGTACAATATTTGTTAAAATAACAATCCGCTGTAGAATGATTTCTCATGTCGTAGATGTGACAGTACTTATTGAAAAAGCACTCAGAAGTGTTGTGATTATACATATCACATATTTCACATTACCTTTGTGGAGATTTAAATAGTTGTTTGTTAACTTTTGATGTTGACGCAATATATGATTCTTGTTTATATTTTGGCGTCAAAAAGTTGAATTGTTTTTGATTTGTCAAATTTGGCTTTTGAGTTGACATTTTATTCTTTGACAAATTACTTTCCATCTTTTGTTCATGAACTTCCTTCTTGGATTCCTTAGGAACAAATCTTTTTGTACAGCGAAAGTCTTAGAATCTGAACCTGTTTTCAGATCAGAGTGAGATTTGTTCTTAGGACTTAGTTTAATTTCTTAGAAAGAGTTCATGTTCAACAAACCAGCAGACACAAATTTAATTGGTTTAAGTTTAGTTCCTTGATTTGTTGATTTTGTTGGATTTTCTGAACTTTTGTTTTGTTCAGTTTTTGCTTTATTTGCTTTTCTTCTTCTTCGTTGATTCTTTGATTTAGAAGAACTTGGTTTAATTTTAGATTGAACATCTTCAGGTGAAGATTCTTTTTCATTTTCTTTCAGTTTCTGATCAACAGAATTTGAATCTTCTTATGTTCCTTCCTCTTGTTTAGCTTTATATTTGCTTTTAATTATCTCTTCTTCCAACAAAAAATCAGTTGGATCAGAAGTTTTCTTACATTTCTATTTTGGTAGATATGATTTAATCTTTATGGGATGACCATTTTTGATCTTTTCATCGTCCTTTCAAGAAAAATTTTTATATTTGTCTTTTCTTCTTCATTATTAGAGTTCTTGGTTTTGTTCTGATAAGCTTTGAGTTTAGCTTTGTTTTTAGGGGAATGATCATGCGTGTTAAAGTTTTCTGGTAGAGTGTTTAGTATTGATTCAGGCATTGGTTCACGAGTGAATCCTAAACCTGCTTTTTGTTTATCTTTTCTTTCACTCACCAGTTTTTCAACAATCATTTCTAAACTTTTAACCTTCGCAAGATCTACTTGAGTAGCAGCATGTGCTATCTTCTCCGGTTCTAGATTTTTGGTCATTTCTTCCAACTGTTTAGAAACATTTTCTAATTCTTTTAACATTTTGTTCCAAGATGTTTGAAGAGAAATGATCTTTTTATCTGCTATCTTATGATCAGATTGTAGTTTATTATGCATTGACTCTTCTTGTTTTAGTTTCTCGCAGATTTTAAATGAGTAGCTTTGATAATATTCAACATGTTCGAAGCATGATTTGGTGAAAACTTTCTCCCTCACTTTAGATTGTATTTTAGGGTCTTTTGGAGATGAGGTTTTAGAGTTAGAGGATGAAGTTTCAACCTTGGGTTGATCAGACTGAGCCATCAATGCAATCTCATCTGAATCCTCTTAGGGATCAGACTTGTCACTCCAATCATACTCATCTTCTTCATTCTCACCTTCCACTTTTGGATCACAATCCTTTGACTAATCTTCCCCTTGGATTTCTACAACAAGAGACAAACTTGAGGTTAGATCATTGGCAAACTGTTTAGCATAGGAACTCCAATCATATCCATCTTTCACACTAACTACAAGAGCTTTCTTAGGTTCATCAGATGATTTTGATTCATCTTTCGGCTCTGGCATCAGAAGACTTTGACATGGCTTTTGGAATGTCTTCTGATTTGATTGGAACCTCTGATTGCCAGAACTTGATTGAGCATTTCCTCCATTATTCCTTGGAGGTTTGCATTCTCTAGAAAAATTCCCATAACTGTTGCAGTTAAAATACCTCGACGTTGACTTTTCAAAACCAGCAGTCTTATTAGCACTAGGCTTATATATACTGTTGACATATGAGTGTTTTTGTGTTATGTAAGCAATCATCACCATCTGCCAATTTAAATCCTTCTTTTTAACATCTTCAGGATCCATCTCAAACAAATCATGCAAAACAATATCTAACTGTGTTAGATGACTACCTTGATATACTTGAAAGCTTGCCATAAAGGCAGTGTAGGCAGTTTTAGACTCTTCATCCTCTAATAGGATGTTTATCATATCTTTAACTTTGCTAGACTTAGTAGAGCTAACAGATGGAGTCTCTTTTTGTGTCTTTGAACTCTGAGAAATAGGAGAGACTGAGTTTGAGGTTGAGATTTGGTTGCATAAGCAGGTGCACTAGTGAATGATGAATCAGTGAAGAATCCTGCTCCTACAAATAAATCTCCTTCTTCTTCAGTTACACTGTCATTCTTAGCCATGAAAGCATTCTCAATAGTGTTTGCTAGAGATGCAACAAATTGATACTGTGACATTGATGATGTTCTGTCATTATTTGTTGAACTCTCATCAATTTCCATAGATTTAATCTTGGCAATTAATAGATCTAGATCCATTGGAAATTTCTCTGTATGCTTTAACAATGTCATTGTTTGTTTCCATGACAATGGTAAAGCATTGAGAAGTCTAATGTTGAGATCTTCAAGATCATGTGTAATACCAGCTAATGACATCTCTGTAGTAAGCTACACATATCTGTTCATCATCTGGTTGATGGTCTCACAAGATAGATGTTGAAAAAGCTCCAACTGCCTCTTCAGTTTTTGATTTTTGAGGTTTTGTATCTCTTTACCTCCTTCACAAATAGTCTTCAAAGCTTTGTACATTGTGTAACCAGTTTGATAACCATCAAGCCTGGCTAGGACTTAAAGAGGTTGTCCTTTACACATAATTGAGTAAGCTTTGATATCATTCTTGACCTTTCTCAAATCATCACCTTATAGGCCATCTTCAGGGTAGGGTTCTGGTGAATCTTTTGTATAGACAAAACCCCTGTCAGGCCCATCAGTGGTTATAGAAATGTATGATCCTTTTTCAATTGATTTCCAAAGATCAGTGTCAATGGAATTCAGGTAATGTTTTAATCTGAGTGATCAATTTTTAAAGTCTGCTCTGTTTTTAAGTTTAGGAACTCTATTTTCAGAGTCTTTTGATTTCACCATTTTTTTAGATTTTGATTTTAATAAAGAAGAAATATTTTTGTTGATTTTTAAGTTTTTGAATTAAAGAAATGAATTAAAAATATTTTTGTATTTTTCAAATTTTAATAAAAAAATACTAAGTGTTAAGGTTGATGCGCCTGAACAGTGTTGAAATGCCTCAGCAGTTGTGATACTTCTGGATTTGACCTAGAAACATCTAAGGGATTGCCTTAGAATAATTCTCAAAAATGCCCAACTTTAGAAACGCCTGAAAAGTAGTGATGCGCCCAAACAGTTGTGGGACGCCTGGGAGTAAAAACGCCCAAACAGTTCTAATGCGCCTAAATAGTTGAAATAAGTCTCAATAGTTGCAAAGTGTTCAAACAGTTGAAATAAGTCTCAATAGTTGTAAAATGCTTGATCGAAAAATGCCTAAACAGTTGTAAAGCGCCTGAACAGTTGTCAAGCGCCTAAACAGTTAGGCAATTTTCAGCAGTTTTCAACCCTAATGCGCTAAATTCATCTGGTTCTTATGAACATAATGAACAAAAATTTTCTGAGATCTTAAAAACTTGATGAATTGATTTGAAATCTTCCAAATTAATAGCTTTTATGTCGATTGACAATCCTTTCAATTCAATTTCTTCAATTACAAATAACAAAGCAGTGATTTTGTTGATCTTTCTGTTCGAACATGAAGAACACTTTCGAACTCAAATCGATCAATTCACTGAAATTGGATGAATTTAACTGCTAATTGTGATTCAATTCATGTTTCTGATGCTGAAACACAATTGAAATCAACAATATTTCAATTGAATTGCTTATCAATCACATATTCAAGTGATTTTGAGTTTGCAAGTTCGTAACAAGCTCAATCACTGAACTAACAGCTCTGATACCATTTGATAGGATCAAATGTATAGATCTGTGATGATATCAGAAGGCAATTCAATTAAAAACAAACACAGTAATCAAATAAATGCACAATATCAAGAAAAATTCAAAGAAGTTTATTGATAATAGCAAAGACAACTACAAGTGTAGAGCAGTTCGTTCAAAGTCTTAGTCTAACCTACACAAGTCTAAGCTATTTATACTATCAATAAACAAGGAACTACTATTTACAAGACTAGTCCCTATACTATGACAAAACTTATAATACAAAGACAAATAAGACAACATGTTAATCTTTAAGAAGTACTAACATCATCCATCGAAAACGAATGCTTGGACGATATAATAGCAGATTTTATCATCTGATGAGTAAGCTACACACACATGGGGTTACTACATCTATGGAAGATAATATTGCAAGTTTCGCTGATGGGCTGGGAGATAAATGGGATCCTTTTGGTTTCAAATCTGAGACAAAATGATATATTAGCTATACTAGACATCAACGACTTTATCTTGAAATTAAGGGAGAAGGAACTAAGGCTTAAATGGCTATTGTAAGCTGGAGTTTATTGAATATATTGAGCTTATTTCATTTTTTTGTGTATTGGTGTTTATTGGTTCATCTTTGAATACTTTTTGGTCTTCTTAAGTTCATCAAATCTTCGTGTGAGTTGTTTGTGATTGGTATTGAACGATTCAAACTGTTTTCTGCACTGAAAAACCGATCAATGGACCAACAATATGGTATCATAGCCATAGTGCTCTTGATTGTTTGAGGTTTTTGGTCATTTTTGTTCAATACCAAGTTTTCTTCATTTTTATATCAAAACAGAGTGTTTTTATCATGGAAACTGATTGAATCTTGCTTGTTTCTGTTTAGGGAAGTCTCGTGAATCATTCCATTTCAAATTCATTGAGATTTGGGTGATTTCAGATCGTTTTTGGGTTTAAAGGGTTTTCTGGTTCATCCAGTGAAACTGCTATGTTCTTCCAGCGAAACTACTGAATCTTCCAGCGAAACTATTACTTTCACTACAACTACTTTCTTGCGAAACTTGACAGTATTTTGAACGAAAGTTCAAGCTTGTTTCCTGCGAAATTCACAGCGAAACTAAGCAATTCACTGCTTCTGGCTAGCGAAAGTGCTGCCGAAATTGTCAGCGAAAGTAGTCCTCTTGTGAAACTAAGCAATTTACTTTCACCCTCTAGCGAAACTAAGCACTTTCGCCCGGGCGAAACTGCAACTCAGCGAAACAATTCCAGTGAATTTACAGAAAGTCAGTGAAACTATTACACTTGAAAAAT
This sequence comes from Flaveria linearis, assembly GCA_024085815.1. Lineage (NCBI taxonomy): Eukaryota > Viridiplantae > Streptophyta > Magnoliopsida > Asterales > Asteraceae > Flaveria > Flaveria linearis. Next base: position 29,151,887 of record CM044006.1, read on the forward strand.
GATGACATCAACAAATATCACCATGACTGATTTGGAGAGTATTCAACCTAACAGGCCATCGAGGCTTGTAAATGGTGAGAATTTTGAGGACTGGAAAAGATGTTTAAGGGCTTTCTTCTTCTACACAGATCACAGTCAGTGGGAATCAATTGTAAATGGACCTCACAAACCGACAACTACTGTTGGTGCTATCACCTCTCAAAACAATGACCCAAGTACTTATACTGAGACTGACATTAAGTTACTTGACCGGGACAAGAAAGCTCTTGGAGCACCAACCCTTTGTTTGCATCAAGACATTTACAACAGATTCGCCAAACACACAACTTTTAAGGATCTGTATGATGCATTGTGTGAGTTTTATGATGGTATGAAGATTTGAAGAAGGACAAGAAAGCTCAAGCTGAGAAGGAGTTTAATTCATTTGTGGGATACAGGCATGAGAACCTCACTGATATAACAAACTGTTTCTTATCAGTTTCAATCATTCTTAAGAAGTACGATGAGCAGTTGGGAAACCATGAGCAAGTTACTAAGCTACTTGATTCACTTCCTCCAGAGTGGAGTATCCAAATCAAGTTGCTCAAGTAAGAAAGGAACTTTGTTGATTAGAAGCTCATGGATTTAATCAACAAACTTAAGTCATTTGATCTTGATCTCAAAAGAAGAGAATATAACCAGGGAATGATGCCGGGGATAATTCAACCTCAGAACGCTGCATTGATTTCATCTACTGCAAACTCTTAGTATTATGGTGCAGCCTGTGGAGGTTATGGAGGATCAGCTGGTCTGTAAGTTCAGATAAGTCGGTTGGTGGTACATCACACGTGGGTTCGAGCTCAAAGGCATTAGTCAATACTCAGATTTCATCTGACACTGTGTCGTTATTTAGGTTATTTGTTCAAAGCTATGAAGCTCTGGTTGTAGGTGAATTGAGAGGTAAAGGTATGATTGTTAAAGACATGTATCAGGTGGATCCTAATGATCTTGAGGAGACAGACATTCAATGGCAAATGGCAATGCTCACTCTTCGTGCTAGAAGGTTTATGGAGAGAACCGACAGAAGAAATTTTAGGAATCAAGGTCAGAACAACAAGCTTGGGTATGATAAATCTAAGCTCAGATGTTTCAACTGCAAACAGCTAGGTCACTTCAAGAAAGAATGTCCTTCTCTAGTTGTTTCAGAACCAGTCAATTCTGGTGACTCTAAGGTCATTCCAATCGCAGAAAAGGTTGAAGAGCTCTAGCCAAAGAAAGAAACTGCTCTACTCACAAACTTTGTCTGGAGTACTAAAATTGAAGAATCAAAGGAAGAAATTAACCAGGCTATAATTGCAGAGGTAATGGAGGTGCCTGATACTGATAGTGACTACATTGATTGTTTTGATCCTTTTAGAGAATTTAGAGATGAAGCTTGTGATGATATTATTAATGGTGATTCAGTTGGAGAGGCTTGTGTTGATATAATTCAAGAGAATGATGACGATGCTGCTGATAACAAAGCCGGTGAAGACAAAAAGGTAAAGGAAAGTGAAGCTGAAGTTCAAGAGGGAGTTAATTTGGTTTAGGAGGACGTCGTTCATGAAGGTCTGGTTTGCAAAACTGTGGATGTGAATGATAAAGTTGAGGAGGTGCTAGGGAAAGTTGATGAGGAGCAGGTTGATGCTGTGGAAATTGGGAGAGCTGCTGATGATTCAAAGACTGCAGATGCTAAAGTTAATCAATCAGGGAAATCAGAACCAAACATGGAAGAAATGATTCAAGCAACCAAGCAAGCAGCTATGGAGGAATACAAAAGAACCATTCCTGCATGCCAATGTGATCGTGCTCTCGCGGCTGAAAAACTGGTAATGGGTCTTCCTTATGATATTGTAGAAAATATGTGTTCCTCTGCTTGTAAAATACGTTTAATTGGCATATACAAAGCTAATAGATTATTAATGAATAATGAAAATGAATTAAAAAGGCTAAAAAAGGAACTTAAGGTGAATGAATCAAAATATTTTGTTAAATTAAGAGAAGCTTTAAAAGAAAATTAACATTTGAAAAGAACTCTTTTGGAAAAGAACTGTGAAGTCAATTACTTGACTGAACAAGTTACACTTGCCAAGTTTGAAACAAGAAAGCTTAAAAATAAGTTGGAAAAATGGACTCTTTAGGGTATGAAACAGGAGGAATTATGCAAAAGACAAAGGGGGGCTAAAATCAAGACCGGGTTGGGTCATGAGGATAATGTATGTGTCTATCCTCCACCTAGTACTTTCTGTTATTCTCCTACACCCACTCCTCATCCTTCCAATGAGTTGATACAAGAGATTATACAGAATGATACTAACAGTCTCTTTGCAGGTTTAGTTGGAGTAAGCCATAAGGAGGTGCGAGAGGAATATGATTATGGTGGCAGTAGTGGTCTTGGCAGCTCTAGTAACTCTAGTTTAAATTCCAAGAAGTCTTTCGTAGACAATAGTTTAAGTAGATTTGTCATGTCAAGTACTGTTTTAAATTCAGACAATAGTTCATGTAATAGTAATTCAGGATGTTCTGTTTCTGACTGTGATGATTCAAGTGATGATGTTGCTAATGATGTTTGTGTGGATGATAAACCTCAACTTTCAGGTCATGTCTCTGAAAGTCAAACAAAAACAAACTGCTTTAACAAATTCTTCTCTTATCCAATTCCATCTTTTACACCGATAAGGATTTCAAAACCAAAAGATAAAGAAATGTCTTCTTCCACTGAGAATAACAAGGATAAAATTGAACAAAAATCAGTTAAAGTGGAAGTCATCACAGGGAAGTCAAAAGAGCCATATGACTCGTACAGTGATTCAGATTTGAAATTGTCTGAATGTGATAAAGAAATATCTATTGATAGAATTCCTTCATGAAATTGTTCCAAAACAAGGTTGAGATCTCATTGTTTTAGATGTGGAAAGGATGATCACTTAATAAAGCAATGTCCTGAATCAGGTGGTAGTAGTATGCAGACTAAACTTTTTGGAACTAGATTGATAGATTTTGTGAATGGTTTCTTTTGCAGAAGATCTGTTACTCCAAGACCTAAGTAAACTAAGACTTGGGTCCCAATTTCCAAAGTCTAACCATTTTTTTCAAATGTCAGGAATCATCCAGAGCCGCTGTAAATAGCGTTTGGCATGTAGATAGTGGATGTTCCAGACATATGACTGGATTGAAGGAACTGTTGTCAAATTATAGAATTATTAATGGAGGATATGTGGCTTTTGCTGGAGACAAGAAGGGTGGGAAGATGATTGGCCAAGGAGATGTCTCAAATGGATCACTGACCTTAGAGAAAGTTAACTATGTTCCTGAGTTGGCGTTCAATCTTCTTAGTGTATCATAAATCTGTGATAAGGATATTCCAGTGCTATTTCTTGCAAACAAATGACTATTCATGAAGCCCGAGTTTTCTATCCCTGAGGAGTTGGTGATAATGCGAGCTCCAAGGCGAAATGATACATATTTGCTGAATATGGGATCAAATGAATCAACTTCTACCGTGACTTGTTTTCTGTCTAAAGCTTCATCTCATGAATCTTTTCAGTGGCATAGACGTTTAGGATAACTTTAAAATTTTAAATGAGCTGGTTAAGAATAATTTAATAAGAGGACTACCACTGAAAGATTATTTAGTGGTAGAGAAGTGCATGGCTTGTGCTAAAGGAAAACAATACAAAAAGCCACATAAAATTAAAATTCAAAACTCAATTTCTCATCCCCTTGAATTGTTACACACTGACTTATTTGGCCCAATAAGTGTAAAGTCAATTGCTAAGAAATCTTATTGTTTGGTTGTCACAGATGATTATTCAAGATACTCATGGGTGAGATTTCTTGCACACAAAAATGAAACAGCTGAGGAGTTAATGAAGTTGATTCCATTGATTGAGGTTCTGGGGAAGAGGAAGGTTCAAGCCATCAGAAGTGATAACGGAACTGAGTTCCGAAATCATATCTTCAATTCTTTCTGTGAGCAAAGAGGTATTCTTAGACAATTCAGCGCTGCAAGGACACCACAACAGAATGGTGTCGCCGAAAGGAAAAACAGAACTCTCGTGGAAGCAGCCAGGACTATGTTGATTGAGTCAAAGCTTCCAATTATCTTCTGGGCAGAAGTAGTAAATTGTGCAGCTTACGTTCTAAATCGAGTACTAATCATCAAAGATAAGATGAAGACATCATATCAGCTGTTTCACGGTATCAAACCCTTGATTGATTTTATGCGCCCATTTGGATGCTCTTGTACTCTGCTGAATACTCAAGATCAGAAGACAAAGTTTGGAGCAGTTTCTTATGAATGCTTCTTTGTGGGATACTCAGAGACACAAAAAGCTTATCCTGTGTACAATAAACGGACGCAGATTGTGCAAGAGTCATATTATGTTGATTGGCAGGAATCAAACTCCACGAGCATTGGCAGTGAACCAGCATGGTTTTTCGATTCTACCACCATCTTCAAATCATTCAATCTCCCAAATCCTGATGATGATGACATCACTCCTTACACATCTGTTAATCCAATTCCACCACAACCACAGCCAGACATCACTTCATTACCTCACGTATCATTTGATATTCCATCCTCTCCACCACCACCACCTAATCCTTCATCTTCATCCAACCCAATCTCTCCATCAGATGTACCATCCTCATCAAATTCCAATCCAATTCCTATTACCAACCCAATTCCACTTTCTGATTCCATCTCCCAGACAATCTCATCCATTCCATCTCAACCATCCAATCCCACATCTACACCCCAATCCAATCCCTCAACGCTTAACACAAACTTTAAAACCTTGAAAGACCATCCACATGATTACATCATTGGATCAATTACTGATGGTGTGAGGACTCGAAGTCAAAGTGGGTTGATTAATGAGTGTCTCTATTCTACTTTCTTATCTCAAATTGTTCCAAAGAATTATAAACAGGCACTTGAAGATCCAAGTTGGGTCGAGTCTATGCAAATGGAGTTGCAACAATTCAGAAAGCTGAAGGTTTGGGAATTAGTTGACCTTCCTCCAAACAAATGTCCCATTGGTACCAAATGGGTGTTTCAGAACAAGCCGGACGATCGTGGTATAGTTATTAGAAACAAGGCACGCTTAGTCGTTCAAGGTTTTGCTCAAGAGGAAGGAATAGACTATACTGAAGTGTTCACTCCAGTTACATGCATTGAAGCCATCAGAATCTTTCTGGCACACGCAGCCCATAAGAACTTCAAAGTTTTTCAGATGGATGTTAAATGTGCCTTTCTATATGGAGACATTGATGACGAGATCTATGTATGTCAACCACTGGGTTTCGAGGATCCAGATCATCCAGACAAAGTGTGCAAGTTAGACAAATCATTGTATGGGTTGCATCAAGGACCACGTATCTGGTATGAAACCCTGGCACAGTATCTGCTCAGCAAAGGTTTCTCTCGCGGGACTATAGACATGACATTGTTCAAGAAAGAGGTTGATGGTGAAATGCTAATAGTTCAGGTGTATATTGATGATATTATCTTTGGATCATCAAATGAGAAGCTGTGAAGAGAATTTGAAGAAGTGATGAAAGATCGATTCGAAATGAGCATGATGGGGGAGATGTGCTTCTTCTTAGGCTTACAGGTGGAACTGAAATCTGAAGGCATTCTTATTCACCAAGAGAAGTACATCAAAGAATTCCTCACGATGTTCCAAATGGACTACTCATCCACAGAACTGACCCCCTTCACTGCTCAAACATACTTGACGCCTGATGAAAATGGGAAGTCCGTGGATGCTCATCGTTACCGCTTGATGATCGGATCTCTCATGTACCTTACCGCCAGTCGTCCAGACATTACATTCGCAGTGTGCTACTGTGCTCGTTTCCAGGCTAACCCTAAAGAATCTCATGAAAAAGCTGTTAAACGCATTTTTCGTTACCTTAAGGGTTCCTCCCGCTTGGGTCTTTGGTACCCAAAAGGTGGGAACTTTGATTTACATGCTTTTTCTGATAGTGATCATGGTGGTTGTAGGATTAACAGAAAATCAGTCACTGGTGGATGTAAATATCTGGGTGATTGTCTTGTTTCATGGCAAAGCAAGAAGCAAACAACAGTCTCTTTATCCACAGGGGAAGCTGAATACATCGCTGCATCAAGCTGTTGCTGCCAAGTGCTCTGGATCCAACATCAGATGATGGATTATGGCATCAACTTTCTTCATGCACCATTGTTTTGTGATAATGAAGCTGCAGTTGGAATTTCCAAGAATCCTATTCATCATACTCGAACCAAGCACATCAAAACAAGAATTCATGCCATCCATGACGCCCAGGAAAAGGGGTTCATTGATATCATTCCTATTGAAACAAGAAAACAAAAGGCTGATCTTTTCACAAAAACTTTTGATAAACCATGATTTTATGAACTGATCTCCATGTTAGGATTGATGTCTTTCTGACAAATCTTTTCTTGAAAATAAAATCTGTTTAACCTGTATATATGTACATATTTTCTTTCTAGTCTTGTTTTGTTGTCTGCCTTGAGAATTCTTATGTCCCATATCTCTTTACTCTTTTTTTTCTATTTCGTTTACTTTATTTGTTAAGGAATCATGAAAAATAGAAATTTTCTATTAGATTAGCTATCAAATGAAAATTTCAAGGGAGATTAATGATAATAATAAGTTTTTAAATTTCTATTCTCTCAGGAATTCAGGAAAATGAAGTAAGAAAGAGGGGAACATCTTATGTTGGGAGATGCATGGTAGACTTATCCTAAAAACGAAGTAAACAAGTGATCATGCAGCCAAATTAAAGATCATAACTCAGTAATAAGGATTATCCTCATGATATTTTGGTTTGCACAAAGATACAAGTCTTGTCTAAAACTTGGTTGAGAGTTGCTAATTTTTGTCTTGTACCTGTACTGAGTTTACTTTTGGGATTAGGTTATCGATGTGAAACTTATGGTGTTTCCCACTAGGATGGTGACTCGGTGATAATGCCCTCTAGGTCAAACATTAAATAATCTCAATAGCCCATTATAACTGTCTTGCACCGTACTGAGTTTACTTTGGGATTAGCTTATCGATGTGAAGCTTATGGTGTTTCCCACTGGGATGGTGACTCGGTGGTAATGCCCTCTAAGTCAAACGTTAAATAATCTCAATAGCCCATTATTGTATATACATGCATACACTAGATAGGAAAAGATGTGTGTTTATCTCCTCTGCTATGCGAAAGCATTGACCTGGAGTGATGATCTTCTCTGCTATGCGATGGCATTGACCTGGAGCTCTCATCAACACGCCTAGATGATCTTCTCTGCTATGCTAAAGCATTGACCTGAAGCTCTCATCAATTAGTTGTAGGTCTAGTCTGCGTCTCATGTGTATACCTTGCATACATGCGTGTTTGCATCTGTACATTGTAGTGTCCCATATGTATATTATGCTAGTCATTATGATTGCATTTAAATAGATTCAGTATAGTGATCAGGCAAAATCAATGATCATGCTCAATAAACCTTGATGACAAGACTAGTTCTTTATCAAATATCAGTGGGGACCAAGTTGCTGAGTTTCTAAGACAATTCAAAACATGATAAACAGTTGCAGATCACGAGTTGAAAAGAACAGGGAATGGGTTTAAGCGGACAAACATATCAGCAATCTCGCTAAGTAATGTCCCTCTGAAAAACTTCGAGAAAAAGATGATATTATATCCTTTTACCATTTATTTTAAGTTTTATTATTTTATTTTATTTTTACTTTTCCTTTTATTTTAAATTTTATTTTTATTTCATTTTTCATGAGTGTTGATATCGTGGGGCAATAAAGTATTCAAAAGGCAATTCTTTTTCTTTGTTATTTATTATTATTATTATTATTTTATTCTTATTTATATTTTTATTTTTATTTAATTTATTTATTTTAATTAGAGTTTCTGCGAAACTACAGTTTTGCTAAGAGAAATTACCGTTTCGTTTAGGGAAACATCAGATTCGCCTTGTAGAAACTATAGTTTCGCCTTGCCGAAAATATAGTTTCGCTTTGCCGAAACTATGTTTTTATTCCCTTGCGAAACTCCGATGTACATAGACACCTTTTTGAACCAAGTCACTCACTTTCGCAATCACTTTCGCAAAAAGCTCTCTTCGACAAAATTGGTGTTTTTAGGGTTTTAGAGCTTTATTTTGGTTTTTCATCTCAAATCACTACATCTCCATTATTTTGTCACAATTCCTTCTGATTTGGCTTCTAAAGTGAGTTTCGAACTCAGGAATGTAGTTTTCATAGGCTGATTTTAACTGGATTGGAATGTGACTGTTAGGTAGTCTCGCAGTTTTTCCTGCGAAACTACACATCTTCTAGCGAAACTGAACGAAAGTTCCTTTAATTTAGCGAAACTGTGTGGTTATGTTGCCCGAGCGAACTTAACAGTTTCGCCAACAAAATTCAGTTTCGCCTAGTGAAACTGTTGTTTCGTCCAGTCGAATCTATCTTTATCAACTGCCGAAACTACGTTTTTTTGCTGTCGAAAGTGTGTTCCTCAATTGTCAGATTTAAAATAAACATAGCGAAACTATAATTTCGTTATTGCGAAACTATAATTTCATCCCAGCGAAACTATAGTTTCGTCTCTGCGAAACTGTATCTTGTATTTAAAAATATATTTATATATATATATATATATATATATATGTATGTATGTATATATATATATGTATATATCTGTATTTTCCATATTTTACAATCATTTGTTTATTTCATTATTTCTGTAAATACTTTTAAATTTCAATTTTTGTTTAATTTTTTTTTCTAACTTAGTCTATTTGTCTCTCAGCTCATAATGGCAAATCTCAAGTTCGACGTGCGGAACAACATCACAGCCATTCTTGATGATGCTCACCCTAAAGCAGTCGTATTTAGAGACTGCATCAGATGGCTGCAGAGATCCCCGATAGCATATGCCATCTCATACTCCACTACTATCTATGATCTACACATACGAGATTTTTGGCAAACCGCAGAGTACAATACAAGGGGAGACTCTGAGAGTATTATCACTAAAGTTTTGGATCACCAGGTGACTATTACAGAAGAGGACATTTCAAGGGTGCTGAGATTAGACGAAGATACAGGAGGTGATACCGATCTGACTGATCAGGAGGTGTATGACTCCTTCTTGTCCATGGGTTACGAGGGCCCTCCTTTCAAGACCAGAAAGGAGATCAAGAAATCCTTTCTGTCCAAGGAATGGATATATATATCCCATGTCTTCATCATGTGCTTAGATCACCGAAAAGGTGGATCCGACGGGCTAAATTTAGACTGGGCAAAGGCAATGGTTATTTGCTGCAGAGGAGAGAAGGCTAACATAGCCAATCTGATTTTTAGCTGCATGGCAGAAAATGTTATGGCCTTGAAAAAGGATAAATGGCTTATTTATCCTAGATTCATCCAAATGATCATAAACGATCAAATCCCCAACATTCAAAGACACGGAGAAGTCAAGAATCTGGTGTCAATGAATACTAGAATCTTTGCTGACTGTTGTGCCATCAGGCACGACTTCAGTGGACGGATCACGCACTTATGGGAAAACATGTATACTCCAGACCGATGGGCTTACATCAGAAGGGTGATAGAATATGAGGCCAAACGTACAGAAGAGACTAGACAAAGTCAGTCGGAGGCGGTGAAGAAGAGAAGGAGGCATGCTAAGGAGAAAGATTATAGCTTTGAGGATGAAGTGACTGAGATGGCGACTGAAGCCAGGGTGGAAAAAGAAAGGAGGTCCAAGAAGAAGGCTGATACTGGGGAGCATGAGAGGAGGACAAAACAGAAGCATCAAACATTCTGTGAGCCCCACAAACTGAGAGACAAACCAGTCTAGACCAGGATGTAATCAGAAACCTCAACACCTCTCTCTCTAACGAACTAAGCATGATGAAGCCTAAGATGATGAATCAGGAGACGAGGGAGAAACAAAAAGATGAAGTGTTGGAGGGTATGAAGAGTATGTTGGTAGATCAAAATGATCTGATCAAGAGATTATTGAAGGAGGTAAATGATCTAAAAGCTGCTGTCGGCCTGCCCAATCAGCTAACTCCACATGAGTTAGATGATCTGACTGATACTGCTAAATACCCATTTTTGAACGTGGGTACTTCATCCAGGGCAGGAGAGGGCACCTCAGGAGCAGCTACAAAAGAAGCTGGAGGATCTGCAAGGAGAACTGAAGAACCTACAGCTGAGAATATTGAGGAAGCTGATGCTGTATTCGAGGCTGAATTTGTTGACATAGGGATCAATCTTGAGGATTTTACTGGGGAAGAGCAAATGGGAAAACAAGCTGAAACTACAGAGCAACCAATTGAGAAAGGTCTGGTGGATGAAGAGGAAGAGGATGAGCAGTTGGTTGATTATGACTAGAGCCTGAGTTCTATGAGGTGGATTAAAGGCCTTTGACTTATGTGATCAGAAGGGTGAGGATGAAAGTGATATTATTGAGATGGAGAAGAGTGATTGGTTTGTGAGGGAGAAGGAACCTGAAGAATTGACCCCTTTATTTCAAAATATGGAAGGATTGAGAAAGAAAGAGGTAGATAAGAGAATAGTGAGCTGGAAGTACAACCTCGACCTCAGAATGGTCATGATAAAGAGAAGAGGGGGTGGAATTACTTATTTACACCAAAGGGAGGCATTCAAGACCTTGCCTAGGTGGGACTTGAGAAGGTTGGCCTCGTTGCCTCTACTTGAAGCCCATTTGAGTGAACGAGCCAAGTTTCTAGAGAAAGAAATCCAAAATGGGCTCAACAACAACTTCAAGGCTTTTGGGTATATGAAAGCAGAGAGAAAAAGATCAAAGAAAGATAAAGACTGGGTTACAGGAAAGGGGAAGATTGTGTTGAGTGTGAAGCCGCCAAAGACCGTTCAAAGAGTGAGATTGGCAGATCCCTCCCCCTCTCGTCTACAAGGGTTTGAGAAGTGGTTTTACGACAATCAGACGGGGGAGGCCGTGATTAGAGTGAAGGGTGGCATCAAATATCGAATCTTCGACCCGATGGAGCTGTTTGGATTTTCTGATGAAGACCTGCTCGTTCTATGTGAGAACCATATAAAAGCAGGAGCTGGAGAGGAGACAAGAAAGGAAGCAAGCCTGTTCATGATTGTGGTGAACAAGGTTAGAGGAGTGAGAGCTGAGGTGAAAGAGCTGGCAGAGAAGGTAAGAGCTGAAGATGACTTAAACATGGATATCCAGGATTTAACAAAACAGTTTGCACAAGCTAGTGCTCATCCCGAAGGAGCTAATGAAGCAGGACACAACCAAGGAGGATCAAGTGTTGAAGCTCATTAAGGTAAAGCTACAGGATCTGAAGAAGGAACATCAGGAGCATGTGCAGGGGATGCTGGAGCTGATTAGAGAAATCGAAAGGAGCGAAGTCGGTGAGGTCCAACCTAGGGGGAGTATTGAAGATCACGAATAGGTTGGACTCACCTTAGATTAGTATTTGTTTATCTTACTTTGTAAAGGATTTATGTTAGTTTCCTTTTGTAAGTTGTTTAGTTTAATTTGTACATATAGCAGTCCAGCAAAACTGTGAGCGAAACTATAGTTTCGCTCATAGTAAGCTGCAAGTTCTCTCGGCGAAACTAACAGTTTCTGCCGGGCGAAACTATAGTTTCGGCAGCACATTTGTTCATTGTTAGCCATCCTTGCAAAAACCCTAATCGAAATATTTGTGTTGCAAGAGGCTATTGTAAGCTGGAGTTTATTGAATATATTGAGCTTATTTCATTTCTTTGTGTATTGGTTCTTATTGGTTCATTTTGAATACTTTTTGGTCTTCTTAAGTTCATCAAATCTTCATGTGAGTTGTTTGTGATTGGTATTGAACGATTCAAACTGTTTTCTGCACTGAAAAACCGATCAATGCACCAACAGTAATTGACTGCACGTTGTTCATAAAAGAAACAGATGGTGATTTGCTGATGGTTCAGATATATGTGGATGACATAATCTTCGGTTCAAAAATGAAGACTTATGTAAAGAATTTGAAACAGTGATGAAAGCTGAATTCGAAATGAGTGCCATAGGAGAAATGAAGTTTTTTCTGGGTTTACAAGTAGATCAGACACCTACCGGTATCTTCCTGCATCAAACTAGATATGTAGGAGACATACTGAGTCGTTTTGACATGGAGAATGCCACTGTAGTTGGTACCCCTCTTGCCCCAAATCACAAAGTGGCACCTGATAAAAATGGGGATTTGGTGGATGCCACCATGTATCATGGGATGATCGGATCTCTCATGTATCTTACCGCTTCTCGTCCTGGATATCATGTATGTCACATGTCTCTGCTCAAGATATCAGTCAAAACCTAAAGTGAACCATCTCATCAAGGTGAAATGGATTTTTCATTATCTGTAGGGTACACCAACTCTCGGGTTGTTTGTATCCTCATGATGACGACTTTGAACTTACTACGTATAGTGACTCAAATTATGGAGGATGTAAGATGAACTATAAGTCAACTTCTATGGGGTGTCAGTTCTTTGGAACATGATTAGTCACTTGGCAATGCAAGAAGCAGACATTTGTTGCTCTGTCAACATGTGAGGCTGAATATGTTGCTGCTGCAAGCTGCTGTTCTCAACTCATATGGATTCAATAGCAAATGCGCGACTATGGTTTGCAATTTACTAGCACTCCTATCTTTGTTGATAATTTTGCTGCCATTGCTGTCACTAAAAATCCGGTACAACATCCCAAAACTAAACACATTGGGATAAAATATCACTTTATACGTGACTGTTTTGAAAATCATTTAATCGATGTGATTAAAATTAACACAGATTTTCAATGAGCCAACCTCTATACAAAAGCTTTTAATAAACCATGATTTACTATGTGTTAGAGGTTAACGGCGTCAAAAAGAATAATGATGTGATTCCGGAGGAATTAAATTCATAGTCCGTCAATGTGTTGTTTAGTTTAAATTTTTTTATTTTATTTATTTATTTTATTTACGTCTAAATTTTTTGTTTTTTTTCCTGGCAGTTAAAATTTCAAAATCATAAAAAGATTTTTGTTTTAAAATTTTAGGGGGAGAATAGTTTCTATATACAAAAAAGGGGGGCATGTAAGCTGAAAGGCAAAGACAACAAATCTAAGAAACTGATTTTGTACTATGGAAATGATAGTACCCAGGCATCGAATTTTTTAGGACGCCAAAAAGATTTTACTATTTGCACTATTCAAATTATTTTAGTAATCACAGAAAATTATAAATCTGAGACGTTAGAGCCTAATAAGTTGAAAAATGTTAGTAAGCTAGTCTGTTACCGCGATTACATGGAGAAAGTAGATCTAGGGGGTGCAAGTCCATCATACGATGTGTCGGTAGATTCAACATAATAGACTAGCAGAAATCATTGGTGAGTCACTTAAACTAAATCAATCAACAAGTTATGGGTTCCCATCTTATCCCTGGTCTGCATAATCAATTAATTTTCAATAAGGGGTGAGGAGCAAATGAAAGCCACAAATGTGTGTAAATGACCACAAACCTGAGCAATGAATATGACAAATGTCATAAAGCTTCAAAATAAATGTCAAACGGAATCAAGTTGACGACAAATGTCATTGATGTGTTAAGTGTCTAATCATATTGCTCTAAAACGAAGATAGGTTTTACGCCTCTCTGCTGTGCGATGGCACTGACCTGAGGCAAAGCATAATCTACATATTCTAAGAATTTATTGTTGTTTGCGCCTTTTTGTTGTTGATGGCATTGACCTGAGGCTTTTCATCTCTTTGAAAGCTCTTAGAATAGTCTCTTCTTTGCAAAACATCTTCCTTGAGGTGCAAAGCACTTATTTGAAGCTCTGTGTTTGTTTACCACTAGACCACTCAAAAATCTCCTCAGGAAGGTTGATTAACATATAAGCTAGGATCCACAAATACTTGTTGATTTAATACACCTAAATTATCACTGATGTTTATCAAAAATCTGTGTATGGATTTAAATGGACAAATATACTGACAATCATCTTGGCTGCATTTTTTGATGTTCAAAATCAAAGTGTGCAGCGTAGCTGTTCTGGCATGATTTCCTGTTAGTGCCTTTGATTCTTGGATTAAAAAGATTCTATGAATTGTATATACAAGTTTTTCTGTTACTGACTTATTTACAAAAGGTCCCAAATAATTGTGTTTTTGCCTGTATGATTCCATATGAATCGTTATCCAAATAATTGTGTTACTCAAGCTATTTTGTTCAGGGGGAGAAAAACTCTAAATGATTTTAAAGTGTTTTCAACCCTCCTCAAATTAAAATTACAAAAAGATGTCTTATTTTAGTTTTACATTTCAAGTTTTTCCCGTTTTATTTATGCGTGCAATGTGTCAGTGTCGGATTATGTGACATTATCAAACCCTATGAATGTCATAAAATTGAACTGAATAATAACTATGAAAAGCTTGTTTCTGAAAGATAAAAGGATAGCGTCTGAGATGACCAACAGTTTTCACTTAAAAAGGATCATGTCTGAGGTGATCAGAAAATTAACAAATGGAAGTTGTTGGATAAAACGGTCACGTCTGAGGTGATCAAAAGATAAAAAGGTCATGTCTGAGATGATCGATAGACAAGAAAGTTGCATCTAAGGTAACTGTGTGCAAAACTGAGCCAAACTAAGTCGAATTCATGAGGCTGGCCCAGTAACACAACTGGACCATGAGTATGGTCCAAATGCATGATTGGATCAAGAGTATGGCCCAAACGCACGATTGGATCAAGAGTATGGCCCAAACGCATGATTGGAAGGATGAGTATAAACCAGTCGCACGATTGGTGAAAACAACTAGGTCGATCGTGTGATTGGACTTCAGTCACACGTCTGGACCATGTGTATGGGTCCAGTCGCATGGCTGAAAGCAACGAGGGTATATAATGGGGCTCAATCATTAGTCTGCACTTTACCTGTTTCAAAAATCTCTGTAAAACCGGCAAAGTGAAGGGGACCTTTTTCATTTTTTTTGTAATTAGACTTGTTCTCTCAATAACTAGCTGAGTGTTATCATCTTACAGGTAATTACGAGAGAAACTACACGATTCATTAGATTGAACCCAAAATGAGCATTAAGTAAAATTAAAGGACACCTAATGTTTTATCAGGTCTAGACGCATCTAAGGACACCAAAATCGAAATTATATATGATAAATTGAATCAAATCAAAGTTTTGAATTCGCTCTATCTGTATATGACTAGACGTCAGGATGAACTTCAATCGTATGATTGAACCATGCGCATGGTTCAATCACACGAATGAACCAATCGGTCATCCAGTTATACGACTAGCCCAATCTTATGTCAAATCACATGCCTAAGCTCAGTTGGAAGCTAATCATGCGACTGAGTTCGTTCATATAGTCTAATCGTATGATTGATCCAGTAGCATGAGTTTTGTTTAAAATTTAAATCTTTCTTGTGTGCTTAACTGTACTAACATATTGTTGGGTGTTTGTGGTGTGGGATACACTTAAAATGGTAGAAAGATGGTCATTGAACACGAAACACAATATCTGTGCTTATCTGAACACTACGTTAAGGAATGTAGCTGAATTCGTCAGAATCATAGACTTCCTAAACTGGTCCAGAATCTTCAAGGCTATTTCAACAGCATGTATCCCTTACAGATCGATGCACCAAGCATTTTGGGAGAATGTTGTTGTAGATAGAAGTGTTGAGCCATACAGAATTCGGAGCACAATTTTTGGAGAAGCCATTGATATTGGAGAAGATGATTTAAGATGAGTTCTGGAACTGGGAGAAGATGAGAATCATCCAATCAAGCTACATCCCTTAGTTATTCATGAATGTTTCCTAAGAATCAAGTATGCAGGAGTTCTGAATAAGAGCAACATATATCCACCGTTCAAGTACTTGGCTCATGTAGTACTCAGATGCCTTGCTTCAAGACGTGGGGGTTTTGATGAGCTGAGTGATCAGATGCAGAATGCATTTGTGGCACTGGTTTTGAATCATCCATTCTGCTTCTCGAGGATGTTCTTCAACTACACGAAGGAGAACATTAAGGTGAAAGGAAAAGATAGCTTCTGCATCTATCCACATTTCCTTTAGATGCTGATAAATAAAAAGCTTCCCAACTTACCAAACAATAAAGATGATGAGGTGATTCTTGAGGCTATGGACGATACTAGTTTGGGAAGGATGAAGGTGTATAGAGGAAAGCCACAGAAGCCCCCTGTTAGAAGATTGTTTGGCCATTTGGCAAATGTTGACTATGTTGCACCAGCTGGAAAAAATGGCGTCATGATGAGAATGTAGTCATTCCTGATGATCAGGATGATGACGACGATGACCCAGATGAAGGTCAAGGAGGTGGTGGAGACGCTCCACATCAAACCACAGCTGCTGAAACCTCCACAGTAGCTCCAGTGTCTCAGCATGTTAGCTCTTCAACTACTGGAGGTTCTAGGCAATCATTAGTCAATCCAGAAAACCCAATCATTGATAATGTTGAGAATTTTGATTTGAGAGATGAATCTGAGGACACCGATGAGGAACCTCTTGCTAAAATGGTTGGAGGAAAGTGGGTAGCTACTGCCAGAGGTAAGGAAGTGGTTGGTGTTCGTCAGTCAAAGTCTAAAGGAGTGGATACCAAGGAGCGAGATCCATCTTACATACCTGAGTAACCGAGCACTAAAGGTAAAGAGTCTGTTGTCTCTAGATCAAGAAAGAAGAGAAGGGCATTGCCATACAAGAAAAAGGGCAAACGTCAAAGGCTGATTCTGATGAGCACTCAACTACCCTCTCAAACTCTACCTGTAACAACTTCTGCTACATCCACTACTACTTTCACCATCTCACCCACTACCACATCGATACCAGTATCAACCTCTCCCACAATAACCACAACCTCACTTCCCCAAACCTCACCCATTCATATTCCTTTATTCACTTCTTCAACCACAAACCCTTTCATCCCACATGTCGGCACCTCAACTCTACATGCTTCTACACTTCAGAGATCGACTCTACCCAGTGTGGGTCTGGAGCAATAGCTAGCCAGTTCGAACAGGATGGTACTTAAGCTGCTTCCTGCTAATCACCTGAAAACAAGCCAGATCAATCAACTGATGATAGAAAATGCTACTCAAAGTCAACAGATAGCCCAGTTAACTGAAAGAAACAATGAAAATGAACTGGCTTTTGTTAGGGCAAATGAGACGATTCAAGCTCAGAATCAGCTGATAATCACATCAAACGAGAAGATTGAGAAGCTTGAGAAGAAGAACAAAATCATCTTGTTGAGATTAAAAGGTTGAAAGGAAGATACCTTGAAGATAAAAGGAAATGTAGAAGGAGATGGTGATGATCAAGATGATGACTCTGATGATGATGAGTTATGATAAATAATAAAGAAAAAGGTGATAACAATGAAATGGATGAAGCAAAAGACAAAGATGAGAGTGATGATGAAGATCAAGAAGAAGGTGAAGGCAAAGCTCCAGCATCAACTCAATCAGATAAAGAAAGAAGAGCAAAGAAAAATCAAGACCCAGGAGCCTCATCCTCTGCTCCACAAGGAAAGGAAGATCAAGATAAATATTCATATAATGATTAAAATATCATTATAACTTGTACTTGTTTGTATTGACATGTATTAAGTTAATTTTATTAAATGTTGAATTATGTTGAATGCTATGATGTCTATTAAACTGTGTTATGATGACCATTCTATCTAGCAGATAAATCAAAGCAAATTGATGAACTCGATGTTGAACCACTCCAGCAAGTGAAGACAATTCACTATGATCCTAGATTTACAGGGAATAGTCAAAAGGTCAATCAGCTATGCACCAGAAGAAGGGGAGATCATTCATGATTTATCTGATGAACAGCTAGCTGAGATGTTCAGATTGA
This sequence comes from Flaveria linearis, assembly GCA_024085815.1. Taxonomy (NCBI): domain Eukaryota; kingdom Viridiplantae; phylum Streptophyta; class Magnoliopsida; order Asterales; family Asteraceae; genus Flaveria; species Flaveria linearis. The sequence continues at coordinate 29,169,846 of CM044006.1, forward strand.
ACCTAGATGAGATTGTTCCAGAAGCACCTGAATTAGATGTTGTGAGTGATGAAGAACTTCATGGTGTTGATGAAGTGGAAATAGAAGATGTCACCTCTGAACATTATCCTAAATTTATGAATAAAGATGGTGAGAATTACCAAATTTGGGAGAAATGTTTGATAGTAAGAAGGTTGATAAAGTAAATGAGAAGGTGAGTGAGAAAGAGACAGCTGAAGAATCCGTTCAAGTAGAAGACGCAAAGATTGGACAAAAGAAAGCTGAATGGTTTACTTGTTTTGCCAATCTCAGAAATCAAAGAGAACCACCAAAATAGGATGTCTACACAAAACTGTATAAAGTCAAGTGACATATCAGAAGGTTTCTAGAAAGATCATCAGCTGGACTCACTTTGAAGATTTAAACTTCTACATTGTAAAGCGAGAAAAGGGAGTAGAATACTACAAACATCCTCACGATTTAAAGACACTCCCGGGTTATGAACTAAATAGATTGGCCTGTCTGAATCTTTTGTATGCTGATTCAAGACATATTTCAGGATGGTTTGAGAGGGCATTGAAGAGAGAATATCACACCAAATGTGTGAACTTCAAGCCTTAACAGCCATGATGATTTGTAAGCAAAATGGTGACTGATCAAATTTCTGGAAGGCCAAAGGTTATTCTCAAATGGAAACCTCCGAAGACTATGACTAAGATTCCACTGAGGAAGATGCCATAAGATTTGTCGTGCTACTTTAAATGGTGGTATTATGATTGGAGGACTAGTGAAGCAGTCATTGTACTAGGTGGATATGAGTAAGAAGGGTGGTGGTGACAGGTGTTGATACATTGTGTACCCAGTTCATTGTACTTATTAATGTTTATGTATTTCAGTCATATTGATATTGAATGCAAGGGTATTTTGGTAATTTCATATGTGTTTGCATGTTTATTTACTATTAGGTTTATCGTAATCTTATATTGTTTATATATACGCGCTTCACTAAATACATATATGGCTTGGCCGTAGGTCGCACGACTAAGTTATAAGATTGACTCAATCGTACGATTGAACCAATCAGATAGTTCAGTCGTGAGTATGGATCAATCGTATGAGTTAGTCGCATGACTGAACCATGTTTATGGCTCAGTCGTACGACTGTATACTACTATCTATAAATACCACGTAATTTGTGGAAAAATATAACACTTCGATTTCCTGCATACCCTAGCGGTCCAGCGTGTTTTCCAGAGTTCATCCAACTTCATAGTTCATCCCGGATCAATTCTTATTGTTCTTAACGTTGTTTAATCGTTAGTTTGATCCGGGTTTGCAAGCTCATTGATTGGATCGCCATTCAAATAGGATTCCGCACTATTTGATTCGGTTTTACGTTGAATCTATTAGTACTCCGTACGTACACGGTCCTAACAATCCCTGACTTTTCCTCTCCTCAAGAGAATAGTGACCCTTGTTAGGATAATCTTCTTCACTCTTCCCAGATCTATCCTTCACCATCTCCTCTTCATCATCTTCATTACTAGGATCTGTGGATGGAAGCTCATCTTGACTAGTTCTACACCTGGGAGATCTTATAGACAATAGAGTGTGTGGAGGAGCTATCTTACTAGATCCCAGTCCCTGTTTGTTTTTATAACACACTTTGGAATGCAAGGATGAGGATATTATGTTCCTGAAGGTCTCTTCTTCAAGAACATGAATCTCTACCTTGGCTTTGATGATCACTAGCTCAGTCTGGCACTCAGATAACTTAGTGATGAGATCTTTGATTTGACTCGTGTTTGGTGTGCTCATGTTTAAGAGTTGAAATGGTTTTCTTTAAGTCTTCTATTTTTAACTTATACTCATTTTTAACTCTTTTAAAATCAGATTTTAAGATATTCAAGGACTCAAGATCAGATCTCATCTCTAAGTTATAGGACCTATATCTATTTACTTTAGCAATGCACTCTGGGGTACAAAGATGTTCCAATACCTTGGCTTCATCAAGATCTGCCATTAGTGCTTGGTTTTGAGACACATCTTCAACCTAGAAACTCCAATCAAAGTCTCCTTCTTCCATAGCAACTGCAGCTTGTTGCTTGGGCTTTTCAGTGTATGAAGTTCCCTCAGTGTAGTTTGGCTTGAGTTGTGCCTGACCACCATTTGTCCTGGGTGCCTTACACTCCCTCTACTACTGCCTCTTTCACCGAGGCCCTTAAGTTCGCACTCTCATCACCACCTTCCTGGTGATGGATCTCGGGCTCTTCACGGGCCCTCTCAGTAGTCTTAGACTTGTTCCTCGTAGCTCGCGGTTCAGCACCACGTCCACCATGTGCTCCACCCCTAGAGGCCTTAGATGATCTACCTCCAGCCATTCTCTAATAACTATAATATTCGAACACTAATATGGTCATTCAAGGTAATAGCTTAGTTTATGTTAAGTATAGTAAGTCCCTAATTACAATGGCCAGTTGTGATTAGCCACTTACTTTACTCTTCACACCCCAAGCATTTCCTATCCTGACTACATCAGTATCTAAATCTACTAAGAGCACATAACCAAATAGCACACACACATAACTCCAATTATCTTCGAGAAAGAAGTACCTGATGGCATGTAGCTACTCGGGCTGGCATCCCTTTCCTTTAGTCCCATTCTCAGTTTAAGATTAGGTTTTTCAAAATATTTTACCTAATTCACTTAAACTTTATCTCTGATACCAACTTGTAAGGCCTGTTACCGGGACGCATACCGTTAGACAATCATCGAATCATTACATATATATTACATAATTTATAAAATAAGCAGCGGAAATAAGTTATCAAAAACCATTCATTTCATTGATAAATACTGTTGTTAAGCAATACAACATTGTTAAATTACAAAAGCATCGTTCATTTGCATTACAAAACAACAATATTATTATGTGTGAATGGATGCCAGTCTTGCCCTGCCGAGCAGCCTCCCCGTGTGCCATCCTCAGCAACATTACCTGTCAACTAAAAAAATACATAAAAGTCAACGTTGCTGAGTGAGTTCTAGTTTTAAAGCATTGAAATACTTTATAAAGTTTATTTAAGAAAATACTCTTTCTTATCAAAATACTTTCTTTACTTTCGTCCGTGATCATTCATCGTTCATACAACAAGGCATAACCTTATTCATCATTCATTATCTCACGTATTTGTTCGTTTTGTATTTTATCATTTTCTCACATATTCGTTTGATTCATACTTTATCATTATCTTTCACTGTTTCTAGATCCTGTCAAAACTTTACCCCCATCGTGACCCGAAGCCACCATTTCGGGCGCAAAGCCTCATCATTTCCTGGCACAAAGCCACTTCATATCCAGGCACAAAGCCTTATCATTTTCGGGGTAAAGTGACAAGGATCCCGTTTCGTACTATGGATCAGGCACCAAGACTGATCCCCCTGTGTGTGAACCCTCATGGGTTAGCTAAAATCGCATGCTATAATACACAATTAAGTTGACAACTCTCATGAGTTGTGATCCTCCTTTCATTCTACTTGCAAGACTTTTCTTGCATTCGTCCTTTATCTTCCACTTTCATTATGATTAAGCTTATATCTTTCTTTAATGATAATACTTTACGCTTATAATCATAAACAAACCACGTAAAATCACACATCAATATATATAAGGAACATAAGAACAGAACATAACCATGCATAAAATAAGCACATATAAGCCTTAAGTAAAACTAGGATCAAAACCCTAAGATTTTTGTTGATACATATTGATGTACCTAGTTTATGTTCTCAAATGTAAAGGTGTTTCATGTCTTACACTTGTGTAATCCAATGTAATGAATTGATTGAATGATATATGAAATGCATTATTATGTTTATATGTGATTAATTATGTCGTGTTATATTTATATTGAATGTGATTCACATGTATTAACTAAATATATAGGTTTGATGTTGGTTTTACATAGTTTTAAGTCAATAAGAACATAGAAATGTGTTTAACTCAATCATGTGGACATTCATGCTAATGGACCATACTTATGGCCCATACGCATGAATGAACCATGCTTATGGACCAGTCGCACGACTGAACCAAGTGACTGGATCAGTCGTATGATTGAGACAAAAGATTGGTTCAATCGCACGACTGAACCTTCAGTCGTGCGTATGAGTCAATAAAATGATTCAGTCGCACAACTGAACCATGCTAATGGTTCAGTCGTATGAATGAACACTGATAACCTATAAATACCACATAATTCATGGAAAAATGATACACTTGATAATACTTTCATACCCTAGCCGTCCAGAGCATCCCAAGTCGCAAATCCAAGTTCATAGTTCATTCCTAATTGTTTTCAATCTGTTCTTAATGTTTGTTTCATCGTTAGATCAATCGGGTTATTCGTTCTCACTAATTGGATCACCAATCAAATAGAATTCCACACTATTTGATCTGGTTTCATGCAGAATCCGTTAGTACTCCATACGTACACGGTCCTAACAAGTGGTATCAGAGCATAGGATCATGATTTTGCGTAGATTCAATTGGTTTTGGTGTCAAAACTAACATTTTCATTCAAAAGATACACTTTTTCGCTTCAAATTTTTGATGAGTTTTTGTGTTAAAAGTTTTGACCTTTTCCCATACGGCAGATTAGGGTTCATAAAAATTTGTAATTTTGAGTCAAGTGTTCAAAAATTCCATTTTTTCCTGCAGCAACAGCTTCAGTCGCATGATTATTTCAATCATATGACTGAATCCCATTCGCATCCTTCAATCGCACGACTGGACTCATTCGAACAGTTCATTCGCCCGATTGATTTATTCTATACGGTTGATCCCATTCGTATTGCTCATTCGCATGAGTGAATCCAATCGCATGATTGAATCCATTCGCATCCTTCAGTCGCACGGTTGACCCAGTCGGCTTGTCCAATCGCATAAGTCAATCTGTCATGTTCTTAGTTCATCAAGTTTAGAGAAATGGAAGATCAGTTCTCTGCATTTACTGCTGGAAAGGACTCTCGCATCCAGAATCTTCTACTTCTGGAAAGTGAGATTGGGAACCACAATAAACCGCCAAAGCTGTTAATGTTGGATGAATGCCAATAATGGAAATAGCGATTTGAAATCTACCTGAATGGAGTTGACCGTAATCTGTGGATATCTATTGTGACTGGTTATGTGGTACCTATCAGTGCTAATGGGGTAAAGCTGACTTTGGGAGGAATGAGTGAATCCTAGAAGACTGTGCATAATGCTGAAAAGAAAGCATATGCCTTGTTGACACAGTCTATACCTAAGGACATATTTAATCAGTTTTCTGAGAACGAGCAGTCAAAGAAACTTTGGGAGGCATTGGAAAAGAGATATGAAGGCAATGCAACTCTGAAAGCACAGAAGGCAAAAGCTCTTAAAAAGGAATTCGACAAATTCTCACCAATTGGAAAAGAGAGCTTAGATGGTATCATTTATAGATTCTATCATCTAATGAGTGAGTTGCCCACTCATAGCATGACCACATCCATGGAAGATAAAGTCTCTAGCTTTGCTGATGGTCTGCCAGACAAATGTGGTCCATTTGTGTCTAGTTTGACACAAAATGACATTCTTGCCACTTTAGACATAAATGATTTCATTCTAAAGTTAAGGGAGGAAGAGTTGTGACAGAAATACAAGTCAAAGAAATGATCCTATGCTCAGAATCCTGCATTATACAACTCAGTTCCAACCCCTTCTACATTAGGCGCACCGCTTCAAACGGCGTTTGTGTCTAACTCTTCTGCTCCTTCCCAAAGCAGCAAATCGGGAACCGAAACGTCAGGATCAACTAGCACCCAATACATTGTTCCTAAGGCAAATACTACCAAGTTAAAGAACGAGAATCTCGGAAATGTCACAGTGGAAGTTGCTAAAGAACATATGGACCTTCTAGATGTTGTTGTTCAATCTTATGATGGGTTAGTTGCTGGTAATATTGGGAACTGTCATCTTGCTGATGAAGACTACGAGCAAGTTGATGAAACTGAGCTGGAACGGATGGATATTATGTGGGCATTAGCTAGCGCTGTTAGAAGAGCCAAAAAGTTTGTCAAGAAGACGGGGCAAAACCTAGTTGCAACAAAAGACACTACATTTTGATTCGACAAAACCAAGGTCACGTGCTTCAATTGTGGAGAGAAAGGGCATTTCAAACGTGAGTGCGTAAAGCCAAAGAAGACTAGGAACGGAAATCCTTTTCCCACATTCGACCATCAAGACGAGTAGAAGGTTGGAGCATCATCAAGTAAAGATTCTAAAGCTTTGGTTGCACAAGGTGATGAGGGACAAGACTGGTCCTTCCGATTCATATCCGATGGTGAATCCAATGTTGCATTTGTTGATACCTTGGATGATGGATCTGCAAGTGAGGAGACATCATAGCTGATCAAGCTAGTTCAGATATAGAACAAGCTAGGGATGTCATCGATCACTTGGTTGAAGAAGAGTTAAGTGTTGAAAAATTCAGAATCTCAAGTCACTAAAGAATCTGACACTGCACTGATGGCTGATTCGTCTAGTTTTACACAGGTATATTCTAAAGACAAATTATTTGATAAACATGCTTGTTCTGAATGTGATAAACTTAGAGAAAGCATTGATTTAAAGTTTGCTAGGTTATTAGAACACAATGATAATCTAGTAAATGATTTACAACTCTGCACTGAAGCAAACCGTGTGTTAAAACAAAATGAGTGCAGCTTCAAAGAAAAGATAGAACTGTTAGGGAAACAACTAAGGAAAACTGAGGTTGTTACTTTAAATCAATCTAATGATATTAAGTTCTATTTGAATTCTTTAGAAGAAACTAAAAAGGAGAAAGCAGTTTTGCAAGTAGAAGTTGAATCTTTAAAACAAAAACTACACAGTTTGGTTAGTTCATCACATATAGTTCAAAACTTAGTGAAAGAACAAAATGGCAGGGAAGGCCTGGGTTATAAAGTAGTACCGCCACCATATGCTATCCTTTTGAACGCTAAATGTAAACCAATCAATAATAATCCAGTAAAGGATCATGTGGTGTCTACTCCTCTGGTCAGTGATCCAGATTCTACGGGTAAACCCGTGAAGTCTGTCACTGAACAGAAGAATACTACTTTGGGATCAAAAGATAAGATGTCTGTTGAAGAGTTGACTGATAAAATTGAAAAAGTTAACCTAGGGTCAGGTTCAAAAACATCTATTTCAGAACCTAAACAATCTAAGTCAACAAACCCTAAACCAGCAAGTCATTAAAATTTAAATAAAATGAAAGCAAAAGATGTTGCAAATGTCAAATCAATTAATTTTGTTAAAGAAGGAGAAACATCTAAAAGTGTGTAGGATTCTATGTGCCCAAGACACTTAGAATATTGATCTGGTTAGTACGTTATGATCCAAGTCGGGTTATACCCAATAACAAGCTTAGCAAACACCAATTAATATTTAATTGATGATATGATCATGCAATTAAATATTTACACCAAATTTATAAAATGGGTTTTCTAAAAAAGTTGCATATGAGATGGAACAATTTATTAGGATATTTTGTTCAATAATATTATTTGAAGTGTTATTTAAATTAGTTGTATAACACCAAATAATAATGAGAGTATACTACTTATACAATTAATTGGTTAATTGTATAAACTAGTTAAAATACTAGACAATACATATATGTGTATTAATGTTTGATATTTATAAAAGAAAACTCTTTTATTTTGATATCAAAGCCGTCCCATGTAACATGCATATGCATGTTAGTGCTTTGCCTTTGTGTCTTGAGAAGAACACACAAAGCATTCTTGTCTCCACTAACTTATTCTCTTGGAGAAAGACACACATGCATCATTATGTCTACCACTACCAACTAGTTTACAAAGACTCTCATTTTCTCATTAACAAGGCATGCAAGACCAAAAAAACACATCATTAATCTCTCTCTAAATGCTACGGATCCAGCAGCTGTTCTAGAGGGTTATTAGAGCTGATTTTGAGCTGATTTCATGAGGTTCTTGGTGTGAGGTTCTTTCACTCCATGACTATGATTCTCATATACATGCAACAAAACAAAACTCCTCTCATCCTCTATCACATGCTACGGATTTTTCAGCCTGAAAAGAGGGTTTTCAGCAGAAAAATAAGAGGGTTTTCATGTTGTTCTTGGTGATTTCTACCTAACAAGAAGGTGTGTTTTCAAGGAGCTTGGGGTATACTAGCTTGAGGACTTCTGTCCTTGAAGTCTTGGCTGCATTTTGGGCATCTCCATCTTCATCAAACATCTCTTTTGGTCGACTTTATTGCTGCTACAGTAAGGTATATCACAGCTCAATGAAGCTGTGATTTTATGTGCATTTACATATGTTCATAGCTTGTATATTCATATAAATGATCCTTTGTTCTTTGGGTTTGTTTTATACATCTACATGATCATCTAATGAACATATTTTCAGCTTATAAAAGGGTTTATAAAGTTGTAATTCCGCTGCGTTTTCTGAAAGTTTAAATGGTTAAACTATGATTTTATGTTCTAACAAACCCAACAATGGCATCAAGAGCCGGTTATGTGGATAGCTTGCTTGTTCTTATCCTTTAAAAATCATTTTAAAGGATGTTAATCAACTAATTAGGGGCTGATTTTGGTTGATTTAATAAACCCGAAGTCCTTTAAAGTTATATCTTCATGCTTATGATTAAACTTTGAAAGATAGGAATGTCAATTGGTTTATATGTTTGGTTGTTGTTTGTTTGGACAAACAAACCCAAATTTTCAGTTTATGTTGGCTGAAAATTTAGGGTTTGATGGGGTTTATTTTGTTTATTGAATAATATTTATGATTGTTTATATGATAGTTCATAACCTAGCTTTTGGCTTTGTGTTGTTTGGATGCTTGCAATGTTTGTTTTGGTTATTTTCATTTGGGTTGTAATATTATTCTTTTGTGCTTTGTTTAAAAATGTAATTTGTCTATTTATTCATTGGGATGTAATAATAGATTAGGAGTGTTTTCCTTTTACTAGAAAATATGTATTAGGATATATATTTTGTAAAAGAAGATGCTCGGGAAGGAAGCACAAGAAGAAGACACAAAAGAAGGACTTGAAGCATATGGATGCAAGTTCAAGTGGGAGTCAATGAAGACCTCTATTTTGTGTTATATTCAACCCTTAAGAAAGACCAAATGACCACACTTGTGATGGCAAACAAGTGTGGTCACAATGGTAGCTATGGTTATGCACATTATGGTTGTTTATATTATGCTTGTTTGGTTGTTTGTTGTATGATTGTTGATTGATATTTGGATATGCATAACAAACTCATCAGCAAACTTAACAAGCTGAAAATTTATGGTTTCTAATCATTAAGTGGTTAATAAAAGGTTATTAAAAGGATTAATGATTTAATAAAAGAGGTTTTATTAAAAATAAACCATAGGATACCTTGCATTTGAAAGCATGCAAATACAAGGTACATAGAGTTTTCAAAACTAGAATTAATGAAAACCAAAAAACCCTTTTTAAACAAGTTTAACACCATCCTTTTACATGACACTCGAATCACTTGAGAACTATTTGTGGGATAAAGGTAACCTAACCACTTATAGGGAACTTGTGTGTTTGAGGTGAGTCTAACATACTTGTGGGATAAAGGTCACCTAACCGCTTGTATGTGAAAACTCACACATGTGTGTAAGTAGGACGACTTGAATTGGAAACCATGTGCATAGGGTCATCGAAGCATGGCGTACAATGGTGTTGATGGGATTAAACATGCCAACCAAACATAAGATGTTTAACCGATCCCATAAAGGCTAGAAGTTGCAAAAGGTTGCAATTGTCAAATATTGACTACCTTGTTAAATTAAATAATGGGATAAAGGTCACCTAACCATTATTTGAATGTAACGTTGGATTCTAGATTTTAATTATTAATTGTCTATGAGACATAAAAGGGTATTAATAATTAAAATAAAATTTTATGAAATACTAATAAGAACTTTGTAAATTTTGTAGAATGACCGCAAACAATAATGCTACCACCCCGACCGTCCATACCCTATCACTGAGAATCATTATCAAAATAAGTAAAGGCCTATGTCCTTGATGATCCCATGTCTCACCAACCAACGCTGTTGATGTTAAGGCCTTTTGACGATTGGCTTAAGCACATTAGGGATTCTGTGCAAGTTTCCTACCTCATGTTGGGAATATGATTCCCGAACTCCAAAAGGGTTTAGAACATCATAGGGCTTATGACATGATAATCTAGTTGAAGGAAATGTTCCTTCAACAAACATTAGTAAGATTGCTTCGAAACGGTTCAAGCACTCTATGCATGTCACATGGAAGAAACCCAATCGAAATCATCTTATATAATCTTAAGATAAAAAAGCCACATTGATAGCCTCAAGATGCTTAAATGTCATGTCTCAAAGTAGTTGACCAAGGATTTGATCCTTGATTTCCTAACTAAAGGTTTGAGACATTCATAATAAACTGTAATATGAACGGATGGGACAAGAGCATCGGTGAAATTCACGCAATGCTCAAAGCAACCGAGGCAGGGATGGGTAGAGAAGTTCTACCCATTCTCTCGATCAATGAGGGAGACTATAAGAAATAGCCAATCTCGATCTTAAGGCAATTATTGCCAAAAGAAAGGAATACATCAAAGCAAAGGTTAAAGCGAAACCTCAACAACCTAAGCTTATGAAGCCTAAAGTAAAGGAGAACGATCCATGCTTTGAGCATGGAGAGATAGGACAATAAAAGGGAATTGTCCCTCCTATCTCAAGGAGTTGAAAAATAAAGAGGGATGCTAGGCAAACCTCGAATACAATTTTCATGATTCACATTGTATTAAATGTCATTTCTTCAAACACATGGGTATTGGATACCGGATGTGAGACTCATACTTCCAATTGTTGCAAAGGGGTTCAAAAGAAATGTGCACTTCAAAAGGGGAAACTCTATTTTGAGACTTACAAATGATTTGGAAGTTGTTCTCAAAACCCTTTGTATGCACCTAGTTTGACTAGGAACATAATTAAAGTTTCCTATTAAAAACAATATGGTCATGATTTAAAGTTTGTATATAATGGTATTAAATTTTATGGATGATGTATTTCATTTTAAGGATATGCCTTTTAATGATATTCATGAATTGGTTCATGATAATTCATCCTATAATAACTCATTATACACATTAAGCTCAAGAAACTTAAAATCGGTTTAAGTTATTATTATCTTTGACATTGTCATCTTGGTCACATAAACAAGAATTGGATTCAAACACTTCAAAAGAATGGTCTTTTGGAAACAAATGAAAATATTTCATTTGATAAGTGTGAACCAAAAGACTTATTAGGAATTATACATTTGGATGTATGTGGTCCTTTTAAGACAATGACAAAGATTGGTGAAAAGATACTTCATTACTGTAACCGACGATTACAGTCGCTATTATTGTGTACACTTGATGACACATAAGAATGAAGCCTTTGAAATGTTCAAAATCTTCAATAATGAAGTAGAAAATCAACTCTACATAACAATCTAAGTTCTTCATTCTGATAAAGGAGAAACTGAACCCTATTTGGATATGGTTCAATTCATTAAGGCTATAAGCTTACCACCTTTATCATCTTGGGTTTTCGCACTACTCTCCACGGCTCGTATTTTGAATATGGCCCAAACCAAGAAAGTGGGTTCGACGCCTTTTGAAATATGGCATGGAAAGAGTTCCATCACTATCATGTTTAAAAGGTATGGGTAGTAAAGCTTATGTTAAGCTTAACACCCAAAACAAATTTGAAAGTCGATCCACTAAGTGTATATTTATTGGATATCCCAAAGACTGTATAGGATACTACTTCTTTGATCCAACAGATCAAAAGGAATTTATTGCTCGAAGGGCAGAGTTCTTGGAAGCCAAGTTCCTTATGGAAGGAGTGACGTATAGAACAATGGAATTTGATGAAGATCAAGATCCACAAGCCGATACACGTTTGGTTGACACTAGCTGTCAACAAGAGGTTGTTGATGATGATCAAGAGGTTGATCAATACACACAAACATTCATAGATCTGGTAGAGTTAGCATTTCACCTGAAATATATGTATTTTTCATGGATGGATGCTATGAGGTTGACTCCGATGAGCCAACTACATACCATGATGATATGTCCAATTCGGATTGTGACAAATGGCTAGAAGCCATGAATGTAGAGATGCAATCCATGTATGACAAACAAGTTTAGGAATTGGTTGACCCTCCACTTAACTCCAAACCGGTTAGATGCAAGTGGGTTTTCGAGAAGAAAACAAATATGCATGGAAGCTTGGATACTTATAAGGCAAGACTTGTAGCAAAAGTTTTCACTCAAACTCAAGGGGTTGATATGATGAAACCTTCTCACCTGTTGCGATGCTAAAGTCAATAAGGATATTGTTTGCCATAGTTGCTCATTATCATTATGAGATTTGGCAAATGGATGTCAAAACTGCTTTCCTAAATGGATATCTTGAGGAAGATGTCTATATGGTTCAGCCTGAAGGTTTTGCCGATCCAAAACATCCTAATAAAGCGTGCAAGTTAAAGAAATCAATCTATAGATTGAAACAAGCATCAAGAAGTTGGAATCAATGTTTTGATAAAGAGATCAAGAAATTTGGTTTCATCAAGAAACGCTGTGGAAATCACATTCTTAGTATTGTATGTTGATGACATAATACTATATGGAAAGGACATTCCAACCATGGAAGGTGTTAAAACCTGGCTTGGAAATTGTTTTTCCATGAAAGATCTCGGTAAAGCCGCCTATATTTTGGGAATAAAGATCGATAGGGATAGATCAAGGTGGTTGATAGGTCTAAACCAAAGTGCATATATTGATAAAATCTTGAAAAGGTTCAAGATGGAAAACTCTAAGAAAGGTATGGTACCTGTTCAAAGAAGGACAATATTGAGTGCATCTCAATGTCCAAGCTCAAAGGATGAGCAAGATTGTATAAAGGACATCCCATATGCGTCTGCTATAGGATCCATCATATATGCGATGATATGCACTAAGACCGGATGTGTCATGCGCGTTAAGCATGACAAGAAAATATCAGCAGAATCCAAGTAATAGCCATTGGATGGCTGTTAAAAGTATATTGAAATACCTTAGGAGGACTAAGGATATGTTTCTAATATACGGATCTGAGAAAGAGGAACTCGTTGTAAAGAGTTACACGGATGCGAGTTTCCAAACTGATCGAGATGATCCTCGATCATAATTGGGGTATGTCTCCATTATGGATAGGTAACATTGTCCACTACAAAAGCAGAATACATAGCCGCCTCATTAGCAGCTTTGGAAGCTGCATGAATAAAAGGTTTATCGCCGATCTAAGGGTGGTCTCTACCATTCAAGACCCCTTAGAAATCTTTTGTGATAACGAGGGTGTGATTGCTCAAATCAAGGAACCCCGTGCACATCAAAAGATTAGACACAATGAGCGGAGATTCAACTACATAAGGGATGAAGTTGAAAAGGGAAAGATATGTATTCGCAAAGTTCACTTTGATCAAAATATTGCGGATCCACTCATGAAGCTCCTCAAAAGGGCAAAGCATGAAAGTCATACCTATGCCTTAGGACTTCGATATTCTAGTGATTGGACTTAATCAAATTTTGTATTTGAATATGTGGAACTCTTTATTATTTGAGTAAATTATTTGGTTATAATGTTTCAATTAATGTTCTAATTTAGCATGTTTAATCCATGAGTAAATTATTTACTCTAAATGTCCGTAGTCGTTCATACTTGTGGGAACAAGTGTGAGCGTAAGATTATTATGAACTTGGATTGGTTGATATTCATAAGGATGAATATAGAGCAATGGGTTGCTACCAAGGTTTATAGATATTTGTGGGATACAAATATTGGACTAACCCGCATCTCAAATTTTACTACATGGAATCTTATCGATTGATCATAAGTAAATTTGAGTAAAGGTGAATATCATTTGGTATCCTCCGACCTGAGATACATATTGGGTTTTGATATTCACTAAGTATTATACCTTGAGCTAATTCTTCACTGTCCTGAAATAGTGGACAGTACATAAGGGTATGTTCAGGTATAACACGAGGTGTTTGTGAGAAACGTATGTGGTCAAGATGGAATTTATTCCTCTTATTCGTTGAGAGTTAGATGTCTAAGGCCTGATTAAGTTAAATCAACAAGAAATGATCATTCTGTGTTCTTGGATTTAATATGACATCTGTAACAAAAGGATAGATGATTAATTCACCTAAATCATTTCAAGTAGGGTACTTGAATGGGATGATGTTATTGAATGGCCATAAGTCATGCGTATTAAGGGTAGTAAACCGTTGTTAGGCGTTATTTACTGCTTGTATCAATCTTCTATGAATCTTGGGCAAGTGGGAGATTGTAGGATTCTATGTGCCCAAGACACTTAGAATATTGATATGGTTAGTACGTTATGATCCAAGTCGGGTTATACCCAATAACAAGCTTAGCAAACACCAATTAATATTTAATTGATGATATGATCATGCAATTAAATATTTACACCAAATTTAGAAAATGGGTTTTCTAAATAAGTTGCATATGAGATGGAACAATTTATTAGGATATTTTGTTCAATAATATTATTTGAAGTGTTATTTAAATTAGTTGTATAACACCAAATAATAATGAGAGTATACTACTTATACAATTAATTGGTTAATTGTATAAACTAGTTAAAATACTAGACAATACATATATGTGTGTTAATGTTTGATATTTATAAAAGAAAACTCTTTTATTTTGATATCAAAGCCGTCCCATGTAACATGCATATGCATGTTAGTGCTTCGCCTTTGTGTCTTGAAAAGAACACACAAAGCATTCTTGTCTCCACTAACTTATTCTCTTGGAGAGAGACACACATGCATCTTTATGTCTACCCCTACCAACTAGTTTACAAAGACTCTCATTTTCTCATTAACAAGGCATGCAAGACCAAAAAAACACATCATCTATCTCTCTCTAAATGCTACGGATCCAGCAGCTGTTCTAGAGGGTTATTAGAGCTGATTTTGAGTTGATTTCATGAGGTTCTTGGTGTGAGGTTCTTGCACTCCATGATTATGATTCTCATATACATGCAACACAACAAAACTCCTCTCATCCTCTCTCACATGCTACGGATTTTTCAGCCTAAAAAGAGGGTTTTCAGCAGAAAAATAAGAGGGTTTTCATGTTGTTCTTGGTGATTTCTACCTAACAAGAAGGTGTGTTTGCAAGGAGCTTGGGGTATACTAGCTTGAGGACTTCTATCCTTGAAGTCTTGGCTGCATTTTAGGCATCTCCATCTTCATCAAACATCTCTTTTGGTCAACTTTATTGCTGCTGCAGTAAGGTATATCACAGCTCAATGAAGTTGTGATTTTATGTGCATTTACATATGTTCATAGCTTGTATATTCACATAAATGATCCTTTGTTCTTTGGGTTTGTTTTATACATCTATATGGTCATCTAATGAACATATTTTCAGCTTATAAAAGGGTTTATATGAAAGAATTGATCTGCCCAAGATACATATTAAATTGATGTGGCTAGTGTAATATGATCCAAGTCGGGTCATACCCAATAACAAGCTAAACAAACACCAATGGATAATTTATTCGTTGATAAGATCATACAAATAAATTATGACACCAACTTAGAAAATGGGTTTTCTAATTCTTTGCTTTTGTAAATGAACAAGATTATACATATAGATAATTTGTTCATAAGATATTATTTGTTACATTGCTTAAATAAGTTAAACAATGACATATAATAGTGTGTAAAATCTATAAAATTAAAATGGTTTAGTTTTATAAAATTCAAATTGCAAGAGTGTTATTTTTATAAAGTTTATAAAAATTGGAGGGAAGACAAAACGGGGCCCAAGATTCGGCCGCCCATGATGTCTTGGGAAGTTGTTTGTGTTGTTTTTAATGCATGCAATAACTCCACTAAACATGCTTGCATTTGAACACTCTCATACACACAAAACACAAGAGCAAAAATATTCTCTATCTCTCTCTCTTTCTCACGGGTTTTTGAAAGAAAAAGAGCAGAATTTTCAGCTCTTAATCTAAGGATTGTTGGCTGGAAATCAAGAGTTCAAGAGAAGTTTCAAGTTGGTGTTGCATAGCCTAGCATAGAAGGTGTTTGAAGAAGCTTGGGGTACAACCTCTTGAGAACTTCTCCATTGAAGTTTCATCCACAAACATCATCATCTTCACCTCTTAATTTCGGGTTAAGGAAGTTACAAAGGTTGTAGAATCTTAACCATCTAGTGTTCTTTAATTGTATGTATTGTGTATAATGATCCATGGCTTGGGGTTGTTTGTTAAAATGGTTTAACAACTAACTTAATAACATGTTTTAAAATATAAATCCGCTGCGTTTTCATATAAACTAAGTTGTATGAAGCTTTGATAAACATGTTAAAACCCCTACAATGGCATCAAGAGCCACTTATACATATGCATACATATATTACACTTACTAGTTCACGTTTTTTTGGTGCTAGACACCACAAATCCGTGAGTTAGTGGGCTGTTTTGGTACCCCTTTTGATTTCTTAAAGATGTTACTTATGCATGTAATGATCTTTAAAAAATCTAGATTATAAGATGTTTGTTTGTTTGGACAAAACCCATATGTTCTTGGTTAATGTTGGCCAAGAAAATGGGTTAGAAGGGGCTGCCAAAAAACCGTGACATATGATGTGTTTGAATATGTTGTTGTTGATTATGCATAACAAAGCCTAGACCATTTGGATTGAATGATTGGTTGTCATATTATATTCATTTGGGCATGTAATAATTTAATTTTTCTTTCAAGTCTAGTCTTGTAATTTATTTATTCATATGATGTTTGTAATAAATAGATTAGGAGTTTATCTTTACTAGAAATGTATTAGGATACATATCTTGTAAGGAAGCTCAAGATCAAGACTTGAAGAAAAGAAAGACAAAGAGGATTCTTGAAGATATGGTTTCAAGTGGGAGTCCCTTTGGTCAACCATGTGTCATGATTCTAAACCCTTAGGACATGACCATTTGACACACTTGTTTTGGCTAAACAAGTGTGATCAACTTAGTATGCTTTGTTATGCATATATGACTTGTTTTGTTTATGTTTAGTTGATTGCATATGATGATGTTTGTTTTGAATATTTGGATGTGATTAACAAACCGTCAACTAAAACAAACAATATACAAGTAATTGGTTCTCAAATCATTAAGCATAAATAGAATAGTTCTATAAAAGGAGTTAATGGTTTGCCAAATAAAATGGGTTTTATTCATAAGAACCAATAGGGTACCATATGGTTGAATGCATACAATCATATGGTACATAGACTTTTCTAAACAAGAATTGTGAAATTGTAAATCCCTTTTGAAAACAAGTTAAACACCATCCTTTTACACAACACTTAGGTTACTTGCAAACTCTTAGTGGGATAAAGGTCACCTAACCACTTTGAGAGAACTTGTAACTTGAGGTGAGAATACCATGTTTGTGGGATAAAGGTCACCTAACCACTTATGTAGTAAACTCACACGTGTGTGTAAGTAGGACGACTTGATTTGTAAAATATATTGAATGGATCACCTAAAATATGTTTTATAAAAGGTGTTGATGGGATAAACATGCCGTAATAAACATATGATGTTTAAACGATCCCATACCGCTAGAAGTTTCAATAGGTTGCAATTGTCATTTATGACTACCTTGTTTATTTAAATAATGGGATAAAGGTCACCTAACCAATATTTAAATATAACGTTGGATTCTAAAATTTTATTTATTAATGATCTATGAGACAGTAAAGGGTATTGATAAATGAAATATAATTATATCAACGATTACTAATAGAACTTTGTAAAATCTTGTAGATGGCCGACAACAACAACGCTAATAACGATGTACCAAACCAAAACAACCAATCCCTAAGGGCGATCCTTCAAAGGGATCGTCTAACACCTAACAATTTCATGGATTGGTACCGCAACTTGAGAATCGTTCTCAAGCAAGAAAAGCGGGCCTACATCCTTGATGATCCCATCCCCAATGAACCTGACGAGGAAGATGTGGAAGCGTATAATGATTGGGTTAGATATGTGGAAGACTCCGTCCAAGTCTCTTGCCTAATGTTAGCAAGTATGACACCCGAACTCCAAAAGGAGTATGAGCTCCATGGAGCTTATGACATGATCACTCAGTTGCGGGAAACGTTCCAGCAACAAGCTAGAGTGGAGCGCTACGAAACGGTTCAAGCGCTAAATGCATGTCGGATGGAGGAATCCCAATCAGTTTCATCTTATGTTCTTAAGATGAAAAGCCACATCGACCGCCTTCAAAGGCTAAACTGTCCCGTCTCAAAAGAGTTGGCCACGGATTTGATCCTAAACGGCCTAACTAAAAAGTTTGAGGCATTCGTCATGAACTACAACATGAACGGATGGGACAAGAGCATAAATGAACTTCATTCTATGCTCAAATCAGCTAAGGCGGGAATGGGTAAAAGGGTTTTACCCGTTCTCACCATAAATGAAGGTGGGAGAAAGAGAAGGTCTCTACCCCCTCCTAAGGCAACTGGTGCCAAAGGAAAGGGGCATGTTGGGGGAAAGGGGAAGATAGTTGTTAGGGCGCAACCTCCGAAGCCCAAGGAGAAGAAGCAAAAGGTTGTTGTGAACGACCCATGCTTCAAATGTGGTGAGATAGGGCATTGGATGAGAAATTGTCCAGTCTATCTCAAAGAGTTGAGAGAAAAGAGGGATGCGGGGCAAACCTCAGGTATAATTTACATGATACATGTTGAGCTGAATGTTATTTCTTCTAACACATGGGTATTAGATACCGGATGTGGAACTCACATTTGTAATTTGTTGCAGGGGTTCAGAAGAAATGAGCATTATGCAAAAGGGGAAATAAGTCTCTTCATGGGCAATGGTGCAAAGGTTCACGTGGAAGCCCAAGGAGACTACATTTTGAAGCTTCCAAGTGGTTTGGAAGTCATTTTAAATAATGTATTATATGCTCCTAGCTTGACTAGGAACATAATTTCTGTTTCCCGTTTAAGACAATATGATTATGATTTCAAGTTTGTTGACAATGATATTCATATTTCTTTAAATCATGTATTTTATTTTAAGGCTATACCTTGTAATGGCATTTATGAATTGGTTCATGAAAACACAACATATGATAGCTCTATATACCAAGCAACCACCAAAAGACTCAAATTAGATTTGAGTGATACCTACCTTTGGCATTGTCGTCTTGGTCATATAAACAAGAAACGTATACAAACGCTTCAAAAGAATGGTCTTTTAAAAACAAATGAATGTGATTCATTTGATGTATGTGAATCTTGTTTACAAGGAAAAATGACTAAGGCACCCTTTAGTGGAACTAACGAAAGGGCAAAAGATTTATTAGGTATCATACATTCGGATGTATGTGGTCCTTTTAAGCCAATGACTAGGAATGGTGAGAGATACTTCATTACCTTTACCGATGATTATAGTCGCTATGGGTATGTGTACTTATTAAGGCACAAAGATGAAGCTTTTGAAATGTTCAAAATGTTCAAGAATGAAGTAGATAATCAACTCAACAAATCAATTAAAGTTCTCCGTACCGATAGAGGCGGTGAATACCTAAGTGATGTTTTTCAAGATCATCTTAGGAGTTATGGGATTGTCTCACAACTCACTCCACCTGGAACACCACAACATAATGGTGTGTCTGAAAGGAGGAATCGAACCCTATTAGATATGGTTCGATCTATGATGGCTAGAAGCACATTGCCTCTATCATTTTGGGGTTTCGCTTTGCTCTCCGCGGCCCGTATTTTGAATATGGCCCCAACCAAAAAGGTGGAAAAGACACCTTTTGAAATATGGCATGGAAGAGTTCCATCCCTATCATACTTAAGGGTCTGGGGTTGTGAGGCTTATGTTAAGACTCCCACCCCGAACAAATTAGATGTCCGATCCACCAAGTGCATCTTTGTTGGATATCCTAGAGATTCTATGGGATATTATTTCTATGATCCACTGGAACAAAAAGTGTTTGTTGCCAGAAAGGGTGAGTTCTTAGAAGCCAAGTTCCTTATGGAAGGAGCTAGCAGTAGAACAGTGGATCTTGAAGAAGATCAAGAACCACAGCCTGATGCACGTATGGTTGAAACTAGCACTCAACATGAGGATGTTGAGGATGATCAAGCGGTTGATCAATACACACAAAACGTTCGCAGAAGTGGTAGAACTAGTAATCCACCTGAAAGATACGGATTTTTCATGGATGGATGCTACGTGGTAGATTCAGATGAACCAACCACATATCATGATGCAGTGTCCAATTTGGATTGTGACAAATGGCTTGAGGCCATGAATGTTGAGATGCAATCCATGTATGACAATCAAGTTTGGGAACTTGTTGTACCACCTCTTAATTCCAAAGTAGTTGGAAGTAAATGGGTTTTCAAGAAGAAAACCGATATGCATGGAAACTTGGATACTTACAAAGCTAGACTTGTAGCAAAGGGTTTCACTCAAACTCAAGGGGTTGATTATGATGAAACCTTCTCACCTGTTGCAATGCTAAAGTCTATAAGGATATTGTTTGCCATAGCTGCTCATTATGACTATGAGATTTGGCAAATAGATGTCAAAACCGCTTTCCTAAATGGATATCTTGAGGAAGATGTCTATATGGTTCAGCCTGAAGGTTTTGTCGATCCAAAACATCCTGATAAAGTATGCAAGTTAAAGAAATCAATCTATGGATTGAAGCAAGCATCGAGAAGCTGGAATCACCGTTTTGATGAGGAGATAAAGAAATTTGGCTTCATCAAAAACGCTGATGAGTCTTGTGTATATAAGAAGGCTAGTGGGAGCATAATAACCTTCCTAGTATTGTATGTTGATGACATACTACTATTTGGGAATGACATCCCAACCTTGGAAGGTGTAAAAACCTGGCTTGGAAGTTGTTTTTCCATCAAGGATCTTGGTGAAGCTGCCTATATTCTAGGAATAAAGATCTATAGGGATAGATCAAGGCGGCTGATTGGTTTGAATCAAAGTGCATACATTGACAAAATCTTGAAAAGGTTCAAGATGGAAAACTCTAAGAAAGGTAGTGTACCTATTCAAAGAGGGACAATATTGAGTACGACTCAATGTCCAAGCTCAAAGGAGGAGCAAAATAGAATGAAGGCAATCCCATATGCATCTGCTATAGGATCCATCATGTATGCAATGATATGCACTAGACCAGACGTGTCATGCGCTTTAAGCATGACAAGTAGATACCAGCAAAATCCTGGTGATAGTCATTGGATGGCTGTCAAGAACATTCTGAAGTACCTAAGGAGAACTAAGGATATGTTCTTGATCTACGGGTCTGGTGAAGAGGATCTCGTTGTAAAAGGTTACACGGACGCGAGTTTCCAAACCGATCGAGATGATTCACGATCTCAATCAGGGTACATCTTTATTCTGAATGGCGGAGCTGTTTCTTGGAAAAGCTCAAAGCAAGAAGTCGTAGCGTTGTCCACTACAGAGTCAGAATACGTCACCGCTTCAATGGCAGCACAGGAAGCTGCATGGCTGAAGAAATTCATAGCCGATCTAGGGGTAGTCCCTTCCATTCAGGATCCCCTAGAGATCTTTTGTGACAACGAGGGTGCGATTGCTCAAATCAAGGAACCTCGTGCTCATCAAAAGACTCGGCACATTGAACGGAGATTCAACTACATAAGGGATGAAGTTGAAAAGGGAAAGATATGTATTCGCAAAGTCCACACTGATAAAAACATTGCGGATCCACTCACAAAGCTCCTTGAAAGGGCAAAGCATGAAGGCCATGCTTGTGCCATGGGACTTAGATATTCAAGTGACTGGGTTTGATGTTGTATTTTGTATTTAGATATTAGAACTTATGTTATTTGACTTAATTATATGGTTATAATTTCATTTGTTCTTCTATTTTAGCATGTTTAAATCCGTGAATAAATAAGTTATTCTAAACGTCCGTAGTCGATCATACTTGTGGGAACAATTATGAATGTAAGACTATAATGAAATTGGATTGGTTGATATTCATAAGGTATGAATATAGAGCAAGAGGTTGCTACCAAGGTTCATTGATATCTATGGGATATAGATATTGGACTGACCCGCTCTCAATTATTTATGCATGGAATCTTTGTGATTAGTCATAAGAGATATTGAGCAAAGGCGAATATCATTGTATCCTCAGACCTGAGATACATATTGGGTCTTGCTATTCACCAAGTATTGTACTTTGACTTAGTACTTTGCTGTTCTGAAAAATTGGCAGTACATAAGGCTGAGTTCAGGTATGATATGAGGTGATTGTGAGAGACGTATGTAGTCAAGATGGAATTTGTTCCTCTTATTCGTTGAGAGTAAGATGTCTAAGGCCTGTTAAAGTTAAATCATCAGAGAATGACAATTCTGTGTCTCTTGGATTTAACATGACATCTGCAACAAAAGGATAGATGATTAATTCACCTAAAACATATTCAAGTAAGGAACTTGAAAAGGATGATGTTATTGAATGGCACTTAGTCATATACATTAGGGGTAGCAAACCGTTGCTAGGCGTTATTTGCTGCTTGCATCAATCTTCTATGAATCTTGTGCAAGTGGGAGATTGAAAGAATTGATCTGCCCAAGATACATATTAAATTGATGTGGCTAGTGTAATATGATCCAAGTCGGGTCATACCCAATAACAAGCTAAACAAACACCAATGGATAATTTATTCGTTGATAAGATCATACAAATAAATTATGACACCAACTTAGAAAATGGGTTTTCTAATTCATTGCTTTTGTAAATGAACAAGATTATACATATAGATAATTTGTTCATAAGATATTATTTGTTACATTGCTTAAATAAGTTAAACAATGACATATAATAGTGTGTAAAATCTATAAAATTAAAATGGTTTAATTTTATAAAATTCAAATTGCAAGAGTGTTATTTTTATAAAGTTTATAAAAATTGGAGGGAAGACAAAAAGGGGCCCAAGATTTCGGCCACCCATGATGTCTTGGGAAGTTGTTTGTGTTGTTTTTAATGCATGCAATAACTCCACTAAACATGCTTGCATTTGAACACTCTCATACACACAAAACACAAGAGCAAAAATATTCTCTATCTCTCTCTCTTTCTCACGGGTTTTTGAAAGAAAAAGAGCAGAATTTTCAGCTCTTAATCTAAGGATTGTTGGCTGGAAATCAAGAGTTCAAGAGAAGTTTCAAGTTGGTGTTGCATAGCCTAGCATAGAAGGTGTTTGAAGAAGCTTGGGGTACAACCTCTTGAGAACTTCTCCATTGAAGTTTCATCCACAAACATCATCATCTTCACCTCTTAATTTCGGGTTAAGGAAGTTACAAAGGTTTAGAATCTTAACCATCTAGTGTTCTTTAATTGTATGTATTGTGTATAATGATCCATGGCTTGGGGTTGTTTGTTAAAATGGTTTAACAACTAACTTAATAACATGTTTTAAAATATAAATCCGCTGCGTTTTCATATAAACTAAATTGTATGAAGCTTTGATAAACATGTTAAAACCCCTACATTATAAAGTTGTAATTCCGCTGTGTTTTCTGAAAGTTTAAATGGTTAAACTATGATTTTATGCTCTAACAAACCCAACAAAGTGAAAAGAAACTACCCAACCCCCGACCAAACTCAACCCCTCCTCAACGCTTTCCTTACACTGTCGAAGGGAGATACTACTACAGTTGTGGAAAACGAGGACACATCTCTCCAATCTGTCCTTACTATCAGACACCTAAAAGGAAAATAGAACTTTTTGATGATGAAAAAACAAAATTTTCTAAAATGAGATCTAATACTCCTTCAAAACACCAAAGTCAACGTAGACAAGCTAAAAGCGAAGCTGTGTCACCTAAGGTAAAATCTAGGATCATTAGTGAACCTAAAGTTCAAATCATAAGCCAATCGTCTATTTATCACAAACAAGCCTTACACAGAACTGGTTCATGGAAGGAAAAATAAAGTATAGTGTCTGATAGTGAAGACAAGGAAAAGAAAGATATGCCCTCATCCTCTGAAGGTTAGTGGGTTGAGTTCATGATGTGTGATACCTCTAGGACACCCAATCCAGTTAAGGCTTTGGTCCCAAACCTGAACTAATCATTTCCATTGTATGTGCAGGGTGTCTGCTACAGCGCTATCACTAATACCTAGATTATTGATAGTGGGGTGTCCAGGCACATGAATGGGAATTCGTCCCTCCTTTTCAACATCAGGCAAATTAAAGGGGGACACGTGTCATTCGCTAGGAACAAAGGAGGTTACATCACCACATAAGGCGAAGTGGGAAATGAGAAAGTGAAGGAGTATGTCATCCCGGAGGAGCAAGTTATAATGCCGGCTTCACGATACAAAGACCTGTACGTCTTGGACCTATCAAAAGCCTCCACAACTGAGTCTACTGCTCAGTGCTTCTTGTCAAAAGCAACAAAAAGAGATTCAGTCTTTTGGCACAGGAGAATAGGACACATCAATCCCAGGAAGATGAACCATCTAGTTCAGAACGATCTGGTAGATGGTGTTAAAGTCAAGATTTTTTAGCTTCTAGATTTCTGTGTCGCCTGCAAGAAAGGGAAACAGACCAAGAATACTCACAAAGCAAAGAAAGTTAATTCTATCGGCATTCCTCTCGAGCTTCTACACATGGATCTGTTTGGCCCAGTGAGCACAAAAAGCATAGTCGAGGATTGGTACTGCTTTGTGGTGACGGATGATTACTTAAGATTCTCTTGGGTGATGTTTCTGAAAGCTAAATCAGAGACACTTGACTCATTCAAACATCTAGTTACCATATTGGAGTCTCTTTACAAGCTGAAAGTAAGAAGAATTCGATCAGACAACGGGACAGAGTTCAAGAACCATTGGATGGAGGCCTTCTGTAGAGAGAAAGGAATTGTTCATCAGTTTACCTCTGCCTACACTCCATAAATGAATGGTGTTGCTTAAAGGGAGAATCAAAGCTTGATAGAGATAGCAAGGACTATGCTAGCTGACTCCAAACTGCCAGTTGAATTCTGGAACGAGGCAGTAGCTAATGCTTGTACAACTCTAAATCGGGTCTTGGTAGTCATACGTCATGGAAAAACTTTTTATGAGTTGCTCCAACAACAAAACCTAATTTAGATTATCTGGAACCATTTGGTGCACCCTGTATACTGCTAAACAAGAATCAGACTGGGAAGTTCTGCGAGAAGGCAGAAGAAGGTATCTTCCTTGGATACGGTATACCAGACAAATGGGTTTATAATAACTCAACTGGTCAGGTAGAAGTCTGGTGCAATGTTGATGTTCAAAGATACACCACCCCCCTACATGAAAAGGACCTTCCTTTTTCTTTGACTATGATGGATTTTTCAAATCCTTTAGTCTACCTCCCTCCCATTCTGATGATGACTTAGTTGCACAAATGATGTATGATGTTCTGAATGCTCCCATACTAGACTCGACATCATGAGTTCCATTAGATGATACTTCTAGCCCTTCAGGGGGAGTGCTTGAGGTAAGTGATTCTTCCTCTGATGATGAAGCAGTTGAAACCATAAACGTGGAACAGGAAGAACAAGTTCCTACTACCGAAAGCACTCCAGCCTCTGATCATGATGCAACTGACACTTCTGAACCGCATACTCCAATAGTTCAGAATCTGGATACTAAAGTCGCAGTACCCACCATTCCAGGAAATCGAGTTAATGTACATCATCCCTGGATAACATAATCGGGGATATTCTATCAGGAGTTCAAACAAGAAATCAGCTATACTCAGCTGATTATGTTGTAGTCATGGAAAATGGATGCTTACACGACAGTGCTTATTGATGCTTTGTTTCTCAAGTTGAGCCAAAACATGTCAGCGAGGATTTAAAAGATGAGGCATGGGTAAGTGCTATGCAAGAAGAACTCCTTCAGTTCAAGAAGTTAGGAGTCTGGACACTTATGGACAGACCAAAAGGTGCAAAGGTGATTGGCACAAAATGGGTTCTTCGGTGTAACAAAGATGACCAAGGGGTCATAATCAGGAACAAGGCTCGGCTTGTCGTTCAAGGGTTTAGGCAAGTCAAAGGCATTGACTACAATGAAGTGTTTGCACCTGTGGCGAGAATAGAAGCTATTCGTATCTTCTTAGCCTATGCATCCTACATGCAGATTAAAGTCTATCAACTGGATGTGAAAAGTGCATTCATTCATGGTGAAATCCGTGAAATGGTGTACGTCAGTAAACCCGAAGGATTCGAGGATCCTTATCATCGGGATAGAGTTTATAAACTGGACAAGGCTTTGTACGGGCTTCATCAAGCCCCTCGAGCCTGGTACGACAAACTCTCTACTCATCTGCTGAAACATGGTTTTCGCAGAGGTGTCATTGACTACACGTTGTTTATCAAGGAAAAGGACGGTGATTTACTACTGGTGCAGATATATGTGGATGATATAATCTTCGGTTCCAAGAACGAAGCATTGTGTAAAGAATTTGAGTCTGTGATGAAAGCTGAGTTTGAAATAAATGCCATGGGAGAAATAAAGTTCTTTCTCGGGTTAGAAGTAGATCAGACACCAAATGGTATCTTCCTGCATCAGACCAAATATGTAGGCGATATCCTCAGTTGGTTTGACATGGAGAATGCAATGGTTGCTGGGACTCCACTTGCCACGAATCATGATGTGGCACCCGATGATAATGGTGATCTGGTGGATGCTACTATGTATCGAGGAATGATCGGATCTCTCATGTACCTCACAGCTTCTCGTCCTGATATTATGTACGCCAAGTGTCTATGTTCCAGATATCAGGCAATACCTAAAGTAAATCATCTAATTAGGGTAAAGAGGATTTTTGTTATCTAAAGGGTAATCCAACACTTGGGTTGTGGTATCCTCATGATGATGATTTTGAGCTTACAGCGTATAGTAACTCGGATTACAATGGTTGCAAGATGAACTACAAGTCAACATCAGCGGGATGTCAGTTCTTTGGAAGACGCTTAGTCACATGGCAGTGTAAGAAGCAGACGTCGGTTGCTCTATCGACATGAGAAGCAGAATACGTTGCCGCTACAAGTTGTTGTTCTCAAATCATCTGGATTCAACAACAAATGCAAGACTACGGTTTGCAATTTTTAACACCCCTATTTATGTTGATAATTCTGCTGCAATTGCTGTCACTAAAAATCCGGTCCAACAACCAAAGACTAAACACATCGGTATTAAATATCACTTCATGCGTGACTGTTTTGAAAAGCAATTAATCGATGTTGTTAAAATTAATACGGATTTTCAACGCGCCGACCTCTACACAAAAGCATTTGATAAACCTTGGTTTTTATATCTCTTAGAGGTCAATGGCGTCAAAAAGAAAAGTGATGTGGTTCTAGAAGAATCAAGTACTTAGTTCGTCTTTATGTTTTATTTTTTTATTTTTTATTTTTTTCTTTATTTTATTTTCCTGTGTTTAAAAATCCAAAAACATACAAAGATTTTTGGTTTTAGAATTTTAGGGGGAGAATAGGTTTAGTTCAGTAGTTAGTATTTAAATTACTTAAAAAAACGAGGGCGGGCAGAAAAGCTGAAAAGCAAGGACATCAAATCTGTGAGATTGATTCAGAACTCGGGAATATGATAGTACACAGGGGACTAATTGTTTTGGACATCAAAAAGAACTAAATAGTTCAAAATGTTACAGTAAAACTAGAAGTCTGAGAAGGATAAGCCATACAAAAGAAAAATGATAGTAAACTAGCCTGATACTGAGGTTACATAGAGAAAGTAGGCCTAGAGGTGCTAGTCCATTATAAGATGTGATGGTAGATTCAACACAATAGACAAGTAGACCTCATCGGTGAAATAAATTAAAACTAAATAGTTCAACTAGCTGTGGGTTTCCACCTTATCCCTTGTTCACACAATCAACGCATTTCCAATAAGGGGTGACGAGCAAAATAAAAGCCACAAATGTGTGCGAATGACCTAAAAAATGAGCAAAGCGCATAAAAAATTGTTAACGCAATCAAGCTAATGACTAATGTTGTTGGTGAGTAATGTGTAAAAGAAAAGTGCTCAAACAAGAAGATAGGTTGTGTGCCTCTCTGCTGTGCGATGGCACTGACATCAGGATAAGCATAACTTAAATATTCTAGAATTCATTGTTGTTTGCACCTCTCTGCTGTGCGATGACACTGACCTGAGGCTTGGCACCTCTTTGAAAGCTCTTAGAATAGTTTCTTCTTGTCCAAACCCATAGACCGCTCAAAAATCTCCTAGGAATGTTGATTACCATATAAGTGTGGGATCCACAAATGCTTGTTGAAATAACGAATCTAACTAATCACCAATATGACTCAAAAAATCTGTGTATGGATTTAAGTGGACAAATATACTGACAATCATTGTGGCAACAATCCTCGATAGTCAAAATGATTATGTGCTTCTTACAGTTCTAGTATGATTTCCTGTAAGGGCTTTGGACTCTCAGACAAATAAGAATAAGTTAAACAAACATATGCTAAAGGGTCCCAAATGATTACGTTTATGCATGTATGATTCCATAAGAGTCCTTCCAGATAAGATGTAAGTGCTTGATGTTGTTCTGTTCAGGGGGAGAAATCTATTAAGGAAAATTAAAATGTTTTCAACCCACCTAAAACAAAACCACAAAAATATGTTCTGCTTTATTTCAAGTCAAGTAGTTTTCTGTTTTATCTATCAATTAGGTGTAAATGTCGGACTATGTAACTAGATGAACTCTGTGTATCATAAATTAAAAGGGTAACGTCTGAGGTGACCAAACTGGTATGAATTTAAAAGGATCATGTCTGAGATGATCAAGTTTTTTAATTTAAAATGGTCACGTCTGAGGTGACCAAACTATTTTAATTAAAAGGATCACGTATGAGGTGATCAACCTGTTCTATAAAAGGATCACGTCTGAGGTGATCAAAGGATTTCTGTTAAAAGGTCATGTCTGAGATAATCATCGGGCAAAACATTCATAAATCAAAAGTCAAATTTGAGTGTGTGGAAATGGATGTAGTCAAACTCATAAATATGGACCAATCGCACGATTGGACCATAAGTATGGACCGATCGCACGATTGGACCATAAGTATGAGAAAGTGGCACGATTGGACCATAAGTATGGACCAGTCGCACGATTGGACAATGAGTATGAGCTAATCACACGAATGGACCAGGAGTATGGGGCAAACCATGCGATTGGATCATAAGAATGAACCATTCGTACGACTGAATGAAGGAGTCTGTGGCAGTCGCACGACTGAACCCTAGTTGCAGTATTGAGTTGTGCGCATGGGTCCATCGCACGATTGAGGCATGCGCATGGGTCCAGTCGCACGAATTAAATCCAAAAAAGTATAAAAGAGACTCATTCGGTCGTAAACCCTACTTGACTTCAAATTCTCAAAAACCGCCTTAAGCCCAGACACTCTACCCAAATTTCTTGTTTTCGCGATTATTCTCCGATTCAGTGACTAACATATATCTTGTTCATCTACAGGTAACTTGCGAATAAAATCGGATCAAATGACTGGTTGAATTGAACATAAATGACTGAATTTGATCGACTAAGCAACCGGGACCAAAACCTAAAATAAACCACTAAAATGGAAAAGAATGTTGATTTAACGGACATTAAGTGTTACTTCGGGTCCCTGTGAACCATATGAACCTAAAAAACAATGTCTAACTTAACTTTTTGACAAGATTCAAGATTATGGTATTGCACAGTGCAATATGCGATTGGACAGACTGATGAACTTCAGTCGCGTGATTGAATGATTGAGCCAGATGCATGATTCAATCGCACGATTGAATCAATCGGTGACTCAGTCGCACGACTGACTCAACCGCATGGCTTTGCATACGACTGAATTCAGTCGCAGGCTTAATCGTATGACTGAACTCAGTCGTATGGTTCAATCGCACGATTGAACCAATCTGTCTAAATCTGTTCCAAGTCAGTTGTTTATCTCTTATGAATGGAACTAATGTGTTTGTTTCTTGTATTGTAGCAAAATGGCTGAGAGATGGATGATGAGCACCAAGCACAACATATGTGCTCATCTGGATACCACGTCCCAGAATGCTTCTGAGTTCACCGGGATTATAGCTTTCCTACGTAGATCAAGGATCTTCAAGGCTATTTCCACTCCATGCACACCTTATAGGTCGATCCAGCATGCATTCTGGGAGAATGCCATTGTCGACCGGTCTAATGAGCCATACTGCATCCGGAGTTCTATCTTCGGTCAAGATATACAGATCGGAGAAGATGACCTAAGGCGAGTCTTGGACTTGGGTGAGGATGGAACCCACCCAACCAAGCTGCATCCCCTAACGGTACGTGGATGCTTTCTCAGGATCAAGTACGCCGACGACATCAATGTCGGCGTGCTAAACAAGAGCAACATGTGCCCTCAATTCAAGTATCTGGCATATGTGATCCTGAAATGCATAGCCTCCAGGAGAGGAGGATTTGACGAGCTATCAAATAAAATCTAGAACGCATACGCTGCGCTGGTGCTAAACCACCCATTCAGTTTTCACGTATGTTCTCCTCCTACCTGACAGAGAACATTGAGGCCAAAGGCAAGGAAGGCTTCTGCATGTATCCAAGATTCTTGCAGATGATTATCGACGAGAAGCTTCCTATGCTGCCTAAGGAGGAGGACGATGCAGTGACCCTAGAGGTGATGGATGATACCACCTGGGGC
The DNA here is from genome assembly GCA_024085815.1 of Flaveria linearis. Lineage (NCBI taxonomy): Eukaryota > Viridiplantae > Streptophyta > Magnoliopsida > Asterales > Asteraceae > Flaveria > Flaveria linearis. Next base: position 29,200,742 of record CM044006.1, read on the forward strand.
AGAATGAAGGTCTACCGGGGAAAGTAGGTGAAGCCCCCGGTGAGGAGATTATTCGGCCATCTGGACAACGAGGGATATGAAGCGCCAGCTCGTAAGAAGTGGCGTCAGAACGATAGTGATTCCGACGTTGAGACAATCGTGGCTCCTGCTGACGAAGATGATGACGATGATGACCATGATGATGGTTAAGGTGGTGGAGATGCAGGCCCCAGTCAATCACGGGCCACTGACACGTCTACCATATCTCCACCACCTCCCCACAGTAGTACTTCTGCTCCCGGTGGATCGGAGCAGGCTGCCATCCACCGGGACTTCCTGGTTGATAAGGAGGAGGATGAGTCAGATGAGGAGCCTCTCACGAGACCATCGGTAGCCGAGTGGTGGCTACCGAAAGGGGCAAAGAGGCGGTTGGGGGGCGCCAGGCTGGGGCTGAAGGTGCTGAGACGGCAGATCCCACTTACACACCTCCCCAGCCAACTAGCCCAGGGGGAGCCCAGCTTGCCAAGGGGTCGAGGCTGAAGAGAATGGCCCAGCCCCATGGCAAGAAGGGCAAGAGACGGAGGATGGCACTGATTACCACCTCCACTACCACAGCCACCACTACCACCACTCCTACCACCACTCACACCACCATTACCACCACTCCCACTACCACCACACATACCTCCACAGCCACCACTACTGCCACCACCACAGCCACCACTATTCCCACCACCACACATACCATACCCACATCATTCCACCACCATTCACCTTTATTCTGACTCCATCATACACCACATCCACCACCACATCTACCATACCCCAAATCGGCCCTTCCACATCATGATTACTTCATAGGGATCTCCTCTGCCCACTATTGGGTTAGAGGAGCAGCTGGCTAGCCTCAAGCGTCTGGTGCTCAAACTGGTCGCTACAGATGACATACGAGCTAGCCAGATGAACCAGTTGATGGCAGTCAACGCTGCACAAGGCAAGCAAATAGCCCTGCTGACAGAGAGAGATGCAGCTCAGAGTCAACAGATCACCCATTTGACTGAGAGAGATGCTTCTCATGAGAGAGCCTTATCCGGAGCTCATCATGCTCTCACTTCAGAGAATGAGCTATTGATGACCTCGGTGAAGAGGATTGAGGAGGTCGAGAAGAAGAATAAGATGCTTCTGCTCAGACTTAAAGGGACGAAGGGTGAGCCCTTAAAGATAAAGGGTGACGGTAATGATGGAGATGATGATGATGGCGATTCATCCGATGATGAATCGAATGATGATGATGATGATGATGAGGGTGAGGCTGAAGGCAGTGGGAAAGACAAAGAAGGGGGAGATGATGATGAGCCTGAGCATGAAGGTGATGCACCTGCATCAGCCTCAAATCAATCGGCTCGGGAGAGGCGCACCAAGAGGAATCAAGATCAGCAACCCTCTTCCTCAGCTACTCAAGCCGAAGAGTCGAGCGACCAAGGCAAAAATGAAGCTGAACAGACAGACGACTATGATGTCGTACCCCTTCAGCAAATCAAGACTCAGTTAACCATGATTCTTTATTTGCAAGGGCTCATGCAATGATCTGTGAGCTACATCCCCAAAGAGGGAGAGATCAATCATGATCTCACAGATGAGCAGCTGGACGACATGTTTTGACTCAACCAGAATGAGCTAGTCAAGGATGCTCCCGAGGTTGATGTTCTCAGTGATGAAGAGCTGCAAGATGTTGATGAGATTAACATCAAGGATATCAGTGCAGAAGAGTATCCACAGTACACTGACCAATAGGGAAATGTTATCCTGGATCTGGGTGAAACATTTAGCAGTGATACTTTTGGAACTCTTGATGCTAAGGAGAAAGGGAAAGAGAAAGAAGAAGGAAAGCCCAAGCTACGGACGCTGATGTCGATATTAAGAAGGCTAAGTGAGCAGTGTGTCTAGCTAAAATGAGAGTCCAACGACAACCTCCAAAGTCTAACGCCTACACCAAACTTTATCGAGTGAAGAAGCATCAGAAGGTGTCAGGCAAGATTATTAGTTGGGCGTATTTTGAGGACTTGGATGTCTATGCAGTGAGGAGGGAGAAGGGGATAGAGTACTTCAGATTCCCTCATGATCTGAAGACTCTTCCCGGTTTTGAGCTAAACAGGCTTGCCTGTTTAGATCTTTTGTACCCCAACCCCAGAAAGATGTCGGGTTGGTTCGAGACGGCACTAAAGAGGGAATACCACACCAGGTGGGTCAACTTCAGGCCTCAACAGCCTAAACGGTTCATAAACAAGACGAAGTTGATCCTAACACTGGAAAGCCTAAAGTAGTGTTGAAGTGGAGTCCTCCGCGCACAATGTCGAGGATCCCATTACGGGAAATGCCTCAGGACTTCACTCCACACTTTAAGTGGTTGTATTATGACTGGCGAACGGGTGAAGCAGTCATAGTTTTGCATAAGGATGGGCTAATAGAGACTATACAGGTTTGACCTTATATGGCTGACCAACTTGTCTGCAAATGATGTATATACTCTCTACAAGTGGCCACTATTATATGATGCGCAGGACATTGTACAAGCTCTACAGTTCCAACACGTCATAAGACTCTGATTTGCATTCGAGATACATGAAGGAGTTACAAGAGAAGCGAAGTACAAGAAGTTCTAAGAACAGGTGAAGAATGTTAGACATTAGGCTAAACTAGGTCCGAGGGGGAGTTTGTTGATACATATTGATGTACCTACTTTATGTTCTCAAATGTAAAGTTCTTTCATGTCTTACAGTTGTGTAATTCAATGCAATGAATTAATTGAATGATATATGAAATACATTATGATGTTTATATGTGATTAATTATGTCATGTTATATTTATATTGAATGTGATTCACATGTATGAACTAAATATATAGGTTTGATGTTGGTTTTACATAGTTCTAAGTCAATAAGAACTTAGAAATGTGTTTAACTCTGTCATGTGGACATTCATGCTAATGGACCATACTTGTTAGCACCGAGTACGACGGAGTACTAACTGATTCAACGTGATACCGAATCAAATAGCGCGGAACTCTATTTGATTGGCGATCCAATCAGGGAGAACGTAATCCGGATCAATACTAACGATTAGAAAACATTAAGAATTGATTAGTAATGATCAGGAATGCTCTATGAAGTTGGAAGGGACGCTCTGTGCGATCTGGGACGGCTAGGGTTGAGAATTATTGAAGTATTACGTTTTACCACGAATTAAGTGGTATTTATAGGTTACAGCTCTCATTCGTACGACTAAGACAAATGACTGGCTCAGTCGTGCGACTGATTCATACGATTGGTTCATTCGTGTGAGTTAGTCAGTCTTATGACTCAACCATGCGATTGACTCAATCACCTGGTTCAGTCGTGCGATTGGCCCATTCGCATGGTCCAGTCATGCGACTGAATCAGGATACTTAGTTAAACACATTCTTGACCCTTTAATGATTCAGAACTATGTCTAACAACTGTAAACCTATATAACATTGTCCTATATGCGTGTAAACATAAATAATATAAATAGAAATAACATTAAACAACCAACACACATATATAGAAGAGTTTTTCATTATATTGATTAAACATTACATATGTGTTACAAGAAGAAGTTCTATTATATTTAAGCTCACTAGACTAGAACTGGGGACATGTGTACCAACAAACTCCCCCTTGGACCTAGTTCTATCTAGACTTTGACCTCTTTCTTGAACTCTTCAAATCTCTTCATCCGATCTTCTCTAGAAACCCCAGAATGAATATCCAGCGCGAAGCATAAACGTATGACGTGTTGAAACTGAAGTGCTTGCATGATATCTTGTGTGACAAAAAATAGTGGCCACTTGTACAAGATGTATACATCTGAAGCGGACAAGTTAGTTAGCCACATAGGGTCGATTACCCTAATTGTCTCGACCTTCCCTTCTTTCTCCAAAACTATGACGGCTTCACCAGTGCGCCAGTCATAATACCACCATTTAAAATGGGGTGCAAAATCTTGTGGCATTTCCCTCAATAGAATACGCGATATTGTACGCGGAGGGTGCCATCTCAAAACTACCTTCGGTCTTCCGGAGGTTGGGTCAACCTCTGTCTTATGTATCAACCTTTTGGGCTGTTGAGGTTTAAAATTGACCCACCTCGTAAGGTACTCCTTCTTCAATGCCTTCTCGAACCATCCCGATATCTTCCCAGGGATAGCATACAAGAGGCTCAAGTTGGCTAAACGATTAAGCTCGAATCCAGGAAGAGTTTTCAGATCATGTGGGAATCTGAAATACCCTATTCCCTTCTCTCTCTTCACGGCATATACTTTGAGATCATCAAAGTATGCCCAGCTAATAATCTTGCCTGACACCTTTTGATGTTTCTTCACCTTGTAGAGCTTGGTGTAGGCGTTAGTCTTTGTAGGCGCTCGTTGCTTCTTCATTTCCTCCAGGCAGGCTGCCCACTCAGCCTTTTTAGATGCTAAATTAGCATCATCTGCCTGAGGATCCTCGGTTGTTGTCTCTTTTGCAGCAGTCATATTCTCAACTTTATCAAGTGTACTGCTGTCAAATGTATCGCCCAGATCTGGTAGCACCTCGCCTTGGCGTTAGTGTACTGGGGATAGTGATCAGCAGTCACATCTTCAATCTCTACCTCGTCGATATCTTGTAGTTCTTCATCACTGACTACATCGACCTCTGGAGCATCTTTTATCAGCTCATCAGCATTCAGGCTAAAAGTTATGCAACCTGTTCATCTGTTAAATCATGTATTATCTCCCCTTCTTCAGCTGTGTAACAGACAGATCGTTGTACGATCCCTTGCAAATCGAGAATCATAGTCAATTTTGATTCGATTTGAAGAAGGGGCACAACATCATGCTCATCTAAACAACCAAATGTAGAGCAAATAAGTATGCATTAAGCACATTACAGATGTTGATTTAACCTTTTAATTTTATATCTATAACACAAAATTTGATACAGGATTTCAAGTACAAAATCTAAATAATAAATAGACATCTAATCCTGAACTTTGCCTTGAATCATTGCTGGATCTTCAGTAGATTGGGAGGTAGACGGAGCTGACGAAGGTCTCCTCTGATCTTGTTTCCTTTTGGTTCTCTGTTCATGCCCTTGATCAGAGGGAGATGTGGCTGCATTTCCTTCATCGTCATCATCATCCTTTTCATGAGAATCTTCGTCACCCTCCTCATCATCAGCTTCAACATCATCCTCGTCATCTTCATCCTCATCATCATCGTCATCACCATCATCACCGTCTCCTTCCTTTATCTTCAAGGGATCAGCTTGTGACCACTTCAGCTTTAGCAGAATCTTCTTGTTAGCAGACTCCAACTCCTCAATCTTCTGTATAGACAGGACTTTGTGCTCCTGGAGTTGGGAGATCTGCTCAGCTTGCTGAGAAGTCAGCTCAGTTTGCTGAGAAATAAGCTGAGCTTGAGAAGCATTTTGCTCCTCAAGCTGACGAAGTCTCGCTGCCTTCTCCTCATCCGCAGCCCATAGCTTCAGCACCATTCTGTTTAGTGCGGCCAGCTGTTTCTCCACTCCAATCAAAGGGAGGGATGAACCTGTTAGGATGAAGGATGGGCCAGCTTGGGTAGCAGTAGTAGGTGGTGTAGTGGTGAAGATTGGGGGTGATGTCGTGGTGGTAGCTATGGTGGTGGTAGTGATGATTGGGGGTGGTGTTGTGGTAATAGGTGGTGTGGTGGTGAAATTGGGGTTGGTGTTGTGGTAATCGGTGGTGTGGTGGTGAAGATTGGGGGTGGTGTTGTGGTGGTAGGTGGTGTGGTAGTAGCTGAGGAGGTAGTGATAAGAGTGATCCTTGCGTTTAGGATTCAGCCCATGTGGCTGAGCCATACGTTTCCTCCGTGTCCCCCTGGACACAGAGGCACCCCCTCGACTGCTGGGAGAGGCTGGGGTGTAAGATGGATCAACTGTAGAGCTCCCAGACTCTCCCTGGCGTCCACTAACCGCCCTTATTCCCCGCTCAGTTGCCACTTCCCGACTTCCCACAGTCCGGGTAAGTGGCTCTTCATCAGACTCCTCCTCCTCCTGCATATGAAAATCAGGGTGTATCGGAGCTGGTTTGGGTTCTCCCTGACCATCCCCTCCCTGATCAGAATCATGATCATCATCGGAGTCATCGGAGGGTAGAGCGACCTGCTCCACATCCGAATCGCTGTCCTCGTGGCACCACTTCCTTTTCGCTGGCACCACATAATCATCCCGGGCCAGATGCCAAACAGTCTCCTCACCGGGGGTTCAACCTGCATACCCCGGTAGACCTTCATCCTGCCCAAGGTGGTATCATCCATCACCTCGAGCACCACAGCGTCCTCCTTCTCCTTGGGCAGCGTCGAGGGCTTCTGGTCAATAATCATCTGCATGAAGCGAGGGTACACGCAGAAGCTCTCCTTGCCCTTCGCCTCTATGTTCTCCACTAGGTAAGTGAAGATCATCTGCGAGAAGCTGAACGGGTGGTTCAGCACCAACGCAACATATGCGTTCTGCATCTGCTCTGATAGCTCATCAAAGCCTCCTTTCCGTGAAGCAATGCATCTAAGCAGCACGTGGGCTAAGTACTTGAACTGGGGGCTCAGGTTGCTCTTGTTGAGCATTCCTGAGTTGATATCCCCAGAGTACTTTGCCCGTAGAAAACACCCTCGAACCGTCAGCGGGTGTAGTCATGTGGGACAGTCACTATCATCCCTAAACTCGAGGACTGTCCTGAGATCTTCCTCGGTGATCTCTATGGCCTGGCCAAAGATAGAGCTCCTGATACGGTAGGGCTCGACAGATCTATCTACAGCAGCATTCTCCCAGAATGCCTGCTGTACGGAGCGATAAGGAGTGCAGGGAGTCGATATAGCTCTGAAAATCCTCGATCTCCTTAGGAATGAGATGATGCCAGAGAACTCTGCCGCGTTCCTGGATGTAAGATCCAAATGAGCACAGATGTTGTGCTTTGTGCTCATGATCCAACGACTCGCCATCTGTTACACAATGTAAATAAACGTCAGTGCATGTTGAAGATAGCTAATTAAAATCAATGAACTTTACACTTTGGTATAGTCGTGCGACTGAGCACACAATTGAATTTAGTCGTGCGACTGAGTTGGACGACTGAGCTCTATTCATACGAATGAGTTCATACGTGCGACTAAGTCAAGCGAGTGGACTTAGTCGTGCGATTGAGCTTAGTCGTATAGTTCAGTCGTGCGACTGAACCATTCGTCCATCTCAGTCGTGCGACTGAGACTAGTCGTCTGCTCAGTCGGACGATTGAAGTTCATCAGTGGTCCAGTCGTTCAGTCGACTGGTTGTCCATTCAAATTCTTGTTTTGAGCTATAATTGATGTTAAACGTCGAACTTAGGCTCATTGCACTCAGAAACGACCGATTAAGCATATTTAAGTTTTGTTTGAACTTATTGCTTAGTTTGTGTGGTTTATTTGTGCCTTTTGTCTTCGGTTACTGTTGGGTCAAAATTGAGTGATTCGTGATGTCATTGATCGGTTTTATGGATGAAACACCACGAATATTACCTGTATAAGCACAAATGAATGTCAGAACACACAAATAGATGGTAAATATGAATCAAACGAAATTTTGGCAGCGGTTCGTTAGGTCGTACGTATAGAGAGGCGATTTGGGTGAATGAGCGACTGAGACCAATTCGACCTATATATATACTAGGGAAATCCCAGTCGTGCGACTGAGCCTAGTCGCTTAGGTCAGTCGTGCGACTGAGCCTAGTCGTATGAGTATGTCAAGCGACTGAGTCTCAATCTTGTGATTCACCCAATCGTTTACCTCCAATCGTACGATTGAGGTTCATTCGAACTACTGTCACAGTCGGTTCCCTCCAATCGTGCGATTGGACTCAATCGTATGCTCCAATCATATGACTGGGCCATACTTATGGTTCAGTCATGCTAATGGCCATACTTGTGACATTTTAACCATTTTACCATACGATACTTAGTTCCATTTAACAATAGATAAAACATTATGAGCAATTTGATCATCTCAGACATGACCATTTTAATAAAACTGTTTGATCACCTCAGATGTGATCCATTTATCCACCTGATCATCTCAGACATGATCCATTTACCTTTTTAGAAACAATTTATTATTGATTAAACGTTATGTTTCTTTTGTGACATTTTGTGCAATGAGCAACATAGCACAATCCGACACTGACACACTTAACAGATAAAATAAAATACTAAACTAAATAACAAAACAAAATGTTTTTGTGATTTTGTTAAGGTTGGTTAGATAAGCCTATTAGCATTAACAACATTTTCAAGGCAGATTCATATGGAATCAGACAGGCATAGACTCAATTACTTGGAACCTTTTATATTTATAAAAAAGGACACTAACATATTTACAAATCATAGTTTTTCATTTATCTGAGACTTCTAAGTTCTAACTGGGAATCATACTTGATATGATATGTAACACACATTGATTATCAATATCAGTCAGTTCATCCATGATGATTGTCAGTATACTTGTCCATTTAAATCCATACACAGACTTTTGACATGCATTGGTGATGAGTTAAGTTATATTATTTCAACCAACATTTATGGATCCCAAGCTTATATGGTAATCAGCATTCCTTAGAGGACTTTCGAGTGGTCTATAGGTATTTTGACAAGAAGCGACTATTCTTAGAGCTTTCAAAGAGAAGCCTGGCCTCAGGTCAGTGCCATCGCATGGCAGAGAGGCGGCAAACAACAATGAATTCTAGAATATGTAGGTTATGCTTATCCTCAGGTCAGTGCCATCGCACAGCAGAAAGGCACACAACCTATCTCCTTGTTAGAGCATTTCTTATTTTCTTTTGCACATAACGCACCAACCACATAGGTTATTAGCTTGCTTGCGCTTGTATTCATTTTTTCGTGCTTTGCTCTTTTTGTGGTCATTTGCACACCTTTGGTGGCATTTATTTGCTCGATTCCCTCATTGGAAACAGCCGATTGTGTTAACAAGTGATAAGATGGGAACCCACAGTTAGTTGAACCATTTAGTTTAGATAGCGTTCACCAATGATGTCTACTCGTCTATTGTGTTGAATCTACCGACACATCGTATAGTGAACTAGCACCTTCCTAGATCAACTTCTTCTGTGTAATTACAGTAACAATCAAGTGTACTATCATTTTCCCAATCTTGTTAGACTCAGAATCCTCTAACTAACTATTTTCTATGATTTAATGAAACTAAAACTCTAAAAAAGTAAAATCCTTTTGGTGTTCCAAGTAACTAGACGCCTGTGTACTATCATTTTCCAATCTTGTAGAATTACAGCCTTTTCTTTGTTATTTATGCCTTTTAGATTATCTGCCCTTCCCTTTTTTTTAAGTAACTAAATACTGAAAGTAACCTAATCTCCCCTAAAATGCTAAAATAGAAAATCTTTTTGTGTTTTTGTATTTTTATAAGACAAGGAAATTAAAAAATAAAAAATAAACTAAAGACAGAACGTGTGTCGGACTATGCATCTGTGTCTTCAGAGATAATGTCACTTTTCTTTTTCACGTTATTGATCTCTAACAAGTAGAAAAATCTGGGTTATCAAATGGTTTAGTGTAGAGGTCAGCGCGTTGAAAGTCCGTGTTTACTTTTACCACATCTATTAATTGTTTTTCATAGCAGTCGCGTATGAAATGGTACTTTATGCCGATGTGTTTAGTTTTAGGGTGTTGAACCGGATTTTTAGTTACAGCTATGGCAGCAGAGTTATCAACATAGATAGGGGTGTTAGAGAATTGCAAACCGTAGTCCCGCATTTGCTGTTGGATCCAGATAATCTGAGAGCAGCAGCTTGCAGCAGCAAAATATTCAGCTTCACAGGTTGATAAGGCAACCGAGGTCTGCTTCTTGCATTGCCACGTGACTAAACGCCTTCCAAAAAACTGACACCCTGCAGATGTAGACTTGAAATTCATTTTGCAGCCACCATAGTCTGAATCACTATATGCAGTGAGCTCAAAGTCATCGTCATGAGGATACCACAACCCAGTGTTGGTGTACCCTTCAGATAACGGAAGATTCTTTTCACCCCAATCAGATGATTTACTTTCGGTTTTGCTTGATATCTGGAACATAAACATGTGGCGTACATGATATCTAGACGGGAGGCAGTGAGGTACATGAGAGATCCGATCATCCCACGATACATAGTGGCATCCACCAAATCCCCATTCTCATCAGGAGCCACATCATGATTTGTCGCGAGAGGGGTACCGGCAGCAGTGACATTTTCCATATCAAAGCGACTAAGTATGTCTCCGACATACTTCGTCTGATGCAGAAAAATACCGGTAGGTGTCTGATCCACCTGTAATCCTAGGAAGAACTTCATTTCTCCCATGGCACTCATTTCAAACTCTGCCTTCATCACAGATTCGAATTCTTTGCACAACTCTTCGTTTTTGGAACCGAAGATGATGTCATCCACATAGATCTGCACCATAAGTAAATCACCATCCTTTTCTTTAATGAACAACATGCAGTCAATCACACCCCTGCGAAAGCCGTGTTTCACCAGATGGGTGGAGAGCTTCTCATACCAGGCTCGAGGAGCCTGATGTAGCCCATACAGAGCCTTGTCTAACTTGTAGACTCTGTCCCAATGATAAGGATCCTCGAATCCCTCGGGTTGACTGACGTATACTTCCTCACGGATTTCCCCATGAAGGAATGCACTCTTCACATCCAGTTGATAAACTTTGATCTTCATGTATGATGCGTAGGCAAGAAATATTCGAATTGCTTCCATTCGTGCCACTGGTGAAAACACTTCATTATAGTCGACGCCCTCGACTTGTCTGAATCCTTGAACAACCAAACGTGCCTTGTTTCTAATAACAACACCTTGGTCGTCTTTCTTGCACTTCAGTACCCATTTGGTACCAATCACTTTCACGCCTTTTGGCCTGTCAACCAGTGTCCACACTCCAAGCTTTTTGAACTGTAGTAGCTCCTCTTGCATAGCGTTGACCCAGGCCTCATCCTTCAGGGCATCGCTTACGTGTTTGGGTTCAACTTGAGAAACGAAACATCTGAAAGCCCCATCATTCACGTAGCCCTTTTCCATTATTGCAGCGTAGTCAGCAGAATATAACCGATTTCTTGTCTGCACACCGGAGTGGAGATCACCAATGATAGCATCCTGTGGATGATTCGTACTGATCCTAGTCATGGGTGTTGTAGGGACAACAACTTCAGAATCTAGATTTGTGACTGGAGGTTCAGCATCCGTATTTCCAGATGTATGTTCAGCAGCTGAAGAACTTCCTTCTTGATGAACATTTGGTGCTTGGCCTGTTTCAGTTGCTTCTTCATCCTCTGATGAGTCATCACTTTCATCCTGATCAGCTGTGGCAGATCCTGATGAACCACTCGCGGGTGTTGTATTGCTAGTATCCAGATTCGGTGTGTTAAGAACATCGTGCATCATCTGAGTAGCAATATCTTCATCCGAATCTATCTGAGGAAGATTGAATGATTTGAAAAAGCCATCATAGTCAAAGAATGACGATGGACCTTTTCCAGTGGGGGGATGGTGAAACGTTGAACGTCAACATTGCACCATACTTCTACCTGACCAGTACAGTTGTTGTAAACTCTTTTGTCTGGTATACTGTATCCCAGAAAGATCCCCTGATCTGCCTTCTCATTAAACTTGCCCTCTTGAGTTTTCTTTAGTAGCGTACAAGGAGCGCCGAATGGTTCCAGATACTCCAGGTTAGGTTTACGCTTTTGTAGAAACTCATAGCAAGTCTTCCCATGCCGCTTCACTACTAACACACGATTGAGTGTGTAGCATGCATTGGCAACAGCTTCGTTCCAGAACTGCACTGACAGCTTTGAATCTGCCAACATAGTCCTGGCGGTCTCGATTAGGCTCCTGTTCTTTCGCTCAGCAACTCCATTCATCTGTGGTGTGTATGCAGAGGTGAATTGATGAACAATTCCCTTTTCTTTGTAGAAAGCATCCATCCACTGATTCTTAAATTCTGTTCCATTGTCTGAGTGAATCTTTCTAACCTTCAGCTTGTAAAGCGATTCCAGTGTAGTAACTAGCACTTTGAATGACTCAAAGGTTTCTGACTTTGCTTTCAGAAACATCACCCAGGAGAAGCGTGAGTAGTCATCAGTGACTACAAAGCAGTACCAGTCTCCGGTGATACTCTTTGTGCTGACTGGACCGAATAGATCCATGTGCAATAGCTCCAGGGGCATCTCGATAGAATTGACGTGCTTGGTCTTGTGAGATTTCCTGGTCTGCTTTCCCTTCTTGCATGAGACACAAAAATCAGGAAGTTTGAAGTTCTTTACAGGAACTCCATCAACTAAGTTGTTATGAATCAGATGATTCATCTTCCTGTGATTAATGTGTCCCATTCTCCTGTGCCATGAGATGGAGTCCTTCTCTGTAGCTTTAGACAAGAAACATTGAACAGTAGAAGCACTAGTAGAAGCATTAGACATATCTAGAACATACAAGTCATTATATCTAGATGCTGACATTAATACCTGCTCCTCTGGAATTTCCATCTCTTTCTTTAGAATGTAACATTTCCGATTGTCAAACATGACTTTGAAGCCCTTGTCACATATCTGAGACACTGAAAGCATATTGTTTTCTAATTGCTGAACAAAACTGAATTTGTCGAACTTTACCTTTGCATTACCTACTTCTCCCTGAGCGGTAATGTATCCTCTTTTGTTTCCAGCAAAGGACACGTGTCCCCCTTTAATTTGTTTGACATTGTAAAGGAGGGACTGATTTCCCGTCATGTGCCTGGAAGCTCCGCTATCTACTATCCATGTATTGGTACAAGCACTATAGCGGACACCCTGCACATAATAGAAAATGATTAGTTAAAGAGGGGGACCCAAGCCTTGACTGGCTTGGGTTTCCCAGAGGCAGCAACCATCATGAACTCGACCCGCTGTCCTTTATCAGTGGGTGGTACACCAACTTTCAACTTGTCCTTGTTTTCAGACACATAAGTTGCTTTGGCTTTCCACAAACCATCCCTATGAAAGGATTGTTTGTGGTAAACCGTAGACTGATTTACAGTTTGAACTTTTGGTTTAGTTTTAAAAATAGGTTTTACCTCTGGCATCACAGACTTGCCAGTGACTTGTCTGTGTTGCCTTTGGCGCGGAGGAGATGGAAACAACCTAGAAGGTGTTTTAAACCTAATAGGAGTTTTTGATCTAATAGGAGTCTTAGATCTTTGTTTTGAAACTTGTTTAACTTCGTTGTTTAGCCCAATTTTAATCTTTGGTGTCTGATAGCGAGGACAATTTGAAGAAATGTGACCGCGTTGTCCACAAGTATAGCAGGACCTCCTTTCAACAGGACTAGGAGATCTCCTATGGGGCAGTGAGTAAACTTCAGGTACATCCTTTTTGTTCTCACTTCTAAGATTTTCACCTTCCTTGACAAATTTAACTTGTTTAACATTATGTATGTTTTGTTTTAGAAGATGGTGGTTATCTTGCTTAACCGGTTTTGCTTGAGTGGTTTTGGAAATCTTAGGTTGTGTGGTAGTCGATTTTAGACCTAACCCAAGAGATGCTTGAACATTCTCTTCCACCCTGTTTTCAGTGATTTTTAAACCAGTTGTGCCTGAAGTAGATGCTTTCTGGTCAGTAGCCGGAGGGGCGTATTTAACTGCTGTATCCGGATCGCTGACCAGAGGAGTTGTCACCACATGATCCTTTATTGGGTTATTATTAATTGGACGTTGTTTGGTGTTTAAAAGGATCTCATATGGTGGAGGCACAACTTTGTATCCCAAACCTTCCTCGTTGTTGCGTTCTTTAACCAAGTTTTTCAAAATATGTGAGGAACTAGCTAGACTGTGGAGTTTTTGTTTCAAAGACTCATTTTCAACTTGTAAAACTGCTCGTTCCTTTTTAGTTTCTTCGATTGTCTTTAAGTAAAACTTGATATCATTTTCTTGGTTAAATGCAACAACCTCAGTTTCTTTTAACTGTTTCTTTAAAGCTTCAACCTTTTCTTTATAGCTATTTTCATTTTGTTTTAAGATTCTGTTTGCCTCAGTGCACAATTTTAAGTCAATTACTAAGTTATCATTATGATCTAATAACCTAGCAAATTTCAGGTCAATGCTTTCTCTAAATTTTTCACATTCAACACAGGCATGTTTAGTAAATAATTCATCCTTTGATTCTACCTGTGCTGATGTAGACGTTCCAGCCATGAAAGCATTTTGTGCTTCAGATTATGCTTCAGATCCAGCATTCAGTTCATCCTTAACAAGTTGATCAACAGCAGCTATGTCTTCATCCAAATCAGCAGTGTCAGGCTCAGCTGAGTTCTCCCCCTCACTAGCTGAGTCTTCATTAAGATCATCAATAGATGCTATGTTGGCTTCACTATCAGATAAGAATCGGAAGGACCAGTCCTGTCCTTCATCACCTTACGCCGCCATAGCCTTTGAGTCACTGCTTGTTGAAGCAGGGTGTTTCTCTCTCTCTTGTTTTGTGAAGGAGGAGAATGGATTTCCATTTCCAGTCTTCTTTGGTTTGACACATTCCCGCTTGAAGTGTCCTTTCTCCCCACAGTTGAAACAGGTGCCTTTTGACTTGTCGAAACCAAAAGTAGTATCTTTTGTAGCCACCAGATTCTGACCTGTTTTCTTCACAAATTTTTTAGCTCTTCGCACAGCATTAGCGAGAGCCCACATAATATCCATCCTTTCCAACTCATTCTCATCCACCTGCTCATAATCTTCATCAGCCAAGTGGCAGTTCCCTATCTTCCCAGCAACCAAACCATCATAGGAATGAACCACAGCAGCAAGCAGGTCCATGTGTTCCTTGGCCACTTCAGCAGTTACTTTTCCCAAGTTCTCTGTTACTAACTTTGTTTATTGAGCTTCAGTAACACTGTGTTGAACCCTAAAGAGACCGTTGACTCACCAACAGACGATGAGCTTTGTCCAGATGCAGAAGTATTAGAAACAAAAGCAGTCTACAGAGGAGCATTGGAAGATTTTGCAATAGGAGCTGGAGTCACATTGTAGAGAGTAGGATCCTGAGCATATGACCCCTTCTTTGCCTTGTATTTGTGTCTTACTTCTTCTTCTCTCAGTTTTAGGATGAAGTCATTTATATCCAATGTCTCAAGAACTGAATTGTATCTCAAAGTGGAAATAAACGAATCCCACTTCTCAGGAAGCCCGTCAGCCAAACTAGACACCTTTTCTTCTTTAGACGTTGTAACACCATGAGTGTGAAGTTCACTCATCAGATGATAGAAGCGGTCAATAATATCATCCAGGATTTCATTCCCGATGGCAGAGAAATTATCAAACTCTTTCTTTAATGCTTTAGCCTTCAAGGACTTAAGAGTTGAGCTCCCTTCATACCTTTTCTCAAGAGCTTTCCAGAATTTCTTACTTTGCTTGTGCTTAGAATACTGATGGAAGATTTCTTTTGGTATAGACTGAGTTAACATCGCATAGGCTTTCTTTTCTGCATTGTAGCAATTTTTTGAGCATCAGTTAATCCACTCAATGTTAAGGGTATACCATCAGCACCAACTGGCATGTTGTAACCAGTCTCAATAGCATTCCAAAGATTAGTGTCTATGCCATTGAGATGAATCTCAAACCTTTGCTTCCACTGCGGAAACTCATCAATCGAAAGAAGCTTAGGTGGCTTATTGTGGTTTCCAATCTCATTCTCCAGTAAAAGTAAGTTCTGTATCCTGGAGTCTTTCCCTGCTGAGAATGCGAAATTTTCTGAGTCCATGATGAATTTAACTTAAACTTGAAAAACACAAACTGAGTATGCGACTGGACAGAACGACTGGGAAACGACTGAGACACAATCGTGCAATTGAGCTTAGTCGTACGACTGTGCAGGCGATTTAGGTAGCTGTGCGAATGAACAGAGACGAATGGACCAGTCGTGCGATTAAACGAACAATTGATCCAATCGTGTGATTGAAAGGAACGATTGGAGTTCAGTCGTGCGATTGACTCAATCGGGCGACTGAGACTGCTGACTTCGAAATTTTTCAACCTTTTTCACACAATTTGACCAAAAAACATTGTTTTGAATACCCTACTCGGCTGAAACTCGAAAAAGACTAAGTTTTCAAGGCATGCACACGTAAAGACTTGATTTTGAGCAGAAAGAAAGGATCTTTTCGCTTAAAAACGTTGACTTTTTCACAAAAAACGATTGAATCCATGAAGAAACAAGAGCCAAGGCTCTGATTCCACTTGTTAGGACCGAGTACGACGGAGTAGTAACTGATTCAACGTGATACCGAATCAAATAGCGCGGAATTCTATTTGATTGGCGATCCAATCAGGGAGAACGTAATCCGGATCAATACTAACGATTAGAAAACGTTAAGAATTGATTAGAAATGATCAGGAACGCTTTATGAAGTTGGAAGGGACGCTCTGTGCGATCTGGGACGGCTAGGGTTGAGAATAATCGAAGTGTTACGTTTTTCCACGAATTAAGTGGTATTTATAGGTTACAGCTCTCATTCGTACGACTGAGACAAGCGACTGGCTCAGTCGTGCGACTGAGTCATATGATTGGTTCATTCGTACGAGTGAGTCAGTCTTATGACTCAACCGTGCGATTGGCTCAATCACCTGGTTCAGTCGTGCGATTGGCCCATTCGCATGGTCCAGTCGTGCGACTGAATCAGGATACTTAGTTAAACACATTCTTGACCCTTTAGTGGTTCAGAACTATGTCTAACAACTGTAAACCTATATAACATTGTCATATATGCGTGTAAACATAAATAATAGAAATAGAAATAACATTAAACAACCAACATACATATATAGAAGAGTTTTTCATTATATTGATTAAACATTACATATATGTTACAAGAAGAAGTTCTATTACATTTAAGCTCACTAGACTAGAACTAGGGACATGTGTACCAACAATACTTATGGCCCATACGCATAAATGAACCATGCTTATGGACCAGTCGCACAACTGAACCAGGTGACTGGATCAGTCGTATGATTGAGACATAAGATTGGTTCAATCGCACGATTGAACCTTCAGTCGTGCATATGAGTCAATCGCATGATTCAGTCACATAACTGAACCATGCTAATCGTTTAGTCGTACAAATGAACACTGATAACCTATAAATACCACATAATTCATGGAAAAATGATACACTTGATAATGCTTTCATACCCTAGCCGTCCAGAGCGTCCCAAGTCGCAAATTCAAGTTCATAGTTTGTTCCTGATCGATTTTAATCTGTTCTTAATGTTTGTTTCATCGTCAGATTGATCGGGTTATTCGTTCTCACTGAATGGATCGCCAATCAAATAGAATTCCGCTCTATTTGATCTGGTTTCACGCAGAATCCGTTCGTACTCCGTACGTACATGGTCCTAACAATTTTGATCTTTCCAAAAATCTCATAAAAATTCAAACTGTTTTTGACTTAGGTGTTTCAGCACTATTTGGGCGCATGGACTTATCACTTAGGCGTTTAGCCTAATTTTTAGGTGTTTCTACTGTTCAGGCGCATGAGCATGTACTTAGGCGCTTGAGTAAAAATGTTGAGCGCATGAGCACTATTGGGGCACATGACCCAACACTTAGGCGTCTGGAGAAAATCTTAGGCGCATGAACTACTGTTCAGGCGCATGGGCATACACAGTATTTCTAAGGCATTTCTAGGCACATGAGCAACTGTTTAGGTGCATCAACCTATACTTAGTATTTTCAGACCATATTTTGGCACATGAGGGTACTGTTTGGGTGCATGAGCCTTACTTAGGCTTTCTAAGTCAATTTCTTAGGCGCGTGGGCCCTGTTTCGGCGCATGGGCCCTGTTTCGGTGCATGACCACTTACATACATGTTTCTAAGTTATTTTTCAGTCTCAAACATCATCTTAACATATTCATACTTGTTATTACCATTCTAAACATCAAACAAGCATTTATAACCATAAAACATCAAACACATTCACATATACATACGGTTATATACAAATAATTTGTAAAAATATTTTACAAGCATTTTCAGCCCCAAAAACCTTTAAAAACATATAAAACCAGGATCTAGAAACTCACTTGGCTGCTTCCAAGTTCAATTCCTTCAACTTCAAACTTTCAAAGGTTTCTAACACCTGGACATGTCAAAAACACATAACCCGAACACTCATAAACACATAGTAACATAAAATAATATTGGGTTCATGATCGAACACCAAGTGAAACCGAATCAATTATTCAAAATTTACTTACCTAGGCCAAGATTTGCTGCTTTCTCTCTAGAAACCGAAGAAATCAGTTCTTCTTCTTCTTCTCTTCTGGTTGACAAAACAGCAGAATGTGGAGGCTGTTATGGGCGGCCATACCTAAAGTAATAATATAATAACAGAGTTTTGTCCTTTTTATACTTTAGCCTCTCCACTTTGGCCTCTTTCTCTTTCTTTCAAGATACTTTTGTTTTCTTTTCTCATTTCTTTTCTTTTATTTTAGACAAAATTTACGGGTGTTACACCTCTCCCTTAGTGTCTCTGAGAAGGTAATGAAAAGGCCCTTTGGTGAGTTGTCAGGGTAAAAGATGAAATGGTGCTATGGTTCTTTACAATCCCTTTCAACTACATGCAGGGCAGAAGTCTGTTGATTGCTAGAGTTTCCAGAAGGATTTTGCATGTTCATGTCTATCTGGTAACCACTGATTATGTCATACAACTCAGTGAGAGTGAGGGTCTTGAGATTTCCAGTCCTCTTATAACCACACAGTAGTGTGTCCATTGTCTAGGAAGGGAGGACATGAACTTTCTCACTATATCCATGTTCTCTAGTTTCACTCCAACATCCACTAGAGTGTCCACAATCTCAACATACCTAAAGTATTGTTGAGTCATGAGTTCACCTGTTTTGAAGGTGAAGTTTTCAAACTGTTGCTTTGAAAGGTCAATCTTGTTTTCTTTAGCTTCAGTAGACCCTTCATACATCAGCTTCAGTGCATCCCAGAGCTAGTTAGCAGTTTTGTACTTCTTGAATACTCTGTAGATGGCATTTGGAAGAGAAGTTTAAAGGGCAGTCATGGCCTTTTGATCTACATCTATTATTTTTCTATCCTCTTTAGAGTAATCACCCACCTCCTTTAGGATCATGTCACCTCCAGCAGTAGCTAAAAAGGTGCATGGAATATAAGGTCCTGTGGTAACAGACTCTCACATCTTGCTGTCTTATGACTTGATGAAGGTCATGGAAGAGGAGGTCATGGAAGTTTTACATGAAGATTATACGATATTGTTCAACTTAATGAATTGCACATAAAAAAATTTAAGCGACAAATTGAAGACTACATATTTTTTCAGCAACTTTCATACATGATAGTTTTCTTTTATCTAAAGGAGAGACATTACAATAAGGGAAAACATGTTACATACTTCACTCTTTTTTCCTAGATTAAGTTTTATCTCATTAGGTTGTCTTAGTAAGGTTTTTAATAAGGCGGTATAATTGATTCAATAGTATCAATTTATCTTAAGTATCAATTTAACAACATCTTGAAGTACGTTGTTATTATTGTATGATTAACAATTAATATGTCTTAGGGGAGTGTTATAAATATATATATTAAATCAAACATTATTACCATCATTACTCCCAACTTATGTCTCCATAACTGCCAGTTATGTCTCCATAATTGCCACTTATATCTTAGTTTTCGGTTTCACATTGTATAGAAGTACATATATATATGTGTGTGTATATATATGTGTGTATATATATATATATATGTATATATATGTATAGGATCAGGATCATTACAGAACTATTTTCTATTTTCAGAACCAAAAGAACCATTGACTTACATAAATGTAAATTATAAACCATTGGTTTACATAGATGTAAGTTAAACCTAGTGATATTTAGTTATTTTTTATAGTTTATTGTTCATGTCTGATATACACATATGTAAAACAGGTCAAGTATTACCAGACTTAATATACATTTATGTAAATCAATGGTTCTGTAGTTCTGAAAATAAAAAGTGGTTCTGTAATGATCCTAACCCTATATGTATATATATATATATATGTATATATATATATATGTGTGTGTGCATATATATATATGTATATATATATATGTGTGTTTATATGTCTTGAGATGTATGAATAGAAAATATGATTACTCCATTCTTTATATTTTATTTCTCTTTGCATATGATGCTATTAGGTTGTTGATATATGACAATAAATGATTAGTTTATATACATATATTAAAAACATTAAAACTATTATAATAAGTATAAAACATTAAAAATAATTCAAATATTAAAAAAATGTACTACATTTTATTAATCTATTAAAACACTAATCTTGGCATATTGCTCGCATTTGTCTTTTATGTTTATGTTATGTAAGATCATAAGTAAAGATTTTGTTTTAAAAATTTCTCTTATCCAAAGTGACCGACAGATTAGCAATAATGTGCATTTTATCTTAAGAACCCTAAATATGTGCTCAGATTCATTTCCCGTCACCTATTGAGCTTTTTTATTTTGAAATGATGCCGTTTTAGATCACTTTCATTAGGACTTGAGAAAGATTTCATAATGGTGGCATATTCTCGATAAATATCATATGTTAGATAATGATCGTACTTTTACTTGTTCTATTCATAATAAATGAACAGACTGGTGCCACTACATGAATTGGTCACTGAAAACTGGCGATTGATCCAAAACACTTATATCATTGTTTGACCCTGAAACACCAAAGAAAACATGTTAAGTTCAAAGTTCATATGACCCCATAACGTTAAGCATAGTAGTCGAGTGTAGATGGTCACCTCATTGCTACTAACATTGCCAACTAACCAGACATTTTTCTTATTCTTGATTTGTACAATCAATGCTACTGAGCATCCTTGAAAAACAATGCATGTTCTCATGTGACTAGTATAATTGTTGAATATCCTCATGTTAATCTCCATAAATACTTGCTACCATATGGTTGTATCACATCTATCCTATAATGAATGTTAATATAAATTTAAGTAAGTCTCTAAAAGTAGTTCAGTAAATTTAATTAAAATTTAAAAATACTTTTGGAAAAAATAGTAAAGGTCATCTCTCGATGGTTTATCTAACATCTTTGAATATTCTTCCCATCAGTTGCACTAGTATCATACCCTGGTTGTTGAATACCCAAGGTGCATTTTTTTTATCTAAAATAACAATTTCCACTTGCTACAGTTAAAAAAGTAAATATGTCAAGCACTAAGAAAAATCGTATTCTAATGAGAAATAATGAATGGTGTTTGAAAAAGAGGTAAATTTGTCATAAATTTATAAATTGATATATTATGTTTTAAACTTTTGTTGGATATATATGAAATTCTCATCTTTTATTTGGCGAAAGCAACCATTAGTAATGATTAATAACACAAAACTCAATGTGTTGGCGATCATCCTCATGGTGATCCAACCACTAATCACGGTCGATGGATCACTAACGTATTGTTTCTCACCCCCATGCTAGGTAACATATCCACACACTCCTTGACATTACCATTACAAAATTTCTAATTGGTTAGCATCTTACAAGCTTTAATGATTAATCTGGCTTACGATCGTAGAAGAATAAAGAAAAAATATTACAAACGTCTTGTGTGCTACAAGTTAAACATCCTACTGGTAGCTTATTAGCCGACTCCCTGGTTAAAAAAAAATAATAAAAAAGAAAAAGAAAAAAAAGGGTGTCGTCCCAACAAGCATCGACGATTTCTCGTTTGCAGTCGAACTAAAAAACTCGATCTGTCATCTGCAATCAAGGAATGGCAGCCATTTATAGCCTTTACATCATCAACAAATCAGGGGGTCTGATTTTCTACAAGGTAAATCCCTAATCCCTAATCCCTATCCAGATTCGATATTCATATTGGATGTCGTTTGATGATCCAAAAATGCGATAGGATTATGGGTTACAAGGAAGAATGGATACGAATGATAGCTTGAGATTGGCTAGTTTATGGCATTCGATGCACGCCATCTCTCAGCAATTGTCCCCAATTCCGGGATGCTCTGGTATCGAACTTCTAGAAGCCGACACATTTGATCTCCATTGCTTTCAATCTCTTACTGGTATCTTCTTAATTCATGCGCATTGCCTCACTGTTTCATCATAATTGAAGATGGTTATTTTCGTTTCAAATATCTGTTTGATTTCAAACTTTGATGATCATTATCTATCTATCTATCTATCTATCTATCTATCTATCTATCTATCTATCTATCTATCTATCTATCTAGGTTAAATGCTGTAACGAACACCTGATGATGATGGTGTTCTGTTAAATCTAGCAAGATAAGTTTATATCAGTTTTCCCCTGAAGAGTATTGATCTTAGATGTGGAATAAATCTTGCCTTCTTCAGTTGGTTTTCTTTCTGGGCAAAGTGTTTGTTTAAAGTCCCTAGCTACACTCCTGGACCCTGGTATTAGTATCTAAATGATCACGATGCATCCTCCTTTTTTCATGGATAATCTTCATACACACTAGAGGTTCTTCTGTGGGCTGCATTATCAAGGTGTGTAGGAAAGATGTCTATCCTCAATTAGTTGAGTGTTCAAGTCCTACACATAGAGGACAGTAAAATCATCAGACATAATCATCAGACATGTAAAATTTCAAGCATTAACTCTACAAGTCATATATTTTCAAAGAATCTTTAAAAAATTTGTACATAAATTGAATACATTGGTCTTTAACCAATCACTCTTCTTGAAAATTCAAACGAGAGAAGATAGATTTAAGTGTTTATGTAATTGCATACACTAATTTGAAAGTTCATAGAGGAGGAATCATCTTGTTTAATTAATTAACAACCATTTTGCTCTTAGAAATATGTCATGTGGGTGAAGACGGGTACTTCATGCACTATTTTAGAATTATGCTAATTTTCCTGCAAGACTTTCTATTTGATGATTATTGGTGTGATTTAGATCCTGTTGGTGTGAAATACCACTTATCATCTCATTAGTTCATGTGTTTTGCATATTTGTGGCGGTTGGTAGCTACATGGTTGTGTCAATCATGGTAATCATTATTTTTTGAGTGAAAATATTGGAGCACGGGAAACAAATCTACTGCCAACTAAACAGCTTTAGTTAAGTAAGGGGATGTATCTTTTTTAATCTTCACCTTCAAATTAGACCTCTGATACTAACAAGTAAAATGGTGGGTTATAATTTTCCTCTTGCCATGGAACCAAACTCATTTCCTTCCTAGTGCATCACATTACCTCCCCTTGAAATTCACAGCTTTAAATAGAACATCAAATAAGAACAAAAACGCCTAGTGGAAGTTCATCATCCATCCAGGCTGTCAAAACTTCAGATTTTCTTCCTATTAGACTTAAACATCATACTCTGTGTTGTATTATATTCTATCTTGATATGCATAAGATGGACACAACTATCCTTGTCATGAGCCGTGCGCACCATCGTTTGTACATCTGGGAAGCTAGATTGAAGATTCTTCATGTTAGTTTGACCCTTAAAACTGAAAGATCTGATTACATTCAGCTCTGGACCTTGTACATTGTAAACCACTACATTTTCTCTATTGAAATATAGCAGGTTACAATTTGATAATAAAGCCAAACCACGGTTCATAGTTGTTTATATGGAGAGGTTTTAGTAGACTTGTTTTCTGTATGAAAGTCTGTATTAATTGCATTCTTAGGCCACTTTGTGGGACATGAGAATTTATCACACTTTGCCAATATACTTGATGTTTTTCTGGCACTAAATAAACTGATGTGATTTTTTTGGCAAAGCAAAGTGCTGCCTTATTGATAGCCAATTTGGTACATCGAAAATGATTTTATAGTAAATTTACATGAAATTCAAGAGATAGTCTATGGTATGCAGGTGTTTAGACCAAGAACCTTTTGAAGACAAAAGTTAAATTTTATCTCAGATTTATAACGTGATGTTTTTTTTTCATCATTGAAAGACCATTGGTGTATCACTTAATGCCCTCTCATTATATGTCCTCAGACTTTGATATTACCCGTCATTTGTTTCCCCAAAGTAGAGAACTTCTGCATTGGCATGAACTGCATATTGGTTTTAGTACATTCTGGAGTAAATTATTCTGTCTCTTTATGGCCATCCTTTTTGCTTCTAGTGTGCTGAAAGGTGTTGCTGAGCACCCCATAATATGTCTGATTGCTCTCCTGATATATATAGAGGTCATAACTTCTGATAAATAAAAAAAGGTCTAATTGTATAAATATCACAAGCGAGGGATGTGGTCCGTGATATGCTGCGGGCATAAGATGCTAACACGTACAGGCATGACTTTCTTCATGTACTTGTGGCTGTAACAATTAAGTTCAAATATTATTTATATACTTTAATGCAGAAGCAGATGCGCATTTTAAAATACAGTTTGCTGGCATGTGTACATAAGGAGCTAATATTAGGTGCCAAATGTTTACCTCCCTCAAATCAAGCCCAAATTGTTATGCATTTGTTCAGACATTGGATGAACTTGCCTTAAAAAGTTTAAATCTTATATTAAAAGGGGTTGATCAGGTCAATCTGAACCTAGCACAAATGGCTAAATAGGTCACTCGTTTCGACCTTCTCATGACTAAAAAGCTTTTTAGCCCCAGTAATAACTTATAGTGATTGCTACAAAACTAAATTTATATAATTTTGGTGAAATAAGCTTTTGAACTTCTCAAGCATCACTTTACTAATTGGTTGTATATTTGGCAGGAACAAAGTTTTTCGTGGTATCTGAGCCAGGAACACAAAATATGGAGAATTTGTTGAAGCATATATATGAACTATACACGGATTATGTTTTGAAGAATCCATTTTATGAGATGGAGATGCCAATACGATGTGAACTGTTCGATATCAACTTGGCACAAGCAATACAAAAAGATCGTGTTTCATATCTAGGGCGATGAAACGAAGGTTTTGCGGACACCGTATATCTACCCGACTGCTTTCATTTGGATTACTTGGGCAGTTGAATTAAGGATTGTCTGTTAAGTGATCTTATTACTTTGCAAATATTTGACATATCGTTTGAAATGTGCTGAATATGTTTCTTGTATGGCCCCAGTTCCTCAACATTGATGTTCTTAAGTTGCTTCCCTATCATAAAATAGCAATTCGAATCGTATGTGGTTGCTTAATTCCCTCAGGAGATTTTTGGAAGTTAGCAACTCCTCCATGTATAAATTATGCTGGAGTATCTATTCTTGATGATACAAAACAGAACATAAATTTAACACTTAAATAATTATGTTTTAGGTTGTGTTGTCTAACAGGTTGTATCGAAATTGAAGGTTCAAAATTTGAATTAAAAAATGATAAAAATATGAGTTTAACACCATTTCGTATAGGATCTATTACATACATGCTACAACATGTTTCTAGCTAACCAGTTTAGCTTGTTTGTAAGGTGATTACAACTCATTCGACTTACTTGGGTGAATTAAGATACATATATTGGGTAAACTAAATACACGTCTAACATAAATAAAAACATGTATCGTGTTCTCATTCAATTTTAACTTGTGAACTGAAACCTCTAACCCTATATGATTATCACCACCTAAGATTTGTGTATAGGTCTTAATTCTCTTTAAAAAAATCAACTGAAACATATATGATGCTACGACTTTAAACTATTTTAAAATGCTCCAATCATGACTCATCTACACATACCTTCAATAACTAAACATCAAAACATGCATAGTGTTTCAAGTAGACAACATGTATAGTGTACTACTGTTGTTGAAATGAGTTGTTAATGAAGATGACAAAGAAGCTGACAGGCTATGCTCTGCAAATAATCCACACCGAGGCACCAAGCAAACAACATCTCTAAGAGAGGCTAGCGCCTAGCCAACAACCTGAAGTATAAAGATGAAAATATGAGAACTATAAGACTCTTGATCATTGTCAGGATTACAAGCAAAACAAGATTCCCATCTATATAAAAAAACATAAGAACTAGAAATCTGGAGGGAGACGTGTATGTAGTTTTTCAAGTGTTCAAGTCAAGTTGTAGTTTTTGGAGACAGCACAACGGGTCTTAAAGCACCTTCCGGTCATAGGTAGAGAATTGAGGGGAGGGGGAAGACATTCAAAACCATTGTAACATGCATGCATACTACTTCCTTCTTGCAAGCACGTTTTTAGCAACATGTGCATGTTACATACAAAAAGAAGTTAATTAATGATTAACAATTTGAATAATCTTTCCACTGCAAATTGTGGTCATACATGAGGAGAGGGGAGACAACCCATCTTTAACTATTTAGTCAAAGTATGCTAATCTCATTTCTTTATCATTTACACTACTGCCAATCTATTACAGCTATTATCCGGTAAAACAGATTACATTCAAGGTAGGTCTATGATGTAACAAAATCACTTTCATTACATTAACAATACTAGTTAGATGCAAGCATCGTTTTCAGAACTGGACTGCATGGACCAGGAACCAAACAGAGAACCAGCCTAGTTATATCTAATCTGACAATTTTTATTTTAACAGATCTGTTATTAGTACTAATGAACTGGACCAGGAGGTTGGATTCGATTGTAATTTAAAAAAAAAGTTTCCATCAAAATGTCTATTTTTTGACAAGATATAGTATTCCATGATCAATATTTAGTTATTTTTTTAGTTTGTTCAAAGTATAAATCCATATTAAAACATATACTACGATAAAATACTGGTTTTTAGGGTTAGACTATAATAAAAAAAAACTGTTTTTTATTACCTATGATATCATCCGGTTAGACTAATGGACTACTAAGAAAACTGGTTGGTTGTCCATCCGATTCTGAAAAAAATTAGATACAAGATAAATGTAAATGCAGACATGTAAAATGATAAAAAGAAAAAAGTGTTATTGAATGAAATCATTTGTATTTACATACTTTATGCATGTTTATGCTTTTATATGAAACATCAAAATGCTATGTATTGATCCACACCCAAACATATAAATTTATGTATTAGTCGGCATTATTTGCTTATAATTTACTTCTTGGGCAAAACCAACATATTTTTAGTTTTTTCTCACAAAAGTCTTGGTACAAATATTTGCATGTAAAAAACTAATGTACTTTCTATATTGTCCCATAAAAATTCATTAATATTTTTTCTCATAAAAAACCAACATACTTTTACTTTCACATAAAAACCCCTTAACAGAAAATATCATGGTTTTTTAAGTGCAAAAAACTGTTTAGAGACTTTTATGTTGAGGGTTAATTTAAATGAAAAACAAAAAGTATGTTGGTTTTTTATATGCAAAAATTGTTGAGTGACTTTTACGAGACAAACCAGGAAGATCTTGGTTTTTTACGTGTAAAAAGTTGTTCATGGACTTTTATGAGAAAAACTAAAAGTATGTTGGTTTTTTATGGTATCTTCCATTTACCTAATTATATGTATATTATTGTTTCTCTAAATAATAATTATCTTCCTACTCTAATAAAATGGTATATGAGATGACACGTGTAAACACCACAATCACTCTCACCAAAATTTTCCCGCCTCTCTCCTATTAAATAATTACCTTAATTACTAATAATACTATTTAACACTTTTTTGATTTAATAAATTAATAAAAAGATCTATTTATTAATGTTATTTCTAAATAAATAATTTTTTTATAAAATAATAAATTTATTTAAAGCATAAGACTTTTTTTAAAATACGAAATATTTAAAATTGGTATTTTTAAAAAGTTATTTTTTTAAAACCAAAAATAATTAAATTTAAGAGTTATAATAAGAAAATTTTTAAAAATGACAATTTTATACGGTTTTTTTATTCAAAACGTTTATTTTTTTGAAAAAATAACGTTTTAAAAAGTTGATATCACTATTTTATAACTTACAATTATTTCTAATACATAATTTCAGTGATATTATATCTTAAAATATTATTTTATAATTAATAAATTTTGTTATATTAATTTTTTATTCATTCAACCCGTGTAACACACGGGTTACTATAGCTAGTTACTTTCATATTCAGCTTACATTATTACTATATATTATTTCAAAAAAATAAATATTTAGATAATGATGACTAAGCTACTTTTACTTACTATTTTGTAACATTATAGATTATAAATTATTAGAAACACTTGTTTTAACTTGTAGGGACTAAAGAGAGTTGAAATACTAAGAGCCAAGGATTTGACCTCCATTTTGGCAATGGAGCACATGTTGCTCATATTGTTGCTAAATGGCATGTGAATGCTTGCTATATGCCTAGTTTGATTATGAATATTATTTTCAGTTTCTCGTTTGCATAAAGAAGGTTTTCATTATGTTTTTTTCATGATGACATTTTAGTTTATATGAATAACACATTTTATTTTAACACTAGGCTTCATAATGGTATTTATGAAATTGATACAAGCAGTTGATGTGTTTATATTATAAACGCATTATATATAAATTTATCTTGTTTATAGCATTTTTTTTCTAGATGAAAGAAACTTGATTGGCATTTAATCCCTCATATTATGAAAGGGGTTCGAAGATAGTTTGTGAAGCTTTATCAAGAATCCAAGTGAAAGCGAATTAGAAAATAAACCTTCAAGACCTCATGCAAGCTTCAACAGATTATATGCGAAGGTTGTTTTCCCGCTTAAGCACTCATTGTTTGACCAATTCTAAACCAATATGGTGGTTATGAGGTGGCCACACCCTGCCCCCCCCCCACAAGTCACACCCCATGCCTAAGGCTAGGCATAGCCACACCCCCTCTTCAAGACATGTCCATGCCCCCACCTACCTATAAAAGCAATATCACACTCTCATTCATGAAAATATTTAGGCTATTCCAAACTAATTTCGAAGCATTTCCAATGATCCCAAACAACCTTGCAAGTCCATATTCATCAACATTAAAATACAAAAGATCCAACCTAATATACACATTTAGCTCTTGTTCATGTACTTTATTGCATTTCAATAGATTTAGCCTACATATGAGCTTTAGTGTCGTATTAATTTATATTATGACTAAATTTCTCTTGTATCACCTTGACCTGTGATGAATCTATGTTATTATTCTAGAGATTTGTATGGATTTGACATGTTTGTGTTAATGTCATGATATCTTCACTTTATTTCCTTAATGAATATTGTGTTTATGCATCCTAATTAAGATTAAAGCTTATAGGTGTTTAAGCATATTGTTAACATATAGTCATAAACTGAAACTTTTGTAAAAGATGGCATTGAACTTGAAATAATTAGTGAAGTGCTTAATGTCGTATAAGTGATTTGTAAAATAACTTCCACGCGTCTTTGATACTTATTGTGATTTTTCACCTCACTACTTATGTTTATTTGAGTTCGTTATCTCAAATCGGTTTATGTAATAATGAATTTGATGGTTATAAGTTATTGAAATGATGATGATCACATCCTTTAACAACTTGAGGTGGTTACTATGTTTGTTCATTCTAGCTTCCCAATGCAAGTTCAGGAAGGTGGTGGAAGCACTATAGTAAGTCACAAATTGAAAGCACCTAAACTTAATGTAGGACCGGTTAAGGGATGGTCAATACAATCAGTCTCACAGTAAGAAGAGTGCTAGAACACTTCATAGTTCAAATAGGTAACCGGGTTTAAGATTAAGATGCAAAGAACATGAGTAACAGTGAGACAGAACTCAAGAACAATATATATGGTTTTCAAGAATGTTGTATATTAATCTCAAGTTCTCTTACAAGAGTTACAATGCATAAGTTCTTTTTCAATACAAGACCCTGAGATACTTTATACTGCATCCTATAACTGGTTATACTTGGAAAGCCAGTTGGAACATTGAAAGACAACACAATCAATGTAGAGTCAAAAGGGAGATTGCCTTTTGACTAGTGAATATGACATGCCATAGCTCATATCCTAACATTTTACAAAAAGGATAAAAGTACATAAAGTAGAAAGTTACAGATACAAGACCTTAATATACAGTTACAAAAGCATGGTCCCTTTCACCAACTCATGCAAGTTGGTGTGTCTTCAGAGTTGCAGCAAAAAGTATGTCAGCTTTATGCAAAAAAGCATCCGAGAAAAGCATCTTCTCCTTTGTCTTCGGAAGAAATCAGTCTTCACTTTATCTGGCTTCAAAAGACATCATCTTTTGGCTTCGGAAGATTTGGTCTTTGGTTTCGGAAGATTTTACACTTAGAATATTTCTGAGTACGGAAGATTTTATAAGAGTAATTCTTGCTCTAAGTATAAAACTTCCGAGCAACTTCTACTTGGTACTGAGTGCCTGCATGTAGGAAGCCTTTAGTCGCTTTGGTTGCATCAGCCTTTTATGTTAAACCTTACAAACTCCCCCTAGGCTGATGCTACCAAAATAGAGAAGGTTGTTCATCAGTTGACAGTCCTTATTAGGATCAAGACCATTCCCTTCTTCATTATTTGGTCAGGATCCTTTAGACTCCCATAGTACCTTCTCATGCCATGGAGATCATGTAGAGGTAGATCATGCAGAGGTAGATCAAGCATGTCTTGCCAGAAGTAGACATCTTGACCACCTTAATCTCTAATGACATATCATCTGTTTGGATTAGTAGCAAAGGTCCAAGACAAGATGGGTCTTCCAGTTACAAAAGGCTGTGCTTGAGTAGGAGTTGGTTGAGCAGCCACTTGTTGCACTTCCTTAGGATGCTCTGACTTATCCTGAAGTCTGCAAGTGGATGCCTTTGTATTCTTGTATACTCTCTTCAGGGCCATCCTTTTCTTCCTCTTGGGAGTGTTTAACTGAGTACCAGATTGTTCTGTTGTGCCTCTCTCAGTTGGGTTCTCTTCCCTCACAGTCTTGGATATTGTTGATACATCTTGATGTACCTAGTTTACGTTCTCAAATGTAAAAGTCCTTCATATCTTACACTTATATAATCCAATGTAATGAAATGATTGAATGATATATTAAATGGATTGTGATGTTTATGTGTGATTGATTTGTCATGTTATATTATATTGAATGTGATTCACATATATGAACTTAATATATAGGTTTGATGTTTCTTTACATAGTTCTAAGTCAATAAGAACTTAGAAATGTGTTTAACTTAGTCATGTGGACACTCATGCTAATGGACCATACTTATGGCCTATACGCATGAATGAACCATGCTTATGGACCAGTTGCACGACTGAACTAGGTGACTGGATCAGTCGTATGACTGAGACATAAGATTGGTTCAATCGCACGACTGAACCTTCAGTCGTGCGTATGAGTCAATCGCGTGATTCAGTCGCACGACTGAACCATTCTAATGGTTCAGTCGTACGAATGAACAGTGATAACCTATAAATACCACATAATTTGTGGGAAAAAAACACTTCATAATACTTTCGTACCCTATCCGTCCAGAGCGTCCCTAGTCGTAAATCCAAGTTCATAGTTCGTTCATGATCGATTCCAGTCTGTTCTTAACGTTTGTTACATCGTTAGATCAATCGGGTTATTCGTTCTCACTAATTGGATCGCCAATCAAATAGAACTCCACACTATTTGATCTGGTTTCACGCAGAATCCGTTAGTACTCCATACGTACACGGTCCTAACAAGTGGTATCTGAGCTTAGGCTCGTGATTTTACAAGGATTCAATTGGTTTTGGTGTCAAAACTAACGTTTTCATTAAAAAGATACATTTTTTCGCTTCAAAACTTGTTTTTGACGAAGTCTTTGTGTCAAAGTTTCGACCTTTTCCCATACGGTAGATTAGGGTTCGTAAAAATTCGTAATTTTGAGTCAAGTGTTCAAAAGTTCGAGTTTTTCCCGCAGCGGCAACTTCAGTCGCACGATTAGCTCAATCGCACGACTGAATCCCATTCGCATAGTTCAATCGCACGACTGGACTCATTCGCACAGTTTATTCGTACGGTTGAAGTATTCCATACGGTTGACCTCATTCGTCTTGTTCATTCGCACGACTGAATCCAATCGCACGATTGAAGCCATTCGCATCCTTTAATCGTACGGTTGAACTAGTCATCTTGTCCAATCGCAAGTCAGTCTGTCCTGTTCTTAGTTCATCAAGTTCAAAGCAATGGAAGATCAGTTCTCTATATTCACTGCTGGAAAGGACTCACATATCCAGAATCTTCTACTTCTGGAAAGTGAGATCGGGAACCACAACAAACCGCCAAAGCTGTTAACGTTAGATGAATACCCATAGTGGAAACAGTGGTTTTAAATCTACCTGAATGGAGTTGACCCCAATCTGTGGACGTCTATTGAGACTGGTTATGTGGTACCAGTCAGTGCTAATGGGGTAAAGCTGACTTTGGGAGGAATGAGTGAATCCCAGAAGACTATGCATAATGCTGAAAAGAAAGCATATGCCTTGTTGACCCAGTCTATACCTAAGGACATATTTCATTAGTTTTCTGAGAACGAGCAGTCAAAGAAATTATGGGAGGCCTTGGAAAAGAGATACGAAGGCAATGCAACTCTGAAAGCACTGAAGGCAAAAGCTCTTAAAGAGGAATTCGACAATTTCTCACCAATTTGAAAAGTGAGCTTAGATGATATCATTGATAGATTCTATCATCTGATGAGTGAATTGCACACTCATGGCGTGACCACATCCATGGAAGATAAAGTCTCTAGCTTTGCTGATGGTCTGCTAGACAAATGGAATCCATTTGTGTCTAATTTGAGACAAAATGACATTCTTGCCACTTTAGACATAAATGATTTCATTCTGAAGTTAAGGGAGGAAGAGCTATGTCAGAAATACAAGTCAAAGAAAGGATCCTATGCTCAGAATCCTGCACTATACAACTCAGTTCCAACTCCAACTACTTCAGGCGCACCACTTCAAACGACGTTTGTGTCTAACTCTTCTGCTCCTTCCCAAAGCAGCTCATTAGGAACCGAAATGTGAGGGTCAACTAACACCCAATACAATGTTCCTGAGGCAAATACTACCATGTTAAAGATCGAGAATATCAGAAATGTCACTGTGGAAGTTGCTAAAGAACATATGGACTTTCTAGCTGCTGTTGTTCAATCTTATGATGGGTTAGTTGCTGGTAAGATTGGAAACTGTCATCTTGCTGACGAAGACTACGAGCAAGTTGAGAAACTGAGCTGGAATATGGATATTATGTGGGCCTTAGCTAGTGCTGTTAGAAGAGCCAAAAAGTTTGTCAAGAAGACGGGGCAAAACTTGGTTTCTACTAAAGACACGACCTTTGGGTTTGATAAAACCAAGGTCACGTGCTTCAATTATGGAGAGAAAGAGCATTTCAAACGTGAGTGCGTAAAGCCAAAGAAGGCTTGGAATGGAAATCCTTTTCCCACGTTCAACCTTCAAGACAAGGAAAAGGTTGGAGCATCATCAAATAAAGATTCTAAGGCTTTGGTTGCACAAGGTGATAAAGGACAAGACTGGTCCTTCCTATTCGTATCCGAGGGTGAATCCAATGTTGCATTAGTTGACACCTTGGATGATGGATCTGCAAATGAGGAAGACATCATAGCTGATCATGCTAGTTCAGATATCGAAGAAGCTAGGGATGTCATCGATCATTTGGTTTAAGAATACTTAAGTGCTGCAAACTCAGAATCTCAAGTCACTGAAGAGTCTGACACTGCACTTATGGTTGATTCATCTAGTTCTACACAGGTATATTCTAAAGATGAATTATTTGAAAAGCATGCTTGTTCTGAATGTGAAAAATTTAGAGAAAGCATTGATTTAAAATTTACTAGGTTATTAGAACACAATGATAATCTAGTAAATGATTTATAACTCTGTGCTGAAGCAAACCATGTGTTAAAACAAAATGGTGCAGCTTCAAAGAAAAGATAGAACTGTTGGGGAAACAACTAAGGGAAACCGACGTTGTTGCTTTAAATTAATCAAATGATATTAAGTTCTATTTAAACTCTTTAGAAGAAACCAAAAAGGAGAAAGCAGTTTTGCAAGTAGAAGTTGAATCTTTAAAATAAAAACTGCACAGTTTGGCTAGTTCTTCACATATAGTTCAAAACTTAATGAAAGAACGAAATGGCGGGGAAGGTGTGGGTTAAAGTAGTACCACCACCACATGCTATCCTTTTGAACACTAAATGTAGACCAATCAATAACAACCCGGTAAAGGATCATGTGGTGTCTACTCCTCTGGTTAGTGATCCAGATTCAAGGGTAAACCCGTGAAATCTGTCATTGAACAGAAGAATACTACTTTGGGATCGAAAAATAAGATGCCTGTTGAACACTTGACTGATAAAATCGAAATGGTTAACTTAAGGTTAGGTTCAAAAACGTCTATTTCAAAACCTAAACAGTCTAAGTCAACAAACCCTCAACTAGTAAGTCATCAAAATTTAAATTAAATGAAAGCAAAATATGTTCCAAATGTCAAAACAATTAATTTTGTTAAAGAAGGAGAAACATCTAAAAGGGAAAAGAAACTACCCAGCCCCCGACCACACTCAACCCCTCATCAACGCTTTCCTCGTACTATCGAAGGGAGATCCTGCTACAGTTGTGGAAAACGAGGACACATCTCTCCTAATTGTTCTTACTATCAGACACCTAAAAAGAAAATTGAACTTTTTGATGATGAAAAACCAAGATTTTCTAAAATCAGATCTAATACTCCTTCAAAACACCAAAGTCAAGATAGACAAGCTAAAAGCAAAGCTGTGTCACCTAAGGTTAAATCTAGGATCATTAGTGAACCTAAAGTTCAAACCATAAGCCAGTCGTCTATTTACCACAAACAGGCCTTACATAGAACTGGTTTATGGAAGGAAAAATCAAGTAATATTTCTGATAGTGAAGACAAGGAAAAGAAAGATGTGCACTCATTCTTTGAAGGTCAGTGGGTTGAGTTCATGATGTGTGATACCTCTGGGACACCCAAGCCAGTTAAGGCTTGGGTCCCAAACCTGAACTAATCATTTCCATTGTATGTGCAGGGTGTCCGCTACAATGCTATCACTAATACCTGGATTATTGATAGTGGGGCATCCAGGCACATGACCGGGAATTTGTCCCTCCTTTTCAACCTCAAGCAAATTAAAGGGGGACATGTATCATTCGCTGGGAACAAAGGATGTTACATCACCGCGCAACGTGAAGTGGGAAACGAGAAAGTGAAGTTTGACAAGGTCAACTATGTTCAGCAACTACAGAACAACTTGCTTTCTGTCTCCCAAATCTGTGATAAGGGTTCAAGTTTGTGTTTGACAACAAGAGGTGCTACATACTGATGAAGGAGTAGGTCATCCCGGAAGAGCAAGTTTTAATGTCGGCTTCAAGATACAACGACCTGTACGTGTTGGACCTATCAAAAGCCTCTACAACTGAGTCTACTGCTCAGTGCTTCTTGTCAAAAGCAACAAAAAGAGATTCAGTCTCCTGGCACGGGAGAATGGGACACATCAATCCCAAGAAGATGAATCATCTAGTTCAGAACGATCTGGTAGATGGAGTTACAGTCAAGAATTTCCAGCTCCTAGATTTCTGTGTCTCTTGCAAGAAAGGGGAACAGACCAAGAAGTCTCACAAAGTAAAGAAAGTTAATTCTATCGACATTCCTCTTGAGCTTCTACACATGAATCTGTTTGGCCCAGTCAGCACAAAAAGCATAGCCGGAGATTGGTACTGCTTTGTGGTGATAGATGATTACTCAAGATTCTCTTGGGTGATGTTTTTAAAAGCTAAATCAGAGACATTTGAATCATTCGATCAGACAATGGGACAGAGTTCAAGAATTAGTGGATGGAGGCCTTCTGTAGAGAGAAAGGAATTGTTCATCAGTTTACCTCTGCCTACACTCCATAAATGAATGGTGTTGCTGAAAGGAAGAATCAAAGCTTGATAGAGATAGCAAGGACTATGCTAGCTGACTCAAAACTGCCAGTTCAATTCTGGAACGAGGCAGTAGCTAATGCATGTTACACTCTAAATCGGGTCTTGGTAGTCAAATGTCATGGAAAAACTTGTTATAAGTTTCTCCAACAACGTAAACCCAATTTAGAGTATCTGGAGCCATTTGGTGCACCCTACATGCTGCTAAAGAAGAATCAGCCTGGAAAGTTCTGTGAGAAGGTAGAAGAAGGTATCTTCCTTGGATACAGTATACCAGACAAACGGGTTTACAATAACTCAATTAGTCAGGTAGAAATGTGGTGCAGCGTTGATGTACAAAGATACACCACCCCCCTTGCGGGAAAAGGACCTTCCTTTTTCTTCGACTATGATAGATTTTTCAAATCCTTCAATCTACCTCCTTCCCATTCTGATGATGACTTAGCTGCACGAATGATGTACGATGTTCTGAATGCTCCCATACTAGACTCGACATCACCAGTTCCATTAGATGACACTTCTAGCCCTTCAGGGGGGAGAGATTGAGGTAAGTGATTCTTCCTTTGATGATGAAGCAGTTGAAACCACAAATGTGGAACAGGAAGAACAGGTTCCTACCACTGAAAGCATTCCCGCATCTGATCATGATGCAGCTGAAACTTCTGAACCGCATACTCCAACTATTCAGAATTTGGATACTGAAGTCGCAGTACCCACCACTCCAGGAACTCGAGTTAATGTACATCATCCCCTGGACAACATCATTAGGGATATTCTATCGGGAGTTCAAACTAGAAATCAGCTATACTCTGCTGATTATGCTACAATCATGGAAAAGGGATACTTACACGATGGTGCTTATCGATGCTTTGTTTCTCAAGTTGAGCCAAAGGATGTAAGCGAGGCTTTAAAAGATGAGGCATGGGTAAGTGCTATGCAAGAAGAACTCCTTCAGTTCAAGAAGTTAGGAGTCTGGACACTTGTGGATAGACCAAAAGGTGCAAAGGTGATTGGCACAAAATGGGTTCTTCGGTGTAAGAAAGATGACCAAGGGGTCATAATTAGGAACAAGGCTCGACTTGTCGGTCAAGGGTTTAGGCAAGTCGAAGCCATTGACTGCAATGAAGTGTTTGCACATGTGGCAATGATGGAAGCTATTCGTATCTTCTTAGCCTATGCATCCTATATGCAGATTAAAGTCTATCAACTGGATGTGAAAAGTGCATTCCTTCATGGTGAAATCCGTAAAACGGTGTACGTCAGTCAACCCGAAGATCCTTATCATTGGGATAGAGTGTACAAACTGGACAAGGCTTTGTACGGGCTATATCAAGCCCCTCGAGCCTGGTACGAGAAACTCTCTACACATCTACTGAAACATGGTTTTCGCAGAGGGGTCATTGACTGCACGTTATTTATCAAGGAAAAGGACGATGATTTACCATTGGTGCAGATATAAATGGATGACATAATCTTCTGTTCCAAGAACGAAGCATTGTGTAAAGAATTTGAGTCTGTGATGAAACTGAGTTTGAAATGAGCGCCATGGGAGAGATGAAGTTCTTTCTCGGTTTACAAGTAGATCAGACACCAAATGGTATCTTCCTGCATCAGACCAAATATGTAGGAGATATCCTTAGTCAGTTTGACATGGAGAATGCAACGGTTGCTGGGACTCCACTTGCCACGAACCATGATGTGGCACTCGACGAAAATGGTGATCTGGTCGATGCCACCATGTATCGAGGAATGATCGGATCTCTCATGTACCTCACAACTTCTCGTCCTGATATTATGTACGCCACGTGTCTCTGTTCCAGATATCAGGCAAAACCTAAAGTAAATCATCTAATTAGGGTAAAGAGGATTTTTCGTTATCTGAAGGGTACTCCAACACTTGGGTTGTGGTACCCTCATGATGATGCCTTTGAACTTATAGCGTATAGTGACTCGGATTACGGTGGTTGCAAGATGAACTACAAGTCAACATCAGCGGGATGTCAGTTCTTTGGAAGACGCTTAGTCACCTGGCAGTGTAAGAAGTAGACGTCGGTTGCTCTATCGACATGTGAAGCCGAATACGTTGCCGCTGCAAGTTGTTGTTCTCAAGTCATCTGGATTCAACAGCAAATGTGAGATTACGGTTTGTAATTTTCTAACACCCCTATTTATGTTGATAATTCTGTTGCAATTGTTGTCACTAAAAATCCGGTCTAACACCGAAAGACTGGACAGATCGGTATTAAATATCACTTTATACGTGACTATTTTGAAAAGCAATTAATCGATTTTGTTAAAATTAATACGAATTTTCAACGCGCCGACCTCTAAACAAAAGCATTTGATAAACCTTGGTTATTATATCTCTTAGAGGTCAATGGCGTTAAAAAGAAAAGTGATGTGATTCCGGAAGAATCTAGTTCTTAGTCCGTCTTTTTATTTTATTTTTTTTTTTTATTTTTCCTTATTTTATTTTCCTGTCTTTAAAAAATCCAAAAACACAAAAAGATTTTTGGTTTTAGAATTTTAGGGGGAGAATAGGTTTAGCTTCAGTAGTTAGTATTTAAATTACTCACAAAAAAACGAGGGCAGACAGAAAAGCTAGAAAGCAAGGACATAAAATCTGTGAGATTGATTCAAAACTATGGAATATGATAGTACACAGGGAACTAATTGTTTTGGACATCAAAAGGACTTAAATGTTCAAAATGTTACACTAAAATTACAAGTCTGAGTAGGATAAGCCAAATAAAGGAAAAATGATAGTAAACTAGTCTGTTACTGAGGTTACATAGAGAAAGTAGGCCTAGAGGTTGCTAGTCCATTATATGATGTGTCGGTAGATTCAACACAATAGACGAGTAGGCTTCATTGGTGAAACAACTTAAAACTAACTAGTTCAACTAGCTGTGGGTTCCCACCTTATCCCTGGTTAACATAATCAACGCATTTCCAATAAGAAGTGACGAGCAAAATAAACGCCACAAATGTGTGCAGATGACCTGAAAATTGAGCAAAGCATATGAAAAAAATGTTAAACGCAATCAAGCTAATGACTGATGTTGTTGGTGCGTAATGTGAAAAAGAAAAATGCTCAAACAAGAAGATAGGCTGTGTGCCTCTCTGCTGTGCGATGGAACTAACACGAGGATAAGCATAACCTAAATATTCTAGAATTCATTATTGTTTGCGCCTCTCTGCTGTGCGATGGCACTGACCTGAGGCTTGGCATCTCTTTGAAAGCTCTTAGAATAGTTTTTTCTTGTCCAAATCCATAGACCGCTCAAAAATCTCCTGAAATGTTGATTACCATATAAGCGTGGGATCCACAAATGCTTGTTGAAATAACAAACCTAACTAATCACCTATGTGAGTCAAAAATCTGTGTATGGATTTAAGTGGACAAATATACTGACAATCATCATGGTAGCAAGCCTTGACTGTCAAAATCATTATGTGCTTCTTACAGTTCTAGTATGATTTCCTGTAAGGGTTTTGACTCTCAGACAAATAAGAATAAGTTAAACAAACATATGCAAAAGGGTCCCAAATGATTATGTTTATGCCTGTATGATTCCATAAGAGTCCTTCCAGATAAGATGTAAATGCTTGATGTTGTTCTGTTCAAGGGGAGAAATCTTTTTAGGAAAATTAAAATGTTTTCAACCTACCTCAAACAAAATCACAAAACTATGTTCTGTTTTATTTCAATTCAAGTTGTTTTCTATTTTATCTATCAATTAGGTGTCAATGTCAGACTATGTAACTAGATGAACTCTGTGAATCATAAAATAAAACGGGTCACATCTGAGGTGACCAAACTGGTGTGAATTTAAAAGGATCATATCTGAGATGATCAAGTTTTGAAAATTAAAAGGGTCACGTCTGAGGTGACCAAATGATTTCAATTAAAAGGATCACGTCTGAAGTGATCAAAGGATTTCTGTTAAAAGATCATGTCTGAGATGATCATCAGTCATAACGTTTATATATCAAAAGTTAAATTTGAGTGTGTGGAAATAGATGAAGTCAACTCATGAGTATGGACCAATCGCACAATTGGACCATAAGTATGGACCAGTCGCACGATTGGACCATGAGTATGAACAAATCACACAAATGGATCATGAGTATGAGCAAATCACATGAATGGACCATGAGTATGGGGAAACCATGCGATTGGATCATAAGAATGACCCAATCGTATGACTGGATGAAGTAGTCTGGTTCAGTCGCACGACTGAACCCCAGTCGCGCGATTGAGGCATGCGCATGGGTCCAGTCGCACGACTGAAATCCAAAACAGTATAAAAGGAGACTCAGTCGGTCGTAAACCCTACGCACTTCAAAATTCTCAAAAACGTCCATTACCCAGACACTCTGCCCAAATTTCCAATATTTGTGATTAATCTCCGATTCGATTTCTGACCACATAGTGTTCATCTTCAGGTACTTTGCGGACGAAATCGAGACAAATAAACAGTTTAATCAAACTTAATCGATCGAAATTGATAAAACAAATAATCGGGACTAAAAACTTAAAATAGGCCACTTAAATGGACACTAAAGTTGATTTTAATGACATTAAGTGCTATTTCGAGTCCCTGTGAACCTAATGAATCTAAACACGAAGTCTAATTTAACATTTTGATGAAGATTCAAATTTATTGGTTCGAACAGTGCAAGATGCGAATGGACAGGCTGATGAACTTCAATCGCACGATTGAGCCAGACGTATGATTCAGTCACATGATTGAGCCAGACGTATGATTCAATCGCACGATTGAATCAATCGGTGACTCAGTCGCACGACTGACTCAACCGCATTGGTATAGAAAACGACTAAGTTCAGTCGCAGGCTAAATCGTACGACTAAACTCAGTCGTATGGTCCAATCGCACGATTGAACCAGTTGGTCAAAATCAGTTCAATTAAATTGTTATCCTTTATGAACGGATCAAACGTTTATGTTTCTTGTGTTGCAGCAACATGGCTGAGAGATGGACTATGAGCACCAAGCACAACATTTGTGCTCATCTGGATGCTACTTCCCGGAACACGTCTGATTTCGCCGGGATCATTTCTTTCCTACGTAGATCGAGGATCTACAGGGCCATCTCCACTCCATGCAAACCTTATAGATCGATCCAGCAGGCTTTCTGGGAGAATGCCACCGTCGATCGCTCTGCTGAGCCATACTGCATCCGTAGCTCGATCTTCGGGCAGGATATTCAGATCGGGGAAGACGACTTGAAACATGTCTTGGATTTGGATGATGATGGAGCCCACCCAACCAAGCTACATCCCTTTACGATATGGGGATGCTTTCTTCGAATTAAGTACGCCAGCGACATTAATGTCGGCGTGCTTAACAAGAGCAACATGTACCCCCAATTTAAGTACTTGGCACATGTGATCTTGAAGTGCATAGCCTCCAGGAGAGGAGGATTCGACGAGATGTCAGATCAAATCCAGAACGCATATGTTGCGCTGGTACTGAACCACCCGATCAGTTTCTCCCACATGTTCTTCTCCTACTTGACAGAGAACATCAAGGCCAAAGACAAGGAAGGCTTCTGCATGTATCCAAGATTCTTGCAATTGATTATACACGAGAAGCTTCCTATGCTGCCTAAGGAGGGGGACGATACAGTGACTCTAGAGGTGATGGATGATACCACCTTGGGCAGAATGAAGGTATACCGGGGGAAGCAGGTGAAGCCCCCGGTGAGGACACTATTCGGCCATCTGGCCAACAAGGGATACGTGGCGCCAGCTTGTAAGAAGTGGCGTCACGACGATAGTGATTCCGACGTCGAGCCAATTATGGCTCCTGCTGACGAGGATGATGATGATGATGACCATGATGATGGTCAAGGTGGTAGAGATGCAAGACCTAGTCAATCATGGGCCACTAACTCGTCTACCATATCTCCACCACCTCCCCACAGTAGTACCTCTGCTCCCGGTGGATCGGAGCAGGCTGCCATCCACCGGGACTTCTTGGTTGACGAAGAGGAGGATGAGTCAGATGAGGAGCCTCTTATGAGGACCATCGGAAGCCTAGTTGTGGCTACTGAAAGGGGCAAAGTGGCGGTTGGGGGATGCCAGGCTGGGGCTGAGGGTGCTGAGACTGATGATCCCACTTATACACCTCCCCAACCAACTAGCCTAGAGGGAGCCCAGATTGCTAGGGGGTCGAGGCTGAAGAGAATGGCCCAGCCCCACAACAAGAAGGGCAAGAGATGAAGGACAATCCTGATTACCACCTCCACTACCACAGCTACTACGGCCACCACTACCACCACTCCTACCACCACTCCCACCACCACTACCACCACTCCTACTACCACCACACCTACCTCGACAGCCACCACTACTGCTACCTCCACACACCACCACAGCCACCACTATTCCTACCACCACACCTACCATACCCACATCTATTCCACCACCATTCACCTTCAGCCCTACTCCATCATACACCACATCCACCACCACACCTACCATACCCTAAACTGGCCCTTCCACATCATCGATACCTCCACAGGGGTCTCCTCTTCCCACTATTGGGTTAGAGGAGCAGCTGGCCAGCCTCAACCGTCTAGTGCTCAAACTGCTCGCAACAGATGTCATACGAGCTAACCAGATGAACCCGTTGATGGCAGTCAACGCTGCACAACGTAAGCAAATAGCCCTGCTGACTGAGAGAGATGCAGCTTAGAGTCAACACATCACCCATTTGACTGAGAGAGATGCTTCTCATGAGAGAGCATTAGCCAGAGCTCATCGTGCCCTCACTGCACAGAATGAGCTGTTGATGGCTTCGGTAAAGAGGATTGAAGAGGTTGAGAAGAAGAACAAGATGCTGATGCTTAGACTTAAAGAGACGAAGGGTGAGCCCTTGAAGATAAAGGATGATGGAGATGATGGTGATGATGATGATGATGATTCTTCCGATGATGAATCAGATGATGATGATGATGATGAGGGTGAGGCTGAAGGAAGTGGTAAGGAAAAAGAAGGAGGAGATGATGATGAGCATGAGCATGAAGGTGATGCATCTGCATCAACCTCAAATCCATCTGCTCAGGAGAGGCGCACTAAGAGGAATCACGATCAGCGACCCTCTTCCTCAGCTCCTCAAGCTGAAGAGTCGAGCAATCAAGGCAAAAGTAATGATTAAATGTCTTTGTATTTGAAAACTTTTGTACTTGAATTATGTATTACACTAATATAATTAATGTTTATTAATGTTTAATTATCTTGATTACTGATGTGTGTGTGATTGTTTTTTGAATGTTTAATCAAACAGATGAAGCTCAACACACAGACGACTATAATATCGCACCCCTTCAGCAAATCAAGAGTCAGCTAACCATGATTCTTGATTTGTAAGGGATCGTGCGACGATCTGTGAGCTATACCCACGAAGAGGGAGAGATCATTCATGATCTAACAGATGAGCAGCTGGCCGACATGTTTTGACTCAACCCTAATGAGCTAGTCAAG
This sequence comes from Flaveria linearis, assembly GCA_024085815.1. NCBI lineage: Eukaryota > Viridiplantae > Streptophyta > Magnoliopsida > Asterales > Asteraceae > Flaveria > Flaveria linearis. Next base: position 29,244,224 of record CM044006.1, read on the forward strand.
GATGCTCCCGAGGTTGATGTTATCAGTGATGAAGAGCTGCAAGATGTGGATGAGATTGACATTGAGGATATCATTGTAGAAGAGTATCCTCGGTACACTGACCAACAGGGAAATGTTATCCCCGATCTAGGTGAAACATTTGGCAGTGATACTTTTGGAACTCTTGATGTGAAGGAGAAAGATAAAGAGAAAAATAAGGGAAAGCCCAAGCTACGGATGCTGATGTTAATATTAAGAAGGCTGAGTGGGTAGTGTGCTTAGCTGAGATGAGAGCCCAACAAGAACCTCCAAAGTCAAATGCCTACACCAACCTCTATTAAGTGAAGAAGCATCAGAAGGTGTCAGGCAAAATTATCAAATGGGCTTATTTTGAAGACTTGGATGTTTATGCGGGAGAAGGGGATTGAGTACTTTAGATATCCTCATGATCTGAAGAATCTTCCCGGTTTTAAGCTAAACAGGCTTACCTGTTTAGATCTTTTGTACGCCAACTCCAGAAAGATGTCGGGTTGGTTTGAGATGGCGCTCAAGAAGGAATACCACACCAAATGGGTCAACAATAGGCCTCAACAGCCTAAACGGTTCATACATAAGACCGAAGTTGATCCTAACACTGAAAAGCCTAAAGTAGTGCTGAAGTGGAGTCCTCTGTGCATAATGTCTAAGATCCCACTATGGAAAATGACTCAGGACTTTACTCCACACTTCAAGTGGTGGTATTATGACTGGCGAACAGGCGAAGCGGTCATAGTTTTGCATAAGGATGGGTAAATAGAGACTATCCGGGTATTTGACCCTATGTGGCTCACAAACTTGTCTGCAGATGATGTATACACCCTCTACAAGTGGCCACTATTCTATGACATGCAGGACATTGTACAAGCTCTACAGTTTCAACACGTCATAAGACTCTGTTTTGCATTCGAGATACATGCAGGAGTTACAAGAGAATAGAAGTACAAGAAGTTCCAAGAACATGTGAAGAATGTTAGACATTAGGCTAAACTAGGTCCAAGAGGGAGTTTGTTGATACATCTTGATGTACCTAGTTTACGTTCTCAAATGTAAAAGTCCTTCATGTCTTACACTTATGTAATCCAATGTAATGAAATGATTGAATGATATATTAAATGCATTGTGATGTTTATCTGTGATTGATTATGTCATGTTATCTTTATATTGAATGTGATTCACATATATGAACTTAATATATAGGTTTGATGTTGCTTTACATAGTTCTAAGTCAATAAGAACTTAGAAATGTGTTTAACTTAGTCACGTGGACACTCATGCTAATGGACCATACTTATGGCCCATACGCATGAATGAACCATGCTTATGGACCACTCGCATGACTGAACCAGGTGACTGGATCAGTCGTATGACTGAGACATAAGATTGGTTCAATCGCACGACTGAACCTTCAGTCGTGCGTATGAGTCAATCGCATGATTCAGTCGCACGACTGAACCGTGCTAATGGTTCAGTCGTACGAATGAACACTGATAACCTATAAATACCACATAATTCGTGGAAAAAAAACACTTCATAATACTTTGTATACTTTCGTACCCTAGCCGTCCAGAGCGTCCCTAGTCGCAAATCCAAGTTTATAGTTCGTTCCTGATCGATTCCAGTCTGTTCTTAATGTTTGTTACATCGTTAGATCGATCGGGTTATTCGTTCTCACTTATTGAATCGCCAATCAAATAGAATTCCGCGCTATTTGATCTGGTTTCACGCAGAATCTGTTAGTACTCCGTACGTACACAGTCCTAACAAATATTATATGCCCAAGACACATACAAGATTGATGTGGTTAGTACGTTATGATCTAAGTCAGGTTATACCCAATAACAAGCTAAGCAAATACCGATAAATATTTATTGTTGATATGATCAAACAAATAAATATTAACACCAATTTAGAAAATAGGTTTTCTAAATTATTGTATTTGAAATAGAACAAATTATATGGATAATTTTGTTTGGGAGAAATTATTTGTATCATTATTTAAGTTAGTTAAATAATAACAAATAATAGTGTGTTAAAGTTATAAAATTAAAAGTGGGTTTAATTTTATAGACTTATGGGATTAAAGAGTGTAATAATTTTATAAAATTGAAATGGGTGGGAACCCATTTCAAAACCCCATTTTTAGGCCGACCAAAGGTGCATTGGGATTCCTTCTGTCTTGGTTCTTTACAAGACTTAATACATTACAACACTCAACCCAATTCACTCTTTCCCTCACACACCCAATTGCAAGAACACTCTTCTTTTGTGGCTGAAATTTTCGGATCTAAGGAGGTAGATTGCTGAAAAATTTTGTTTTTGAGGAGGCATAAGAATAAGGTTTTGGTGTTGCAATTCCTAACAAGTTAGGTGTTTGTAAGAGCGTGTGGGTATACAAGTTTGAGGACTTCTCTTTGGAGGCTAGGCATTCAAGAAGCATCATCATCTTCTTATCATCCATACTACATTCCTTTGTTCTTGAAAGGAAGTTTCAAGAACACCCTATGGTTGTTCTTTTTCATTTTTGATAGCATTTCATTTCACATACAAATGATCCTTGTTCATGGGTTTGTTTTGTGTTAAAGAATGGTTTATTTTCAGATTATTAAATCTAATTTTAACAACTTATATCCGCTGCGTTTTTATAGTTTAAATGGTTAAACTAACTTTGATAATCTTGTCACAAACCCAACAATGGTATTAGAGCCGGTTATGTGGAATATTTGCTTCATAAGTCCAAGAAAAGTTAGTTTTCATGGACTTTTTCAACCCATTAGGGGCTGTTTTTGTTATGTATGTATGAATCCCTTGTCTTTCAAGATTTATTTTACATACTTTAGAATAAACCTTGAAAGATTGATGTCAAATGGTTGATTGTTTTGTTTGGACAAAAACCCTAAAATTTTAGTTTATGTTGGCTGAAATTTTAAGGTTAAAATGGGAGTTCATGGTTGTTCTTGAATGTTGTATTTGATACATATTTTGGTGCATAACATAGCCTTGACCTAATGTGATTTGGATTTGGTTGATTGTGATTTTGTCATGTTTGGTTTTATTCTTGAAAGGGTTGTAATATTTTTGTGTTTTGTATTTTGGGTTGTAATTTATTTATTCATTAGTTATGTAATAAATAGATTAGGTGCATATATTTTATTAGAAAAAATTGTATTAGGATATGATTTTGTAAAAGAAGATGCACAAGTTGAAGACCCAAAGAAGGACACAAAAGACATGGACACTTGAAGCATTTGGATGTGGATTCAAGTGGGAGTTCATGGACACATATTGATGTGTCATTGTTAACCCTTAGGAAAGACCTAATGACAACACTTGTGATGGCAAACAAGTGTAGTCAACATAGTGGCTATTGTTCTGCACTTGTAATTGTAATGGTTGTGCTTGTTTGGTTGTTTGTTTTATGGTTGATTGTTTGATATTTGGATACGCATAACAAACTTATTAACAAACATAACAAGCGGAAAATTGATGGTTCTTTATCATTTAGTGGTTAATAAAAGGTTATTAAAAGGATTAATGACTTTAATAAAAGGGGTTTTATTAAAAAGAGAACCATAGGGCACCATGTGTTTGAAAGCATGCAAACACAAGGTACATAGAGTTTTCTAAACTAGAATTTTAAAAACTTATATTTTCTTTTGAAAACAAGTTTAACACCATTCTTTTGCACAACACTTGAGTCACTTGGAAACTCTAAATGGGATAAAAGTCACCTAACCATTTTGAGGAAACTTGTGATTTAAGGTGGGAATACCATATTTGTGGGATAAAGATCACCTAACCACTTGTGTTGGTAAACCCACATGTGTGTGCGAGTAGGGCGACTTGATTTGCACACCATGTTAAATGGATCACATATAATGTGGTTTGCAAAGGGTGTTGATGGGATTAAGATGCCGACTATACATATGATGTTTAAAGTCGATCCCATACCTCTAGAAGTTACAAATGGTTGCAATTGTCAAAAGTTGACTACCTTGTTAATTTAAATAATGGGATAAAGGTCACCTAACCACTATTTAAATGTAACGTTGGATTCTACAACTTTAAATTTGTGTATTACACATAAAAGGGTATTAGTTATTAAAATACGACAATATAAAAAAAATACTAAAATTGGACTATGTTAAATTTTGTAGATGGCCACAACAACAATGAAAATAATGATATCCCGTCCACTCACTCACTATCACTAAGGACCATTCTCCAAAAGGAGCGTCTAAACCATAACAATTTTATTGATTGGTTTCGAAACTTGAGAATTGTTCTCAAGCAAGAGAAACGGTCATACATATTAGACGATCCGATTCCCGATCAACCCAATAAGGAAGATGAGGAGGCCTTTATGAATTGGGTGAAATACACCGAGGACTAGGTCCAAGTGTCTTGCATCATGTTGGCAAATATGAATCCGGCTCTCTAAAAGGAGTATGAACATCACGGAGAATACGACATGATTACCCAGCTGAAGGAAACGTTCTTACAACAAGCAAGGGTAGAGCGCTTCGAAACGGTTCAAGCACTCCATGCATGTCGTATGGATGACACCTAATGTCTCATCTTATGTTCTTAAGATGAAGTGCCACATTGACCGCCTCGAAAGGCTGAATTGTCCCGTCTCAAAAGAGTTAGCTACAGATTTGATCCTCAACTCTTTGTCAAAAAGGTTTAACAACTTTGTTATGAATTATAACATGAACGGGTGGGACAAGAACATAATTGAACTTCACTCTATGCTCAAAACAGCCGTGGCAGCTATGGGTAAAAAGGTTTTACCCATTCTCACCATCAATGAAGGTGGAAACAAGAAGAGGCCTCACCCGGTACCCAAGGCAAATGTTACCAAGGGTAAAGGGTACGTTAGGGGAAAGGGAAAGGGGGGTGGTAAGAGTGCCACCACCGAAACCAGCGGAGAAGAAGCAAAAGATTGCTTCGAATGACCCATGCTTTAAGTGTGGGGAGATAGGACATTAGGCAAGGAATTGTCCTGTCCATCTCAAAGAGTTGCAAACTAAGAGGGATGCCGGGCAAACCTCAGGTACAATTTTCATGATTCATATTGATCTAAATTTAATATCCTCTAACACATGGGTATTGGATACCGGATGTTAAACTCATATTTGCAATTTGTTGCAGGGGTTCAAAAGAAGTAAGGACTTCAAGAAAGGGGATGTAAGCCTCTACATGGGGAACGGGGCAAAAGTTCCAGTTGAAGACAGTGGGGACTACATCTTGAAGCATCCAAATGATTTGGAAGCAATTTTGAACAATGTTTTGTATGCTCCTAGTTTGACTAGGAACATTATTTCAGTTGCCCCATTAAGACAATATGGTTATCTTTTGACATTTATTGAAAATGAAATTCATGTAACGACATCTTTTATTTTAAAGCTATTCCTATTAATGGTATTTATGAATTGGTTCGTGAACACACATTATATGATAGCTCATTGTACAAAACCACCACCAAGAAGCTCAAATTGGATTTGAGTGACACCTATCTTTGGCATTGCCGTCTTGGTCATATAAACAAGAAGCGCATACAAACACTTCAAAAGAATGGTCTTTTAAAGGCAAGTGAATATGATTCATTTGATGTATGCGAATCTTGTTTACAAGGCAAAATGACTAAGGCACCTTTAAGTGGCAAAACCGAAAGGGCAAAAGAATTATTAGGTATCATACATTTGGACATATGTGGTTCTTTTAAGCCAATGAATAGGTACAATGAAAGATACGTCATTACCTTTACCGATGACTATAGTCAATATGGGTATGTGTACTTGTTAAGACACAAAGAAGAAGCTCTTGAAATGTTCAATACCTTCTAGAATGAAGTAGAAAATCAACTCAACAAATCGATAAAAATTCTCCGCATCGATAGAGGAGGTGAATATCTAAATGATGCTTTTAGAGATCATCTTAGAAGTTGTGGGATCGTCTCACAACTATCTCCACCTGGAACACCACAACACAATGGTGTGTCCGAGAGAAGAAATCAAACTCTATTGGATATGGTTCGATTTATGATGGCTAGAAGTTCATTACCTCTATCATTTTGGGGTTTCGCTTTGCTCTCTGCAGCCCGTATTTTGAATATGGCCCCAACCAAGAAAGTGGAAAGGACACCCTTTGAAATATGGCATGGAAGGGTTCCATCTCTATTATATCTAAAGGTGTGGGGTTGTGAGGCTTATGTTAAGACTCCCACCTCAAACAAGTTAGAAAGCCGTTCCACTAAGTGTATCTTTATTGGATATCCTAGAGATTCTATGGGGTATTATTTCTATGATCCATTGGAACAAAAGGAGTTTGTTGCCAAGAGGGCTGAATTCTTAGAAGCTAAGTTCCTTATGGAAGGAGCTAGCAGTAAAACCGTGGATCTTAAAGAGGATCAAGAACCACAACCCGATACAAGTTTGGTTGACCCTAGCACTCAACATTAGGATGTTGAGGATGATCAAATGGTTTATCAATACATACAAAACGTTCATAGATCTGGTAGAAGTAGTAATCCACCTGAAAGATATGGATTTTTCGTAGATGGATGCTATGTGGTAGATTCCGATGAACCAACCACATACTGTGATGCTGTTGGTCCATTTGATCGGTTTTCAGTGCAGAAGAATGCTTGAACCGTTCAATACCAAACACACACAACAAACACTAAGAGATGAAGATCAAAATAACACCAAAAAGCTTTCAAATAAGGTTTTAATGATGAACAATATTGAATGAAATGAAACAAGCTCAATGTATTCAGGAAGAACAAGCTTACAATAGCCTCTTGCAACAGTAATACACGATTAGGGTTTTTGCAAGGATAGCCAACAATTAGCAAAAAGAAATCTATATATAGCTGTCATAGTTTCGCATATAGTTTCGCAGGTGGCGAAACTGTACTGGCGAAATTGTAATTTCGCCCGGCAGAAACTAACAGTTTCGCCGGGAGAACATCTAGATGACTGTGAGCGAAACTATAGTTTCGCTCACAGTTTCGCTAGACAGCCAAATATAAATTTAAACTAAACAAACATACAAAGGAAACTAACATAGATCCTATTACAAGGAAAGATAAACAAACACTAATATAATGGTGAGTCCAACCTATCTTGATCTTCAACACTCCCCCTAGGTTGGATCTCACCCATTCTGCTTGTCTTGATATCTCTAGACAGCTCCAGCATCTCCCATACCTGCACCAGATGTTTCTGGTTCAGCTCCTGCAGATTTCTTATCTTGGACTTGAGCACTTGATTTGCCTTGGTCACCTCCTGCTCTGTTAGCTCCATCTGGATGAGCACTAGCTTCTGCAAAGTGTTTTGTCAGATCCTGGATATCCATGTTTAAATCATCTTCAGCTCTAATCCTTGTAGCTAGCTCCTTCACCTCAGCCCTTACTCCTCTGACTTTGTTTGCAACAATCATAAACAAACTAGCCTCCTTCCTTGTCTCTTCTCCCGCTCCTGCTTTAATATGATTCTCACATAGAATGAGCAGATCTTCGTCTAAGAATCCAAAAAGTTCCATAGGGTCAAAGATTCGACATTCGATGCCACCATTTACTCTAATAACAACCTCCCCCGTCTGATTGTCGTAGAACCATTTCTCAAACCCTTGAAGACGAGAAGGGGAGGGATCTGCCAATCTTACCCTTTGGACAGTCTTTGGGGGCTTCACACTTAATACAATTTTCCCTTTTCCCGTAACCCAGTCTTTGTCTTTCTTCGATCTTTTTCTTTCTGCTTTCATAAACCCAAAAGCTTCGAAATTATCGTTGAGCCTATTTTGAATTTCTTTCTCCAGAAGCTTGGCTCGTTCACTCAGATGAGCTTCAAGAAGGGGCAATGATGCCAATCTTCTTAAATCCCACTTAGGCAAGGTCTTAAACGCCTTCCTCTTGTGTAAATACATAATTCCTCCCCCTCTCCTCTTGATCATGAACATTTTGAGGTCGGGATTGTACTTCCAGCTCACAATCCTCTTATCCGCCTCTTTCTTCTTCAGACCTTCCAGATTTTGAAATAAAGGGGTTAATTCTTCAGGTTCCTTCTCCCTCACAAACCAATCGTTCTTTTCCATTTCAATCACGTCGTTTTCATTCTCACTCTTCTGGATCACATAGGTCAGGGGCCTTTCGTCCACTTCATAAAACTCAGGCTCTGAGTCATAATCAATTAACTGCTCCTCTTCTACCTCCTTATCCACCAGACCATTCGCAATGGGTTGCTCAGCAGTTTCAGCTTGTGTTCCCATCTGCTCTTCTCTAGTAAAATCCCCGAGATTTATTCCCAAATCAACAAATCCAGCGTCAACCACATCATCATTTGTCTGTATATTCTCCATTTCAGGTTCTTCAGTTCTCTTGCCAGAGCCTCCTGCTTCTTCAGTTGCTGCCCCTGAGGTGCCTTCTCCTGCCCTCGATGAAGTACCCACATTCAGAAATGGGTACTTAGATGTGTCAGTCAGATCATCTAACTCATGTTGAGTTAGCTGATTAGGCAGGCCAGCAGCAGCTTTTAATTCATTCACCTCCTTTAATAACCTTTTGATTAAATTATTATGATCAACCAACATTCTCTGCATACCCTCCAACACTTCATCTTTTCGTTTCTCCCTCATCTCTTGATTCATCAGCTTGGTCTTCATCATGCTTAATTCATTTGAGAGAGAGGTGTTGAGGTTTCTTATTACATCCTCGCCAAAACTGGTGTGTCTTTCAGTTTGTGGGGGCTCAGAGAATATTTGATGCTTCTGTTTTGTCCTCCTCTCTTGCTCCCCGGTATCAACCGTCTTTTTAGACCTCTTTTCTTTCTCAATTCTGGCTTTAGACACCATCTCAGTCACTTCTTTCTCAAAGTCGTAATCTTTCTCCTTAGCATATCTTTTCCTTTTCTTTACCGCCTCCGACTGACTCGGTCTAATCTCCTCTATTCGTCTGGCTTCAAATTGGATCACCCTCCTGATGTAATCCCATCGATCAGGAGTATACATGTTTTCCCACAGGTGAGTGATCCGACCACTGAAGTCGTGCCTGATAGCACAGCAGTCGGCAAAGATTCGGGTATTCATCGACACTAGATTCTTGACTTCTCCGTGTCTTTGGATGTTGGGGACTTGATCGTCTATGATCATCTGAAGAAATCTGGGATAAAGCAGCCATTTATCCTTCTTCAGGGCCATTATGTTTTCAGCCATGCAGCTAAATATAAGATTTGCTATGTTAGCCTTCTCCCCTCTGCATCATATAACCATAGCTTTCGCCCAGTCTAAGTTCAGCCCATCTGATCCACCTTTTCAGTGATCTAAGCACATTATGAAAACGTGGGTAATGTATCTCCACTCCTTGGATAGAAAGGATTTTTTGATTTCCTTTCTAGTCCCAAAAGGAGGACCTTCATATCCCATAGACAGGAAAGCATCAAACACCTCCTGATCAGTTAAATCAATGTCACCTCCAGTGTCTTCTTCTAATCTCAGCACCCATGATATAAGCTCTTCTGTAATGGTCACTTGATGATCCAGAACTTTAGCTATAATACTCTCAGAATCTCCCCTTGTGTTGTACTCAGCAGTTCGCCAGAAATCTCGAATGTGTAAATCATAGATAGTAGTAGAATAAGAGATGGCATATGCTATCGGGGATCTCTGCAGCCATCTGATACAATCCCTAAATCCTGCTGCTTTAGGATGAGAATCATCTAGAATAGCTGTAATATTGTTCCGAACATCGAACTTGAGATTCGCCATTTAGATCTGACAGACAAACAAAACAGGTTAAAATAAAATTAGAATTTAAGTATTTACACACGTAATGAAAATAAACAAATGGTAATAAAAGTGAAAATACAGATATATATACATATATAAATAAAAATATATATATATATATATATTTATATTTATATTTATATTTATATTAAATGAAACAGTTTCGCATAGACGAACCTATAATTTCGCGGAGACGAAATTATAGTTTCGCTCCATTTATATTAAAGTAGACAATGAAGAAATACAATTTCGACAGACAAAACATATAGTTTCGGCAAGACATGAAGATAAATTCGACTAGGCGAAACAACAGTTTCGCTAGGCGAAACTGAATTTTTCTTGACGAAACTGTTAAGTTTGCTCGAGCAGCATAACCACACAGTTTCGCTATATCATAAGAACTTTCGTTCAGTTTCGCTGGAAGATGGGGTAGTTTCGCAAAATGAACTGCGAGACTACCCAATCGTCACAATCCAATCCAGTCAAATGTGGGAAAGATTAGCCTATGAAAACTAATGTTCTGAGTTCGAAACTCACATTAGAAGTCCAAAATCGAGTGAAAATGCAACAGAACGAGACAGAGACGGAGATTTGAGACGAAAGTCTATGAAAAACCCTAAACAGTACTTAGTTTCGACGAAATTAGATTTTTGCGAAAGTGAGTGATTCGATTCGAAACTATGTTTATGTACATAGGAGTTTCGCAGAGGAATAAAATTATAGTTTCGACCAGGCGAAACTATAGTTTCGTCCAGGCGAAACTATAGTTTCGTCCAGGCGAAACTATAGTTTCGTCCAGGCGAAACTATAGTTTCGTCCAGGCGAAACTATAGTTTCGTCCAGGCGAAACTATAGTTTCGTCCAGGCGAAACTATAGTTTCTGCAAGGTGAAACTATAATTTCTGCCTAGCGAAACAGTAGATTCGTCTCAACACAGAAGTGTTAGCGAATCTCCTATTTCCCTAAACAAAGCTGTAATTTCGCTATGCGAAATTGTAGTTTCGCAGGTATTTTTTTAAGAAACTCTAATTAAAAAAATAAAAAATAAAAAATAAAATAAAATAAAAATAAAAATAAAAATAAATTAAAATAAAATTAAAATTCAAAATAAAAATAAACTTAAAAATATAATTAATAATAATAAAAAAATTTTCCTTTTAAAAACTTTATTGCCCCACGATATCAATACTCATATATAAAAATAAAATAAGACTAAAATATTCATATATCATGTTTTTCTCGAAGTTTTTCGGGGGATCATGACTTAGCGAGATTGCTGATATGTTTGTCCGCTTAAACCCATTCCTTGTTCTTTTCAACTCGTGATCTGCAAATGTTTATCATGTTCTGGATTGTCTTAGTAACTCAGCAACTTGGTCCCCACTGATATTTGATAAAGAACTAGTCTCGTCCTCAAGGTTTATTGAGCATAATCATTGATTTTGCCTGATCACTATACTGAAACTACTTAATGCAACCACAATGACTGGCATATATACATATGGGACACTATAATGTACAGATGCAGACTCAACCTACAACTAAGTGATGAGAGCTTTAGATCAATGCTTTTGCATAGTAGAGAAGATCATCTAGGCGTGTTGATGAGAGCTTCAGGTCAATGATTTCGCATAGCAGAGAAGATCATCACTCCAGGTCAATGCTTTCGCATAGCAGAGGAGATAAACACACATCTTTTCTTATGTAAAGTATGAATGTATATACAGTAATGGACTATTTGAGATTATTTAATGTTTAACTTAGAGGGCGTTATCACCGAGTCACTATCCTAGTGGGAAACACCATAAGCTTCACATCGATAATCTATATATACAGTAATAGGCTATTTGAGATTATTTAATGTTTGACTTAGAGATTGTTATCACCGAGTCACCATGCCAGTGAGAAACACCATAAGCTTCACATCGATAATCTTTGACATCAATTAGCAACTCTCAACCAAGTTTTAGACAAGACTTGTATCTTTGTGCAGACCAAAATATCATGAGGATAATCCTTATTACTGAGTTATGATCTTTAATTTGGCTGCATGATCACTTGTTTACTTCGTTTTTGGGATGAGTCTATCATGCATATCCCAACGTAAGATGTCCCCTTGTTCTAACTTCATTTTCTTGAATTCCTGAGAGAATAAAAATTAAAACTTATTATTGGTATGAATCTCCACCGAAATTTTCATTTGATGGTATCGAGCACAATATCCAACAGCAAAGGTGATGTCAGGACGACTTGCTGTAAGGTACATGAGAGAGCCAATCATGGATCTATAGAGATGAGGATCAATTGGTTTTCCGTTTTCATCAGGAGTGAGACATGTTTGAGCCGTGAAGGGAGTCATCTCAGAAGAAGTGTCGTCCATTTTGAATTTCTTCAATATTTCCTTAATATACTTTTCTTGATGAATGAGAATTCCCTCTGGCTTTTGTTCAACTTGCAGCCCGAGAAAGAAACACATTTCTCCTATCATGCTCATTTCAAATCTGTTTCGCATAACCTCCTCAAACTCTCGACATAATTGAGGATTGGTAGAGCCAAAATAATGTCATCAACGTAGACTTGCGCAATCAACATCTCACCGTTTACCTCTCTTTTGAACAAGGTCATGTCAATGGTCCCGCGCGTAAAACCATTGCTTAAGAGGTACTGGGTCAGTGTCTCATACTAGATCCGAGGAGCTTGATGAAGTCCATAAAGTGACTTATCAAGCTTGTATACTTTGTCAGGAAAGTCTGGATCTTCAAAGCCTGGGGGTTGACACACATATATCTCTTCATCAATGTCACCATAGAGAAATGCGCATGTGACATCCATCTGATAGACTTTAAATTGCTTGTGAGCAGCGTGCGCCAAGAATATTCTAATAGCTTCAAGACGAGCGACAGGTGCGAAAACTTCTGTGTAGTCAATTCCTTCTTCTTGAGCAAAGCCTTGAACCACTAATCTGGATTTGTTTCGCACCACTATGCCCCGATCATTAGGTTTGTTCTTGAACACCCATTTGTTCCAATGGGATACTTATTTGGTGGAAGATCAACCAGGGTCCACACCTTGAGTTTTCTGAACTGTTGCAATTCCAACTGCATTGACTCAACCCAGCAGGGATCTTGAAGAGCTGCATGTACGTTCTTAGGAACGGTTTGAGATATAAAACAAGAGAACAAGCAAACATTAATCAATCCAGATTGACTCCGCGTCCGAACTCCATCAGAAATGGAACCAATTATGTTGTCATGTGGATGATCTTTCAAAGTCTTGAAATCAGCAGTCATGGAAGGGATGTTAGTAGGTGGATGGTTAAATGATGAGCTGGATGGTGAGGTAGAGTGCGGTAAAGGAGATGAGGAAGGTGATGTTGATATGGGTGGAAGTGGAAGGTCAAACGAAGATGAGGAAGATGCAACATTGACTGACGTATCATCAAGTGATGTAGTGACGTGAGGCACAATAGGTTCAGCTGGTGTGGGAGCAGGAGGAATGATGTTTGTTGTTGCATTGGAGATAGACACATCATCATCGAAAACTGGAAGATTGAATGATTTGAACACCGTATCTTAGTCAAAGAACCAAGCTGGTTCTAAAGGAACATTAGAGGAATTAGATTCCTGCCAATCGACATAGAAGGACTCTTGAACGATACGTGTCCTCTTGTTATATACTCGATAAGCCTTTGGGAAGAAGAATAGCCTACGAAATAACATTCATCCGACACAGCACCAAATTTTGTCTTCTGTGCTTGAGTATTCAGGAGAGTGCACGAGCAACCGAATGGGCGAAAGAAATCAATCAAAGGCTTTCTCTTGTGAAATAGTTCATACGGAGTTTTCATCTTATCCTTGACTATCAACACCCTGTTGAGAACATAAGACACATAATTCACAGCCTCAGCCCAAAATATGATAGGTAAGGAGGATTCTATTAACATTGTACGTGCAGCTTCAATGAGGGTGCGATTCTTTCGTTCTGTGACACCATTCTGTTGAGGAGTTCTCGCAGCACTGAACTGTCTTAATATTCCTTTGGTTGCACAAAAGGTGTCAAAAATTTGATTTTTGAATTCAGTATCGTTGTCACTTCGAATAGCCATAACCTTCCTCTTGCTTATCGATTCAATCGAGAGAATTAACTTTTGCAACTTCTCAGTAGTCTCTCCTTTGTGAGCAAGAAATCTTACCCATGAATATCTAGAATAGTCATCTATAATCACAAGACAAAAGGATTTCTTAGCAATAGATTTAACACTTATTGGGCCAAACAAATCAGTATGTAACAACTCCAGGGGATTTGAGACGCTATTTTCAATTTTAGGTTTGTGTGGTTTCTTATGTTGCTTTCCTTTTGCACATGCCATACGTTTCTCAACCACAGAAAAGTCTTTTAAAGGTAATCCCCGAACGAGATTGTTTTTAACTAATTTGTTTATTATTTTGAAATTAACATGGCCCAACCTACGATGCCATAAGAAAGACTCAGAGGTGGAAGCTTTAGACAAAAGGCATGTGACTGCGGATGAAGAGTCCTTTGAATTCATGTCAAGGAGATATGTATCATGCTTTCTGGGAGCCCGCATGAGTACCAAATTATCTGGAATATCAATCTCAGATTTCAAAAAGAGACATTCATTGGACTTGAATAAGACCGGAATGCTTTTATCACAAATCTGAGAGACGCTCAACAGATTGAATGCAAGCTCGGGTACGTAATTGACTTTTTCCAAGGTGAGCGAACCATTACAAACTTCTCCTTGTCCTATCATTTTTCCTCCTTTCTTGTCTCCGGAGAAAGCAACATAACCACCATCGATTATGCGGTAGTTGGTCAATAAATCTTTAAGCCCCGTCATGTGTCTGGAGCATCCACTATCAACATGCCACACGCTATTTACAAGCTTAGTGGATGACTCCTGCAATAATATCAAGAGAGAGTTAACCAGGAGTAATGGGCACCCAAGTTTGTACAACTTTAGGTTTTGCCGAAGGAGATTTCTTGCAAAAGAACTTATTAACTAATTGATTCAATTTACTCCCAAAAGAACTTCTATTAACATGTCTATGATGTAACTGAGGACAGTGCATAACAACATGATCATCTTTACCACATTGAAAACATTGTGATTTTAATCTAGATTCATTATGCAATGAGGTAGAGATTTTATCAATGCATACTTCTTCATCACATTCAGATAATCTTGAATCATCATCACTGTATACCTCATTCATGTTAACAGAGCTGATTTTATTTGAAAAAGAATGATTGTGTGCTGATGACAATGAAGTGTTATCTGAAATACATGTGGTACTAGTACCACTAGTACTTGCCTCAGATGAAGATGTAATCCTGTCATTAAGCACAGAAAATTTTGCAGGTATAAATGATGGAATGGGATGAGAAAAGAATTTTTCAAAAGAGTTAGTTTTTGTTTCCTCATCGCTCTTCACAGTATTATCAGATAATGGATCAACACATTCAAAAGATGAATCAGAATCACGATCCACAGCATTTAAAGAACAAATAGTAACATTACTAGAACAGAACGAAATAGAGTCTTTTACAACGTCACTAGAAACAAAGACAGAATTTAAACTAGAGTTATGATCTAAAACAGAATGCTGAGGTTCAGGTGTACTAAGGCTAGAGCATCCAAGCCCTCTAGTCGGTCCATAATCGTAGTCCTCACGAACATGCATAGGATTCACACCTTCTAAACCTGCAGACATACTGTTAGAATCTACTTTGATCAAATCATTAGAAGGATGGGGAATGGGCATCGGAGAGTAACAGTATGTACTAGGAGGAGGATAAACCTTAGCATTTTCATATCCCAAACCTGTTTTAATCCTAGACCCACATTGAGATTTACATAGATCATCATGTTTCATTGCTGATATGATCCATTTATCAAGTTTTGACTAAAGTTTGCTTGTTTCAAACTCAGCTAGGGCAACCCTTTCAGTTAAACCGTTTACCTCAATGTTTCTTTCTAAAACAATTCTTTTTAAATGATCAATTTCTTTTAGCGCTTCATTTAATTTAATAAAGTATTTTGACTCATTCATTTTAAGTTCTTCATTCATTCTTTTCAAATCTTTTTCATTATCAATTAATAAACGATTAGCCTTATAAACCCCAAATAATCTGATTTTACAGGCAGATGAACACATATCTTGAATTACCTCATATGGAAGTCCCATCACCACCTTCTCAGCTGCAAGAGATTTATCACATTGACACACCGGAGTACTTGACTTGTTTTCCTCTACAGTGGTAGCAGCATTGTCATCATTCCTTTCTAGCATAGTGGATTGAGTTCCTTGCTTTCCATACTTCTTCATATTTTCTTCTTTCTCATACTCCTTCTCTTCAACTCCATCATTAAACTCCTTAAATGGATCAAATTCTTCCTCACCATTCATCTTCATTTCCTCTTCCTGAATCTCAGCTACTAACGCTTGATTGACTCCTTCTTTTGCCTCTTCAGCTTCTGCACTCTAGTCAAAGTTAGAAATTAGAGCAGTTTCTTTCTTATGGCTTGACTCATCTTTACCCCCACCAGCAGCCAATCTTGGAATTCCAGAGTTATTAGGATCAGTGACGATTGGCAATGGACATTCACATTTAAAGTGTCCCAATTGCTCGCAATTGAAACATCTAAGCTTAGACTTATCAAAACCCAATTTGGAGTTGGAGCTTTGACCTCCAAAATTCTTTCTACCGGTCCTTTCCATAAATCTCCGAGCTCTAAGCGTCAACATTGCCATTTGCCACTAAATATCGGTTTCTTCAAGATCATCTGGATCCACTTGATACATGTCCTCCATTGTCATTCCTTTACCTTTCAGATCACCTATAACAAGTGCTTCATAACTTTGAACAAACATCCCAAAAAGGGCCATAGTCTCAGCTGGAACAGAAGTTTCAGTAGATGATTTTAAATTCCCTTGCTCTTTCCCTGGGTTAATGCCACTTCCAGAAAAATCACACAAGGTCATTGCTCCTTGACGCGATGCCTGCATTGGTGAGCTTGCAGCGGAAGATAGTAGTGCAGCATTCTGTGAATAACCGGATGTTGGGATGATGGATTGATTAAACTCCCTCCTTTTCAGATCCAAATCAAAAGACTTCATCTTGTTAATCACGTCCATCAGCTTATAATCAGCAAAGTTTCTTTCTTGTTTCAACATTCTCACTTGTAAACTCCACTGGGGTGGAAGAGAATCTAGGAGTTTATTCACTCGCTCATGGTTTCCCAACTGATCGTCATACTTCTTTAAGGTACTTGAAACCGAAAGAAAGTCATTAGTAATTTCAGTAAGATCTTCGTTCTTGTGTCCCACAAATGAATTGAACTCCTTTTGAGCTTGAGCCTTCTTATCTTTCCTTAGATCCTCACTTCCATCGTAAAACTCACACAAGGCATCGTATAAAGATTTTGCATCTTTGTGTTTAGCAAAGCGATTGTAAATATCAGGTGCAAGACATAATGTCAAGGCTCCAAACGCTTTCTGATCTCGGTCAATCAGTTTTTGATCCTTTTCGGTGAATGAGGAAGAGTCCGTGTTTGGAGATACAGTTCCACCGACAGTAACGGTTGGCTTGTGTGGTCCAGTGATGATTGAATCCCATTGATTGTGATCGGTGTAGAAGAAAAAAGCCTTAAGACACCTTTTCCAATCTTCAAAGTTATCCCCGTTGATGAGTGTAGGAGGTCTATTAGGGGCAACACTCTCTAAATCAGCCAGGGTGAGAGTAGTCATTTTGGACATAATAGTTTCGCTGGAGAAAAAGTAATTTCGCTGTAATAGATTCGCTGAGAGCTAGTTTCGTCAGGACGAAAGTGTAATTTCGGCAAGCTTAGTTTTGAAAGTTTCGGCAATCAAGAGATTAGTTTCGGCAGCACTTTCGCTAGCCAGAGACTATCTAGAGCTTAGTTTCGCTGGGAATTTCGAAGGAAACAAGCTTGAACTTTCGTTCAAATCACTTTCAGCAGCAAGTTCGCACAAGTCACCCAATCAGGAATGAACTTTAGTTCAAAGACCACAGTTTCGCACCAAATGTCAAATAAGAGAAAATATCAATTTCGCTGAAAGAAACTACAGTTTCGCTGAAAGATACTGTAATTTCGCTGGACGAACAGAAAACCCTCTTAAACCCCAAAAACAGTCGAAAATCACCCAAATCTCAATGAATTTGAAAGGGAGTGATTCATAAAGCTTCCTCAATCAGAAACAAGCAATATATAATCAATTTTCATGACAAAAACACTCTGTTTTGATGTAAAATTGAGAAAAGATGGTATTGAACAAAAATAACCAAAAACCTCAAACAATCAAGAGCACTAAGGCTCTGATACCATATTGTTGGTCCATTTGATCGGTTTTCAGTGCAGAAGAATGCTTGAATCGTTCAATACCAAACACACACAACAACACTAAGAGATGAAGATCAAAATAACACCAAAAAGCTTTCAAATAAAGTTTTAATGATGAACAATATTGAATGAAATGAAACAAGCTCAATGTATTCAGGAAGAACAAGCTTACAATAGCCTCTTGCAACAGTAATACACGATTAGGGTTTTTGCAAGGATAGCCAACAATTAGCAAAAAGAAATCGATATATAGCTGTCATAGTTTCGCATATAGTTTCGCAGGTGGCGAAACTGTACTGGCGAAATTGTAATTTCGCCCGGCAGAAACTAACAGTTTCGCCGGAGAACATCTAGATGACTGTGAGCGAAACTATAGTTCGCTCATAGTTTCGCTAGACAGCCAAATATAAATTTAAACTAAACAAACATACAAAGGAACTAACATAGATCCTATTACAAGGAAAGATAAACAAACACTAATCTAATGGTGAGTCCAACCTATCTTGATCTTCAGATGCAATGTCCAATTTGGATTGTGACAAATGGCTTAAAGCCATGAACCTTGAGATGCAATCCATGTATGACAATCAAGTGTGGGACTTGGTTGTACCACCTCTTAACTCCAAGATAGTTGGAAGTAAGTGGGTTTTCAAGAAGAAAACCGATATGCATGGAAACTTGGATACTTACAAAGCTAGACTTGTAGCAAAAGGTTTCACTCAAACTCAAGGGGTTGATTATGATGAGACCTTCTCCCCGGTTTCAATGCTAAAATTTATTAGGATATTATTTGCCATAGCTGGTCATTATGATTATGAGATTTGGCAAATGGATGTCAAAACCGCTTTTCTAAATGGATATCTTAAGGAAGATGTCTATATGGTTCAGCCTGAAGGTTTTGTCGATCCAAAACATCCTAACAATGTATGCAAGTTAAAGAAATCAATCTGTGGATTGAAGCAAGCATCAAGAAGTTAGAATCACCGTTTTGATGAAGAGGTAATCAAATTTGGGTTCATCAAAAACACTGATGAAGCATGTGTATATAAGAAAGCTAGTGGGAGCATCATCACTTTCCTAGTATTGTATGTCGATGACATCCTACTATTTGGAAATGACGTTCCAACCTTGGAGGGTGTAAAAACCTTGATTGGAAGCTGTTTTTCCATTAAGGATCTTGGTGTAGCCACCTATATTTTGGAGATAAAGATCTATAGGGATAGATCAAGGCGGTTGATAGGTTTAAATCAAAGTGCATACATTGATAAGATCTTGAAAATGTTCAAGATGGAAAATTCTAAGAAAGGTATGGTACCTTTTCAAAGAGGAACAATATTGAGTACGACTCAATGTCCAAGCTCAAAGGTTGAGAAAGATAAGATGAAGGGAATCCCGTATGCATCTACTATAGGATCTATCATGTATGCAATGATATGCACTAGGCCGGACGTGTCATGCGCCTTGAGCATGACAAGCCGGTACCAGCAAAATCCTAGAAATAGTCATTGGATGGTTGTTAAGAACATACTTAAATACCTAAGGAGGAATAAAGATATGTTCATAATTTATGGATCTAGTGAAGAGGAAGTTGTGGTAAAAGGTTACACGGATGCAAGTTTCCAAACTGATCGCGATGATTCATAATCACAATCGGGGTACATTTTCATCTTGAATGGAGGAGCAGTCTCTTAGAAGATCTCTAAACAAGATATGGTGGCATTATCAACTATAGAGTCAGAATACATCGCCGCTTCATTAGCAGCTCAGGAAGCTGCACGGTTGAAGAAATTCATTGCCGATCTAGGGGTGGTCCCTTCGATTCTGGACCCCCTATAAATTCTTTATGATAACGAGAGTGCGATTGCCCAAATCAAGGAACCCCATGCACATCAAAAGACTAGGCACATTTAATGGAGATTCAACTACATAAGGGATGAAGTTGAAAAGGGAATGAGATGTATTCATAAAGATCATACGGCTCAAAACATTACGGATCCACTCACGAAGCTCCTTGGAAAGGCAAAGCATGAAGGTCATACTTGTGCCATAGGACTTCGATATTCTAGTGACGGGATTTGATCTTTAATTTTGTATTTGAATATTGGAACCTTTCATTACTTGAATAAATTATTTGGTTATAATGTTTCAAATAATGTTCCTATAGCATATTTAAAATCCATGAGTAAATCATTTACTCAAAACTTCCGTAGTCGTTCATACTTGTGGGAACAAGTATGATGGTAAGACTATTATGAACTTGATTGGTAGATATTCATATGGATAAATATAGAGCAAAGGGTTGCTGCCAAGGTTCATAGATATTTGTGGGATGCAACTATTGGACTGACCCGCCTCTAATATTACTAGATGGAATCTTCCTGATTGATCATAAGTAATTTTGAGCAAAGGCGAATATCATTTGGTATCCTCTGACCTGAGATACATATTGGGTCTTGATATTCGTCGAATGTTATACTTTGACTTAGTTCTTCGCTGTTCTGAAACATGGCAGTACATAAGGCTGAATTCAAGTATAATACAAGGTGATTGTGAGAGACGTATGTAGTCAAGATGGGATTTGTCCCTCTTATTCATTGAGAGTAAGATGTCTAAGGTCTGATAAAGTTAAATAAATGGAGAATGATCACTCTGTGTCTCTGGGATTTAACATGACATCTGTGACAAAGGATAGATGATTGATTCACCTAAAACATTTTAAGTAAGGTACTTGAAGGGGATGATGTTGTTGAATGGCTCTTAGTCATACGTATTAAGGGTAGTAAACCATTGTTAGGCGGTATTTACTGCTTGCATCAATCTTCTATGAATCTTGTGCAAGTGGGAGATTGTTGGATCTTATATGCCCAAGACACATACAACATTGATGTGGTTAGTACGTTATGATCCAAGTCGGGTTATACCCAATAACAAGCTAAGCAAATACCAATAAATATTTATTTGTTGATATGATCAAACAATAAATATTAACACCAATTTAGAAAATAGGTTTTCTAAATTATTGCTTTGAAATAGAACAAATTATATGGATAATTTTGTATGTGAGAAATTATGTGTATCATTATTTAAGTGAGTTAAATAATAACAATATTAGTGTGTTAAAGTTATAAAATTAAAAGGGGGTTTAATTTTATAGACTTATGGGATTAAAGAGTGTAACAATTTTATAAAATTGAAATGGGTGGGAACCCGTTTCAAAACCCTATTTTTCAGCCGCCCAAGGGTGCATTAGGATTCCTTTTGTCTTGGTTCTTTACAAGACTTAATACATTACAACACTCAACCCAATTCACTCTCTCTCTCTCACACACCCAATTGCAAGAACACTCTTCTTTTGTGGCTGAAATTTTCAAATCTAAGGAGGTAGATTGCTGAAAATTTTGATTTTGAAGGAGGCATAAGAAGAAGATTTTGGTGTTGAAATTCCTAACAAGTTAGGTGTTTGCAGGAGCTTGTGGGTATACAAGCTTGAGGACTTCTCTTTGGAGGCTAGGCATTCAAGAAGCGTCATCATCTTCTTATCATCCATACTACATTCCTTTCTTCTTGAAAGGCAATTTCAAGAACACCCTATGGTTGTTCTTTTTCGTTTTTGATAGCATTTCATTTCACATACATATGATCCTTGTTTATGGGTTTGTTTTGTGTTAAAGAATGGTTTGTTTTTAGATTATTAAACCTAATTTTAACAACTTATATCCGTTGCATTTTTGTAGTTTAAATGGTTAAACTAACTTTGATAATCTTGTCATAAACCCAAAACATAGGTTCAGAAATAGAAGGTGTGGAACCCTGGTGTGGAACCCTGCTGTGAAATAAAAGATGAGGTCGGATGAGATGCAGCTGAAGGTCCAGGTTGTGTTGTCTGTGTTGGTTCAAACTTAACCTTTATCTTATGAGGAGCTTGGCTTTGTAGAGATTACAAGTCCATAAGCTCTCCCTTTTTAATCTTCTGCTTGATCACTCTAATGTGCTAATCCATAGTGGATAGAGACATTGGACCAAGCCTCTTTCGGGAGAATCCATACATCCTCAAGAAGCTCATCATCCTTTGTCTGTTAGAAGCTTCTTTTGGCTATTCTGGATGATGGCTCTTAACTTTGAAGTTTCTTCCATCATCTTTCTCTTAGCAGCCTTTTGTTCACTGATGAACTGTTATTCCATCTTCTTAAGATACTCAAATTCAAAATAATCATATGAGAGGGGAAGAAGTATAGATGCCTGATATTGGCCGATGGCGGTTAGGTAGTTGATCATGTTTTGTCTGGCAGCCTCCTAGTCTACCTGAGGTTATTTAGTTGCCACAACCTCTTCTCAAGACTTTCATGAACAGGGGAGGGAGTAGGAGAATGTTTGTACAATGTCTTTTGCCTTTTTTCTTCTTTAACCTTGAGGAGCAATTCTAAATCCTCTGGATCCTTCTTTTCCTTTCTTAGCTCTAAGTCTGCCAATTTATTTAACTCTTCTAATGGAAGAGAGATGAGTTCATCAATGTTGTAGTTCCTGATTCCCAAATAGTTCAATCTGGCAACCCTCAACTGTTTGGCCTGGGGGTTGTCCTGATTACAGCTTCCATGAAGCTTAAGGAACCGGTTGAACTCTCTCCCCTTAGCTTCCTCTTCCTCCCTCTTTCCTCCTCCTCAATCTCCTCAGAGGTCATTTTCCTCTTCCCTTTGTCACTCACAGGCCTTGGTGACTCAGGGTGGAGAGAGCTTTGGCCTTTATTGCTTGGTTCAGCAGTCAAGCCCGGACCAAAGAAGGTTATGAAACACCTTCACCAATTGGTACTTCACTGAGGGTAAAGCATATTGAAGTAGTTGTTCTATGACAATTCTCATAGGTTCTGTCACTGTGCCTTCAGTCAAGGTATCCCCTTCGAAGCTAATCTTGGGTTCCACCAGAACATCCTGTTGACCAATGACATTACATGTTTACAGTTGTCGTCTTCTTTGTCTAAACTCTTCAATAATCCTGTCTTGGATTCTCTCATCCAATCTGTCAGGTTACCTATGTTGAGTTGGGTTGGCTAGTGGCATATTAACTAGAGAAAGACTATCATAGAAGTTCAATGTCTGAAAATTGAAGACCTTTTGTTGCCCTTGAAATCCATGCTACTCTAGGGCTCTTCTAGCAGCATATGGTAGGTTGACATTGCCCTTGGTATTCCCTCCTCAAAGAGACTTTGTATAAAAGAGTCCATATCAGTGTGAAGAGGAGGTTACTGAGTGTGGACAATTGCAAGTGAGGTTGGTGATTCCTCAATGTCCATACTCTGAGAAGAACTCCCAGGTTCTGTGATTGTGACAACTTCCTACCCTTTTTTTGTAGCATCACCCTCTTGCATAGGTGAGATGGAGGCGAAAGCTATCACATCCTCAGGTTCTTATGTTCATGGATGAGTTCTCCTGAAGGGTCTCTGTTGGTCCTCTCGATCGAGATAATAGTTCAATTGATTAATAAGCACAAACAAATCCCACTGAGAACAGAAATATCAATGATAATGAGCAATATAAATCAAACTTTATAAAATAGAGATGAACAATGATGAACACCTCATGAACACTCAACAAACCCTTGTTTGATCTTTGCTGATTTGAATCTGATATTAAAAAGTGGAAACCCTCAAATCAATTGGCTCATTCAAGCTCCTCAAACCCTAATTACAACTTAACTATTTATAGTGAATATGATAGTCACTAATGACATATTAAGCCCCTAGACTGGAACTAATTAGGGAAAATACAAATAAAACATAAAAATGACTTAAACAAGATTAAATATATTTTGTTGACATAAAATATATTTATTAACAATAAAACTCCTAGTCTAATATATCTTCAACGTCTCATCTCGGTTCTTCATCTCGAACGTGTCTATTTGACTTTTCCGATGACTTTGATCGTGGCGTTGACTTTTGTTGACTTTGACTGTGTTAATAATATAGACTATCCTTTTCAGACCCAACAATACTCCCCCTTATTCTATCATTATCAACATCCTATGTCATCGTCAGCTCCGATAAGTCAAAAATCATCTTCAATCTCCCCCTAGATTGATAATCTGTTACTGAAGATCTTTCATATCATAGGCTCTCCCTTTTTGTATGCTCCCGCTCTTCGTGTGCATCTTTTGTGAATGATCAGGAACAGCTTTTCCAACTCTCTATACTTGAATGCTTCAGAAGATGTAGAGGAGGAATCCTAGCTCGGTATCTTCTGCAAACTTAAAGAACAGGATCTCTGGTCAGGTACTTTGCTCAGGTGACAATCGGCCATCACATGTAGCAAAATCTGCACCGCAAACACAATACATTCTACACATTTCTCGTTGGATTATTTCAACAATACAAATAAACGCGTGTTTATCTGTAAATATAAACAAGCGAAATCATGTTTTTGTGTGTGCAATTTCTCGTGAAATGCATGAAAATATGAGATCATTTTAATAGCATAATATTAAGACTTGAAAAATAATTTGAAAAACTAAACAAGAAATTTAATACTAATAAATAAAATCTAATCATAAGACTCTAACCTAAAAATAATGCATACATATATTTCTATTAGTAATTTGAGAACCAAGAATTGATTTAATCATGAAATCACATTTTCAAAATATACTAAAGCACAAAGATATAATTAAACATCAACAAGTTAGTGAGTTCACACTGATGCAGAGTCTAATCAACATTTTAAGTTTTTGATAGCCAAGACAGTTCAAAAATGTTTGTTGGTATATTTGTCCAATTCAAACCCATGCCTTATCCTTTTCAACAAGTGATATGCAACTGATTTTATCATGTTTTAGATTCAGTTAGAAAAGATCAGGTGATTTGGTTCCCACAGACATTCGGCAAAGAACTTATCCCATCATCAAGGCTTATTGAGTAATATGATTAACTCTGCTTGATTATCTTTTAAGTTTTTAACAATGATCTTAATTTAAGAATCACTGTGCCTTTAGGAACAGATGATTAGAGCTCTAGGTCTATACTTACGTATAACAGAGGAGATGATCATCAAAGCGTACTGGTGAAACTTCAGGTCTATACTCACGTATAATAGAGAAGTTCCACCACTCCAAGTCAATGTTCACACATAGCAGAGTAGATAAGCATGAGAAATTATTAATTAATATACATTCTAATAGAGCCACAAGTGACTCAAAAATAGAGGCTTTTCTGAAAAGCATAACTAGAAGCAGTTTCTTTTTGCTAACTAGGTGCTCAATTCAGGGCTCGGGTAAGGGTAATTTTGGATTTTAGTGGGATCAGAACAGAGATTTGAAACTCTCAACCAATTTCCGACAAGGCTTATTGTCTTTGTGTAGGCCGAGATATCATGAGAATAACCCTTATCTCCTAGTTCTAAAGCTTTAGTTGGGCTACAGAATCACTGTTTACTTTGTTTTCAGGCTGAGCCTACCAAGCATATCATATAATGAAACTGTCTTTTTTCAGATTTAGAATTTTAAGTGGTACAAACATCTACATCAGTTACTATCATTCTCACAAAGTACAAGTCATGCAAATAAGCATACTAAGAAGACATAATATCAGTTCTTAGTCATCCTAAATCAAGTTCTTAGTTCCTGTGAAATCTTTATTCTCCCCCGAAATTTCTTTTTAACTGCCATGAAACAGAAAAGAAATTTCCCTCTTTTTTTATTTATAAGTATATAATAAACAGAAATGAAAATAGAATTTTACTAAAGAAAGTATTCCAAATTATACTAGCAAAAACATGAGAAAGGAAATACCAAGAAAAATGTAGTGATTAGGAATGGTAGATAAGAATCCAAAATGTGGATGAGATACCATAACCATAACGTGTTTGTTCCGCCTCAAATTACAATTAGGAACAAACTCAGTCAGTAAACCGGATTACTGATAGGCACCCTGAATTGTTCCTGCACTCATAAACTGATTAATTAGAGAGAGAGACCCAGGCCATTATGGTCCTGGGAGTTCCTTTTTCATCAGTGTATGTAACCTGTTTAAGCACCCACTCTTTTGAAAAATCATTTATCTCTTTATCCTTTGCCTTTTGTTTTACTTTCCAAATTTGTTTTGTTCAATTACTTTTGATTTGAAAGAGTTGAATTCTGAAATCATTTCCTTTTTAAGACTCGAAGGCAGAGATTTTATTTTTGAAACATTGGTCTTTTTAATCTTTAAATCATGTGAAACTGGTTTCCACATGAGAAGGTTTGGATAGATTGTTCTTTATCCAACCATTCAAAGATATGTGCTTTTTACCTTTTGAACCCGAGAAGCAACCGGTGTTATCTTTACCTCTTGAAACTTTCCTTTGAACATGAGGGCACTTCTTTAGCACATGATCTTCTTTTCCACATCTAAAGCAAGCCTTGAAAGGCTTTTGGTTCCTTGTAGTCCCGTAGATAATAGGACAAGGTGGAGCCTACTTTAAGGTTGCTGCAGCTTGTTGGCAACCTTGAAGCTTCTTCTTTTGGATATCAGGAAATTGAACCTTTTGAGGCTTTGTCAATGTGGATTTTGAACTGGGCAGTGATTTGATGTGTGATGTTCCGAGAGCTAAGACCTGAACATTCTTCTTAGAGCCTTTTTGTATGATTGGTGACTTGTTAGACTTCGAAGCAAATTTATGAATATCATGATGGATAGCAGGTGAAGATGGTGAGTGCTTCTGCTGAGCTTTTGAGGAATTGCTAGTTTGTTTAACAATTGGAGATAAGATCTGTATAGGTCTTGATTCCACTTTTGGAAGCATTTGACACTTGTTAACTTCAGGTGACTTGATGATCTTTGATTCATCATCAGAGTTTGTCCAGTCTTGTATTCACTAGTCAGCTTCTAATGCATCTTAGTTGATAACTCTTGTTTTGTCGGTTTGTGTTGTTGAGTTCTGCTTGCTTGAAAATTCCATAGTTATTCCTTCTTTGACAAACTTGACAGGATCAAAAAAAGGGATGTTACCTGTCTTGAATTTGTTAAAGAAGTTATGGGAAAAAACTGATACTGGTTTTGAAGCATCAGAAGTGGAATTATCATTTTTCAAATAAGATCCTTGCTTGATAAGCCCTAAACCTGCAAAAAAATCATATTCATCTCGAACCTCTTGTGATTAACGCAGCTTAAACCTGCATGTAAACTATTAGTATCTGCAGCTTTAATCAAATCATTAGATGGATGAGGTCGAGACATAGGAGAGTAACAATGAGTGCTTGGAGGAGGATAAACATATGAAGTTTCACCACATCTCACACCCGTTTTGATTCTTGCTCCCCTTTGCTTACAGAATAGTTCTTCCTGTTTCATCCCTAATATCATCCATTTATCAAGTTTAGTTTTAAGCTTGCTAGTCTCAAATTCTGCTAATGTGACTCGTTCGCTAAACATTAATCCCAACATTCTTTTCTAGATTTCTTTTTAAAAGATCATTTTCTTTTAAAGCTTCTCTTAGTTTGATAAAATATTTGGACTCATTGATTTTAAGTTCTTTGTTTATTCGATTTAACTCTTTTTCATTTTCTATCAATAACCTGTTAGCTTTATAAACATCGAATAGACGAATTTTGCAGGGAGGAGAACACATGTCTTGAACTATCTCATAAGGGAGTCCTATAGCTATCTTTTCCGCAGCAAGTGTTTTTTCACATTGACAAACGGGAGTGTTCTTTTGTGCACTTCCTCCTCAGCAGCTTTCTTCTTAGTGTTCTCAGCTTCATCTCCCTCCGGCTTTCCTTCCTCCTAAACCTGCAGCTTCACTTCATCTGTTTCACTATCCTGTTGCTTCTGAACTTTATACCAGCTTGCATAGGCACCAACATCACCAACACTCTCATATTTAGTATCACACTTGAATTCTTTGAAAGGATCAAAATCCTCAACAGAATCCTCATCCATGCATTGATTGTACTCTCTTCTTTTCATATCCAATTCAAATAACTTCAGCTTGTTGATAACATCCAAGAGTTTGTAGTCAGCAAAATTTCTTTCCTGCTTTAACAATCTAACTTGTGGACTCCACTGTGGAGGAAGAGAGTCCAGAAGTTTTGTGACTTGCTCATGGTTCCCTATCTGGTCATCATATTTCTTAAGATTGCTTGTCACCATCAGAAATCGATCAACAAAATCAGATATCTTTTCATCTTTCATGGCAGCAAAAGAATCAAACTGACTTTGTGCCAATATTAGATTATCAGATTGAAGGAACTAAAGACTTTTAAAAAGGCCATTTTTTCCAATAAATTGTTTCTCCCTCGAAAAAATGTCAACTGAATGGTTTCTAAGCAACTGGGGTCAAGCTTGTTTTTTTAGGTTATTTTCGCTGAAAAATCTGTAAATTCGCTGATAATTTCGTTGAAAAACCAACAAATTCACAGCTAAATTCGCTGGCACTTTCGCTTTAAATTCGCTGGTAATTTCAACAACAGTTTCGCCCAACAATGGCACACAGATGCTAGTTTCGCTGGATAGTTCGCATGAAACAAGTTGCACTTACGTTCAGAAATTAATTTGACAACAACTTCACAGGGTTTGTCACACAAACACCATGAACTTTCATTCAATGTATATACTTTCACTAGGACAAAGAAACCAGATCCAAAAACCAATAATTTCTTAGCCTCGCTAAAGGAACCTTAGTTTTGCCAGGCGAAACTATATAGTTTCGCTAATTAAAGCTGTAATTTTGCTGGACGAGCTGTAAATTCGCCCAACGTATCTGAATAGCCTTTTTCAGCATGAAATCAGCTCAAACTCATCCAAATATCAATCAATTTGAGATCTGATGATTCCAATAGCTTCCCATCCTAAAATCAAGCAATCCTCAATGAATTTCCATATCCAAAACACACAGATCAGATCGAAAATGAATGGAACAGTGACTTGAACTTGAAACCAAACAAAACTCGAATAATC
Organism: Flaveria linearis; assembly: GCA_024085815.1. NCBI lineage: Eukaryota > Viridiplantae > Streptophyta > Magnoliopsida > Asterales > Asteraceae > Flaveria > Flaveria linearis. The sequence continues at coordinate 29,273,335 of CM044006.1, forward strand.
AAGAGCACAATGGCTCCAATACCATATTGTTGGTCCTCTCGATCGAGATAACAGTGCAATTGATTAATAAGTACAAAACAATCCCACTGAGAATGAGCGATATAGATCAAACACTATAAAATAGAGATGAACAATGATGAACACCTCACGAACACTTAACAAACCCTTGTTTGATCCTTGATGATTTGAATCTGATATTACAAAGTGGAAACCCTCAAATCAATTGGCTCACTCAAACTCCTCAAACCCTAATTACAACTTAACTATTTATAGTGAATATAATATTCACTAATGATACATTAAGCCCCTAGACTTGAACTAATTAGGGAAAATACAAATAAAACATAAAAATGACTAAAACAAGATTAAATATATTTGTTGACAAAAATATATTTATTAACAATAAAACTCATAGTCTAATATATCTTTAACGTCTCATCTCGGTTCTTCATCTCGAACGCGTATGTTTGACTTTTCCGATGACTTTGACCGTGACGTTGACTTTTGTTGACTTTGACTATGTTGATAATATAGACAATCCTTTTTAGACCCAACAGTCTTAAAGCTAGTTGTTCCTTGAGATCAGAAATCTAAAGTTATTGATCATTGACCCTTCTTTGCAAGGTAGTCACTTGAGATTCTAAGTGACTCACCTTGGAGACTAAATAGGTGCATGTTTTTATCAGTTTATGCACTTTTAGTCTGAGATTCCTCTCATCTTTAGTAGAAGAATCACTGGAGGATAAGAGAATTAGACCTAAGTCTTCTTCCTCATCACCTGCTTGTTGTTCTTGGCTGCTGGTTTTCCCCTGCTGACTGACAACTTTAGTTGAAGTGTCAATGGGATGGGTTGCCATGGTTGAGGTCTTAATGATGTAATCACTTGCAGAAGTGAAAGCATCTTCCATATGGATTCCCTGAACAAATTCAGGAAGATCCACCTCAGTGGGGGATGGATGATATGGGCTAGATATGGGTGACACAGGAGTACTTATCTCTCTTTGAGCAGGGAAAGAGAAGAGAGACTCATGATACTCACTTAGTGTCGTATCCTCATCATCGTATAAGTCTACTCTGGGAATTAGCTGGTTTAAATCTAGAGGCTTGGGATGGTAGCTTTCCCTCAAAAGTTGTTCACTAGAGTGTTGAGACTCTAAGTAAAGGCTTAAGGCTTCTTGGGTGATGAGTTCTTCAATCTAAGCATGAGAAATCTCATGACTGAACATTTGTGAGATGGGAGTGGTTTGCTCATCAGGAGAAATGGGAGCTCTAGTGTCCACTTCTTCCTATATGGGTGGTGATATGGGGGCCTTCACAGGTTGAATAACCTGAGCAGGGGTTCGTTAGGATTTTCTTTGGTAGGTGATGGTTATTTGTGGTTATGTGGGTTGTCTTGAAGTAGAAAGTGTGGGTTCAACACTAGTTGGTGCTGCTAGGTTGTCACCTTGAGCAATGAGCTCTAACATTTTTAGGACTAGGGCTGTTTCTACCCCCGAGAAGCCAACGCCGGCTTTCTTATAGTCTTGAAGATGTCGGGCTTCATCTGTCCCAATTTTAGAACATTATCTGTTCCCTTCAACTGTGAGCACAGTTCATAGTTGAGAATGTGCTGGACATATCGAGGGAACATATAATATTCTAAGGAGTCCAAGTTTGCAAGAAAATTATTATACACAAATTATGAATACCTGAACTTGGCTATACGAACCATCCCATGGACTATGAAAAAGAGGTTTCTAGAATTTGGTCCCAACCTCCATGTTTGTTAGACAAACTGTGGATAATAACATGGAGGAGGTATTTCCATTGAGGAGAGACCTTCCCTTTCTTGAAGGTTCTGACTGAGAAGTCACCTTCATAGCCCATCTACTTAAAGGAGTAGTTTACAGGAGATTTTGAGAAGGACAATTCACCTTCTGCATCATCCAGTTGTAGATGATAGTTGATTGAAGCTAGAGTGATGAAGATTATCCTCCATTGCTATGGCAGACAATGCCTTCTCCCTATCCATGGTGACCTCTTGGCAGATCCTATAGTAGTCCAACAGTTGATCCTCATAGAGTGGAGGATCAATGGTGAGGGAGGTGAAGTAGTGAGACAAAGAAAGAAAACGATAAACCTCTAAGAATCTTGGATCTTTCGCAGAGTTAAACAGAGCAACCTGATTGTTTTGCCTGTGAAGCTGCATGGAAAAATCTGGTTGGTTTCTACGGTTAAGGTTTGCCATTTGTGGTAGATTTGAGGTGAAGAAAAGTAAGAACAAAGGCGGTGAGTGGGAATTTAGGTTTAGAGAATTTGCAGATGAAGAAGATAGTGAAAGAGGGGGGAACCGTTGGGTATATTTATATGAAATGGACTTAAGACAAAGCTAATACAAAAGGATAAACTTTAAAGTCTGAATGTCGGTCCCTCCTCTGAGTAAGTGCTCAAAAAAGTAGTTTTCTTGGAAGTTGAAACTCTTCCGAAGGTTATTTGTCTTTGGAAGTTTTGTGATTCGAAACAAAACTTCCAAATCCAAATTTTGACTTTGGAAGATATTCCTAAGCTCAGTGAAAAATGACTTCAGAAGAAAAATTACTTGTAATATTTTCTCTTCCGAAGAATATTTGGTTTCGAAAGATATTAAGAGTTGAAAGTTTTATTTTCTTAAAGAGAATAAAACTTCCGAGGCATAATTGCTTTTGGAAGAAATTTGTTCTTCAAATACATATAAGTACTTAAAAGCATACTTTGGCTTTGGAAGAAATATAAGAATTTCTTTCGAAGGTAAATTTCTTTTTAAGTAGTTATGTGATTTGAAGACTTAAAATTCTTGCGAAGGCAATATTAATGTCTTTCGAAAGAAAATACACTTGGTAATTTTCAAAATGCGAAGGAATGTCATTTGAAAAAGATTTTCTCCCATAATAAACTGGGCTTATGTAGGTGATAAATTAGATAACTTAGGACACACAATTCCTTTAAAAAATAATATAGATTAAGTTTTAAGAAAATATGTTCAAGGTTAATCATCCCAATAGCTGATATACGATATTTAAATCTCTGTTCATCAAAAGCCTTTGTGAACAGATTAGCATATTATCCATTTGTATTAACCTTAATCAGTTTTATTAATGACTTTTCATGATTATCTCTAATTAGATGATACTTGATGTTGATGTGCTTTGTCCTTGAGTGCTTCACAGGATTCTTTATGATAGAGATAGCATTGTTGTTATCTATATGGATGGGAGTCTCTTTGAAGTTGTATACATAGTCTAGCATTTGATTCTGAATCCAAAGTACTTTAGCATAGTAGCTTGCAGCAGCAATATATTTAGCTTCTACAGTTGATGCAGATACATAGGATTGCTTCTTCTATTGCCATGAGACTATCCTTCCACCAAGGAATTGACATCCCCCAGATGTGGACTTTGCAGTCATGTTGCAGCCACCATAGTCACTATCTATATATGCATATAGATTAGAGTTGGAATTCTTTGGATACCAAAGGCCTAGCTTAAGAGCACCCTTGAGATATCTAAGAATCCTTTTAACAGCAACCAAGTGTGACATTTTAGGGTTAGCTTGATATCTTGCACATATGCATGTAGCAAACATGATATCAAGCCTGTTGGCTATAAGATACATGACAGACCCAATCATAACCTTGTAAAGATGTTCATCTACACACTCCCCCTCAAGATCAGGTTCAAGGGAGTGGTTTCTAGCTATGGGTGTCTTTGCAGCCTTACATTCAGTCATGTTAAATCTTGTAAGTAAGTCTTGTACATACTTTGACTGACTTATGAATATGCCATTATCAACTTGCTTCACTTGAATTCCTAGAAAGAAATTAAGTTCTCCCATAGCACTCATTTCAAATCTATTCTTCATCAGCTTCTTAAAGTCTTTGCAGAGCTTTGTATTGGTTAGTCCAAAGATAATGTCATCTACATATACTTGAACCACCATCAAGTCATTCCCTATTCCTTTGATGAAGAGAGTTCCATATATAGTACCCCTCTTGTAGCCATGATGACATAGATACTGAGATAGTGTCTCATACCACTTTCTTAGAGCATGGTGCAGCCCATAAAGAGCTTTATCAAGCTTGCAGACATAATCAGGATGATTTGGGTCTGCAAAGCCAGGTGGCTTTTTGACATACACTTCTTCATCAATCATCCCATATAAAAATGCACACTTGACATCAAGTTGATAGAACTTAAAGTCCTTAGATGCAGCAGACGCCAGGAATATCCTAATAGCTTCAAGTCTTGCTACTGGAGCAAAAACATCAGTGTAATCAATTCCTTCTTCTTGTGTGTATCCTTGAACAACCAGTCTTGCCTTATTCTTAATGAAAAGTCCTCTATCATCTTTCTTATTCCTAAACACCCATTTGGTTCCTATGATAGTCTTCCCTTGTGGAAGATGACATAGACTCCAAACCTTTTGCCTTTTGAATTGAAATAGCTCCTCTTGCATTACTTCAACCTAACTTTCATCCTTTAAAGCCTCATCAACTTTCTTTGTCTCTATCTGGGATAAGAAACAATAATATAGACAAACATTTTTGTCATGGGTTTGTCCTCTTGTTCTCACCCCCTTGTCATCATCCCTAATGATATTTATGGTAGGGTGTGACTTGTGGATCCTAAGTTGAGGGATTACAACAAGTTGTTTAGAAAGATCTAAATTTTAGAGAAGTTTAGATCTGGCAATGAAGTGTCTCCCACCATATCAACACACTTATTAAGAGAAGCTTGATCCAATGAGTGAGTGACATCATTGATGTTGTCTTCAATGGAGTAGTTGTCAGCATCAAGAAATTCTTAATCACTATCACCACTACCATTTCTCCTACATTTGAAGTTCCTTCAATTGTGTTTTGTGCCTCTGAGTTGGAATTTTCAGGCACTTCAAATGTATCAGCTTGAAGTAGTAGTCTTGCTTGGTCTTTTCAGCTCAAACTTTGGATCAGGATCTTCTTTTGATGTATTACTTGTAGATCCTAAACATCTTCATAAGATTTGTTAAAATAGTTTGTAACTAATTCAAGATCAAATAGCCAATTAGGACCAGAACCTTTCACACAGGGAGGGTGCTCATTGAAGATCACATTGGCTGATTCTTTAACTACTCTAGTTCTAATATTGTATATTATATAAGTCATAGCTTGGGAAGAGTATCCAATAAAGTTTCCATCATAGATTTCTTAGCAAACTTGGCTACTTGATCTTTGGTATTCAAGATGGTGTAGGGACATCAAAATGATATGAGAAAACCAATGAAAGGTCTTCTTTTATGCCACAGTTCATAAGGAGTCTTACCATGAGTCTTGACTACTAAAAATCTGTTCTGCACATAGCAGGTAGTGTTAACTACCTCTGCCCAGAAGGTGATGGGCAGTTTAGAGTCTGACAACATGGTTCACGCAGCTTCAATAAGTGTCCTGTTTCTCCTCTCAGCAACACCATTTTGCTGAGGAGTCCTGGGAGCACTATATTGTCTTGTAATACCCTTTTCAGCATAAAATGTGTCAAGGATTTGGTTCTTGAATTCAGTTCCTTAGTCATATCTTATGATCTTGACCTTATGATGACTTTGATTCTCAATTTTCAGAATGAAGTTCTTCAAGATCTCAGGAGTTTCATCCTTAGTTCTAAGGAAGAAAACCCAAGTGAATCTTATGAAATCATTGTGATCACTAAACAGTATGAGGTCCTTCCTAGACTCATTACACTATTGGGGCCAAAGAGATCCATGTGTAATAAGTGCAAGGGAGTAGTGATAGAGTTCTTTTCCTTTGGCCTGTGAGACACTAAGTGTTGTTTCCCTTTCAGGCATGCAACACAGTGATCATCACTAGTAAACTCTTTCTTTCGCTTTCCAGTTACCAAATCATTCTTAATTAACTTGTTCATGTTCTTAAAGTTTACATGGCATATTCTTTTATGCCAAAGGAAAGAATCATCAATATTGGCCTTAGACAGAAAGCAAGAAACTTCCCCTGAAGGGGATGTTTCCTACAAATCCATCTTGTACATGTTTCCTTTCTAGGATGCTCTAAGCAAGATATGCTCTTGAGGAATGACCACCAAGGGCTTGAGAATAGTGCATTCATGCTCAATGAAGAGCATGTTATGTCTCTGGTCATAAAATTAGGATACACTCAGTAGATTGTACCCAAGCTCCTTCACAAAGTTTACCTTCTCAATGCTGACCTTACCATTTGTGACCCTGCCCCTTCGTGTAATGTAACCTCCAGCATCTTCTCCAAAATCAATTAGCCCTCCATCAATTATTTCAAAGTTTTGGAGCAAAGAGCTATTGCCTGTCATGTGCCTGGAACAGCTACTGTCAATGATCCATACATTCTTCTTGGTCCTCAGTTGTTCCTGCATAATAAAAGAGAGTTAGTTACATTTGGGAGCCCAAGCCTCAGTGGTCATGGGCTCTTCAAAATGAACTAAAGACAATGTAATAGTAATTGATCCTATACTAAGACTTTAAGGATCATTTGCAATTGTTAATGAAGAATTCTCAGTCACATGGTCTTCCTTTATCTTCCACACCATCTTTGGAAGATTAGACTTGACCTTCAAAGCTTCAGAAGTATTTACAACTTTAGAAGTTTTGGGGACTAACCCTTTAGAAGATCTTTCTTTTACTGCAGTAAGCTTCAGTGCTTCGGAAGCATTCCTTTCTTCGGAGACCAAATTTTCTTCCAAATGCAATTTTTCACTTGTCTTCATTTTCATGTTGGAGATTCTGAAAGAAAAATAGATTTCTTTCGAAGCATTCTTCTTCCTAATCCTCTCAGAAGTCTTCTTCCTTGTTATGTTGATAGTACTTTTGGGATTGTAGAAGCACTCCTTAGCAAAATAAGAAGTACTGCCACACATAATGCAATCAGCTTGCTTTCTTCTAAGAGACTTCTTGTGAATGGAAGACTGAGTTTGATCACTTTCCATCTCTATCCTCATCTTTTTAGATGTTTTCACAAGCTTCCTAGGGTGAGGCTTGCCGTTGGAGGTGGATAGTTCATGCTGTGTAGCAGTGTTACTCAGCTGATCAGTCTTCATTCCTTCACAGTGATACACTGGATATGAACTTGAACTCTTGGTACTAGAGTTCAAAGTTGTATCCTCGGTCTTTGCTACTTTAAAACCTACAGAGATAATACTTGTTTTTGCTTGGAGTTGAAGGTGGCCTTGATCTCTTATGCTTTCTTGGATCTTCTCTTTACTGCTCGAATCAAGTTCTTTCTCTTGGACTTTGTCATCCCTGACTTCTTTCTCTCCTCAGGAGAATAATGACCCTTGTTAGGTTGATTCTCTTCACTCTTCTCAGATCTATCCTTCACTATCTCATCTTCATCCTCTTCATTATTAGGATCTATGGATGGAAGCTCATCTTGACTAGTTCCACACCACAGAGATCTTACAGACAATAAAGTGTGTGGAGAGGCTATCTCACTAGATCCTAGTCCCTGTTTGTTCTGATAACGCACTTTGGAATGCAGGGATGAGGATATTATGTTCTTGAAGGTCTCTTCTTCAAGAACATGTTTCTCTGCCTTGGCTTAGCTGATCACTAGCTCAGGCTGGCACTCAGTTAACTTAGTGATAAGATCTTTGATTTGAGTCCTGTAGTTGGTGTGCTCATGTTTAAGAGTTGAAATGGTTTTCTTTAAGTCTTCTATTTTTAAATTATACTCATTTTTAGCTCTTTTAAAATCAGTTTTTAAGATGTTCAAGGACTCAAGATCAGATTTCATCTCTAAGTTATAGAACCTATATTTGTTTACTTTAGCAATGCACTCAGCGGTACAAAGATGTTCCAATACCTTGGCTTCATCAAGATCTCCTATCAGTGCTTGGTTTGGAGACATATCTTCCACCACTCCAATCAAAACCTCCTTCTTCCATAGCAACCTCAGCTTGTTGCTTGGGCTTCTCAATGCATGGAGTTCCCTCATTGTAGTTTGGCTTGGCTTGTGCCTAGCCACCATTTGTCCTGGTTGCCTTGCATTCCCTAGCAAAGTATCCCATCTGGTTACAGTTGTAACACTTCACTTTGATTTTGTCCAGCCCAAACTTTCCACTAGATACATTGCTGAGTAACTTTCTCCCTATCCTCTTGTAAAATTTCTCAGCTCTATGAGTGAGAAGAGCCATTTGTTGAACTACTTCCATGTACACTAAATAACCCGGATGGATATAGTCCAAATCTTCAAAGGTGAAGAGAAAGTTGCTTGTGCTTTCATCATAAGACACAAAGGTTTATAATGAGCTTGTCTCTTGGAATGGGCTTCCTTGGATGTAGCTCTCCCTTGGTGTCTCTGGGAAGGTGATGAAAGGGCCCTTTGGTGAATTGCCAGGGTAAGAGATGTAATGGTGTTTTGGTTCTCTACAATCCCTTTCAACCACATGCAGGGCAGAACTCTGTTGATTGCTGGAGTTGCCAGATGGATTTTGCATGTTCATCTCCATCTGGTAACCACTTATTATGCCATACAACTCAGTGAGAGTGAGGGTCTTGAGATTTTCAGTCCTCTTAATGACCATACAGTAGCGTGTCCATTGTCTAGGAAGAGAGGACATAAACTTTCTCACAATATCCCTGTTCTCCAGTTTTACTCCAACATCCACCAGAGTGTCCATAATCTCAACATGCCTAAATTACTGTTAAGTCATGGTTTCGCCTGTTTTGAAGGTGAAGTTCTCAAACTACTGCTTCAAAAGGTCTTTCTTGTTTTCTTTGGCTTATTAGACCCTTCATACATCAGCTTCAGCGCATCCCAGAGCTGCTTAGCAGTTTTACACTTTTTAAAGCCTTTGTAGATGGCATTTGGAAGAGCAATTTAGAGACCAGTCGTGGCTTTCTGATCTACAACTATTCTTTTCCTATCTTCTTTAGAGTAGTCAGCCACTTCCTTTGGAATCATGTCACCTCCAGCAGCAGTTGAAGACATGCATTGAATGTATGGTCCGGTGGTAAGAGACTCCCACATCTTGCTATCTTGTAACTGGATGAAGCCTTCCTTTCTTAAACACCAAATATCAAAATCATCAGATGTGATTAGTGGGGACTTTACCATGGTACCGGTTTCTATATCAGACTTGGATGCTGCCATTTGAGATGTTAAGTGTTTTGTGAGAACTAAGGAGATTTAATACGGTGAGATATTACAATCAAGAGCCAGAAAAGCTCTGATACCAATTGTAGGACTGGTTAAGGTATGGTCAATACAATCAGTCTCACAACATGGAGAGTGTTAGAACATTTAACAGTTCAAATTGGGAACCGGATTTAATAACAAGATGCAAAGAACACAAGTAATAGGGAGACAGAACTCAAGAACAATATACATGGTTTTCAAGAATGTTTTATATTAATCTCAAGTTCTCTTACAAGAGTTACATTGCATAAGTTCTTTTTCAATACAAGACCCTGAGATACTTTATACTACATCCTACAACCAGCTATACTTGGAAAGCCAGTTGGAACATTGAAAGACAACAAAATCAATGTAGAGTCAAAAGGTAGATTGCCTTTAGGCTAGTGACTATGACATGCCATAGCTCACATCCAAATATATTACAAAAAGGATAAAAGTACATAATGTAGGAAGTTATATACTCAAGACCTCAATGTACAGATGCAAAAGCATTGACCTTTTCACCAACTTATGCAAGTTGGCGAGTCTTCAGAATTACAGCGGAAAGTGTGTTAGCTTTATGCAAAAGTACATCCAAGAAAAGCATGTTCTCATCTGTCTTCGGAAGAAATTAGTCTTCACTTCATTTGGCTTCGGAAGACTTTGTCTTTGAAGCTTCGGAAGACTTCATTTTTTGGCTTTAGAAGATTTGGTCTTTGGCTTCGGAAAATTTTACACTTAGAATATTTCTGAGTATAGTGTAAAGCTTCCGAAACAACTTTGGCTTTGAAAGATTTTATACTTAGGGTAATTCTTGCTCTAAGTATAAAACTTTCGGAGCAACTTCTACTTGGTACTGAGTGCATGCATGTAGGAAGCCTTTGGTTGCTTTGGTTGCATCACCTTTTAAGTTAAACCTTACACTTAACTTCTCAAATCTTGATTTCAATAAACAAATTTGAAGTCATGCCAAGAATGACCATTAACAAGTTACATCCTGTAGAGAACATAATTGGTGGAGCAAAAGAAGTTTATGCAAGAAGTAAAACTCATGAACCTAACTTATGTTTATACTCATGTTTCTAGTATCATGAAGCTCACTTATGTTTATACTCATGTTTCTAGTATTAACTAGAACCAAAGAAACATTAAAAGAGAACAGCTAGGTATAAGCTGCCGGAAGAACTTTTATAGTTTCAATGACAAAAGGTTTGGAACCTATGTGCACTTACAATAGGGAATGTTATAATAGGAATGAAATAGGTTATCAGAAACACTAAAGATGACAAAGCTGTGGTGATTAAGCATAAGGTAAAAGTTATGGTACAAGGGTGCGCTATCACACCCTCAGGTTTAGGTAACCTCGAGTCATGTGAGCCTATAAAAATTGATTGATTATTTTATTCAGAAAACCAGTTTCATAGGTTTATTGGCATCAGAATTTCATTTGTAAACAATGTTTAACTCAAATCATACTTTAAAACTGAATCATACTTTGATCATGACATCATTATACAATGATCATGTTCACATTTACAAGCCACATGATTTAAAAACTAGAGATGCGTCCCTCTCTACTTCCAGCTTATACAACTGAAATATTGATGTTAGATACACCCCGAAAGTTTAAAATTCAATATCAATGATATGTTGATGAATAATATTCATCATACCCAAATTATTTTTGTAATCAAGCATGAGCATATTAATTTAAGATTAATCATGCTGGTTTCATCCTAGTAATCGTTTTTTATCGAGACACTCGTGAGACCGTCAAGGCCTAGAGCGTCGTAATCCTTTAGGCATCAAACCTACCAGTGATACTTAGGCCTAGTACCCTTTTTATGGTCCTACGTATAACATGTGCATCATTTCTAACCAGACCATGTTTACAATCTTTGTCTGATGCTTCTGTTGCAATTCACCTGCATACATTAATAAGTTAACTATAAGTCATGCCGGTTTTTAAGGTAATGGTGAATCTCTAGGATTCATGAGTTTTGTTGTGATAAGTTAACTATAACTTAAGTTGAGTCATGTCTAAGTTCTCTGGTTAGTTTTTTAAAGGCTTAAGTAGCACTTCAGTTACTAAGCTAGAATTGTCTGTAGAAACTTCACGTAGCTTCGAATCTTTGGTTATTGACCATCGGGTTGGGAATGAGTAGAGGAAGAGCTCGGCACACAAATCAAATTTAGGTGTTGTGAAAATTTAGGTGTGGGAATGAAAAAATGAGCTGAGACTCACCCTTTTATAGGTAAGGGTCGCTAGTCGATGCGTCTCGCATCAGGTGTCACTCCTGCATGTGTGACCTGTGTCGCACATGCATTACCCTCGAGCCTATTTTGGCCATGTGGACCGCATCTAAAGCCAATGTAGGCCATACCGGTGTCCACGTGTCTAACACCTGCCTATTAGTCAGCATCCACATGTTGTCTCCATATAGTTACCTTAGCCTTGTCGATGCACCCCTCATCCACTATCAGATGCGCCCTTCATCCACTATCAGATACAAGCCTCATTGGCCTTACTTTCCCAAATTTTGATTTTTTTTATTTTTCCTAATTACGCTAACTCTCTAGCCAGCCAGGGCGCTTTGCCCCTTGGATCCTACCAAGTGCTGCTCCCCCAAAACCCCATTGTCTAGCAGATGCTTTGCATCTAGATTTCAGTAGTGTTACATACACACAAGAGGAAGGTGTTGATATGATGAAGTATTTATTTTTGTAGCAAGAATTAAAGCAATAAGGATATTTCTAGGAATTGTTGCTTCAAGAAACTTCATAGTCTTCCAAATAGATGTAGAAATTGCATTCTTGTATGAAGTAATAGATGAAAAAGTGTATTTTTTCCAGCCTCGGGATTTTAAAGATCTAAAGTTTCCTAAATATACGTACAAGCTTACTAAGTCCCTTTATGGCTTACATCAAGTACTTAGGAAGTGGTATGAGACTCTCTTAAATTTTTTGATGAAAAATAGACTTACAAGACATTGGAGTCCTTTTCTTAGCTTTATTAAGCATCCTCTTATACCTTTCCTGTTCAATCTAGTTTAAAGTTTTAGGATAAGTTCCAACGAAGAACCAAACACCTTAATTAAATTCTTGTGACTTTCATCCTTGTCAAAGATGTTTATTCATTCTCTTTTGAGCTCTTGAAGCTTGTTGTGAGCTTCAAATTCATCTTCATGCAAGTAAATATGATGATAAAGTTCTCTCAATATTAGGTTTGCAGCAATCTATATTGCCATGAATCTTGTAGGGTTAATAAATTTAAGTGTACCCATGGTGAGATAGTCTTCAACCTCTAAATTTTCTTCATTTATTTTATGGATGGTTGAAATATCTTCCAATCTTGTAACACCCACCTCCCAAGGCATACTCTAGGGATTTGCATCAGATATACAAAACAGATAGTAATCTAAATTCATAATGGAAGTCTAACATTGATTAACATCATAGCATACTGTACATTGGCATACTAGATAATACATTAAATAAATTTAACTAGAGATCCAAATCTTCAATTACTGCTCTAAACCTCTATTTTCTCATAAGCTAGCCCGTAATCTCCACGTACTGCAATCATTTAGCACCTAGGATGTGTGTCCAAAAAGAAAACATTTGGGACTCAGCATAAAGCTTGTGAGTTCATGAACATAACAATATTTAAAATTTAAAACATATTGATATCGACTATTGCATCAAGTAGATACAACCATGGTAAACAGATAATAACAGAGTAAGCACATTATAAATTCACATTATCAGGCTATGTATACAAACTCCACTGGCTAAAGCAGAATCATACAAGCAACCCACAAGCATCTTATCAAGCATTATATAAGGTTTATTGTAAGGCTGATGCAACCCAAACACCCAAAGTCTCTCCTGCATTCATGCACAAGTGTACTGAAGTGGAATGCTTCAAAAGTTTCACACACTGCCTTAGAAATTACTCTAAGTGTGAAATCATCCGAAGCCAAGACCAATATCTTCCGAACCCAAAGATGAAGTCTTCCGAAGTTTCAAAGACAAAGTCTTCCGAAGCCAACTATTGAAGACAGATTTCTTCCGAAGACTTTTTGATCACATGCTTTATCTGATGTACCTTTTACCTAAAGCTGGACCCCTTTCCGCTGCAACTCTGATAAGACACCAACTTTACATGCGTTAGTGAAAAGGTCCATGCTTTTGGTAACTGTACATTGAGGTCTTGAGTCTGTATCTTTCCACTTTATGTACTTTATCCTTTTTGTAATATATTAGGATGTGAGCTATGGCATGTCATAGTCACTAGTCAAAAGGCAATCTGCCTTTTGACTCTACATTGATTTTGTTGTCTAGATCATGTATCTAGTTGGCCTTCAAAGTATGGCCGGCTGTAGGTTGTAGTATAAGTATTTCTGGTCCTTGTATCTTATTTGTAGAACTTTGGAAAACATTTGTAAGGAACTAGAGAGCAATATACATCACCTTGGAAACCAATTACTTGTGTTGTTCTTGTTCTGTCTCATATACACTTCTGTTTCTTAGTTCTCAAAACTAATTTTCCCAGTTTCCTATTTGAATTGTTAAGTGTTGTTACACACTCTCCTCTTTATGTTGTTGTGTTGTAAGTGCATACCCATCAACGGTACTGCAATTGGTATCAGAGCATTTCAGGCTCTTGATATAAGATCTCACCATCTTAAGATCCCTCACACACACAAAATACTTAACCCTTTAAATGGCAGCTGTCTCTAAAGTTGATATGGAAACTAGAACCATGACAAAGTCCCCACAGATCACTCTTGATGACTTTGACACTTGGTGCCAAAGAATGGAAGGCTTTATCAAGTGTCAAGACTCAAGAATATGGGAATATGTTGTCACTGGACCTTACATACCCAGCACCTCTTCAGCTGCTGCTGGAGGTGGTATGATCCCCAAGGATGTGGCTGACAACTCAGATGAAGATAGAAGAGAGTAGAAATTGATCAAAAGGCCATGACAGCTCTTCAAACTGCTCTTCCAAACTCTATATACAGAGGTTTCAAGAAATGCAAAACAGCTAAGCAGCTGTGGGATGCATTGAAACTAATGTATGAGGGTTCCACTGAAGCCAAGGAGAACAAGAAGGATCTCCTGAAGCAGCAGTTTGAAAATTTCACCTTCAAAATAGGTGACACCATGACTCAACAATACTTTAGGTATGTTGAGATTATGTATACTCTAGTGGATGTTGGAGTAACTCTTGAGAACAGGGATATTGTAAGGAAGTTTTTATCCTCTCTTCCTAGGCAATGGACACATTACTGTGTTGTAATCAAGAGGACTGAGAACCTTAAGACTCTTAATTTGATAGAATTGCATGGCATTCTCAGTGGATACCAGATGGAGACGAACATGTAAGGTTCATCTGGTAACTCTAGCAATCAAATGGGTTAGCCCTTCATGTGACTGAAAGGGATAGCATAGAACCCCAACATCATCTCATATGCTACCCTGACATCTCACAAAGAGTCCTTTCATCACCTTCCCGGAGACACCATGGGAGAACTATACTCAAGGAAGCCCACTCCAAGAGACAAGTTCCTCTCAAGCCTTTGTGTCTTCTGATAAAAGTTGTGGCAGCTTCCTATTTGTTGGATTTTTTATGCCCAAGACACATAGAACATTGATGTGGTTAGTACATCATGATCCAAGTCGGGTCATACCCAATAACAAGCTTAGCAAACACCAATAAATATTTAATTGATGATATGATCATGCAATTGAATAATGACACCAATTTAGAAAATGGGTTTTCTTAATAAGTTGCATATGAGATAGAACAACTTATATGGATATTTTGTTCAAGAGTATTATTTGTAATGTTATTTAAATTTGTTAAGTAACATCACAAAGTGTGCATGAGTTATAAAATTAAAAGGGTTAATTTTATAACTTAACAAGATTGCTAGTTAAATAAATGAAAGACAAGAAAATTTTAATGGGGGGAAAACCCCTTGCTTCTAATTTTGGCCGCCCCTTTTCAAAAGGGGGCTTTTCACTTTGTCTTGGTACGTGCAATCTTGGAATAGACACACTCTCTCTTCTCTCTCTCACATACATGCAAACCATCAAGAACCACATTTTTCTCTCTACCTTTTGAAGAAAAATCAAAGCTGAAATTCGGATTTAGCCCACTTATGGTTCGATATTTGGTGTTGAAATCCTAGCAAAAGGGTGTTTATTGGAGGCTTGTGGGTATGGAAGCTTGAGGACACCTATCCTTGGTGTTTTGGCCATTCAAGAGCAGCTCTATCTTCATCCATCTCACGTTTTTCTGCAGCTCTACAAAGGTGGTATCTTTTGTATTGTTTTGGTTGTTTCTTCCTCTTGATAGCTAGTTCAAACACATATAATCGATCCTATGTTATTGGGTTTGTTGAAACAAAGTTATGAACCTTTATTTTCAGATTATAAACATGATATTAAGCTCTTATTCCGCTGCATTTTTCTTGTTTAAATGGTTAAACAACAATGTTGGAAATGATATTCCAACCATGGAAGGTGTTAAAACCTGACTTGGAAATTGTTTTTCCATAAAAGATCTCGGTGAAGCCGCCTATATTTTGGGAATAAAGATCTATAGGGATAGATCGAGGCGGTTGATAAGTCTAAACCAAAGTGCATACATTGATAAAATCTTGAAAAAGTTCAAGATGGAAAACTCTAAGAAAGGTATGGTACCTATTCAAAGAGGGACAATATTGAGTGCATCTCAATGTCCAAGCTCAAAGGATGAGAAAGATCGTATGAAGGACATCCCAGATGGTCTGCTATAGGATCCATCATGTATGCGATGATATGCACTAGACCGGGCGTGTCATGCGCGTTAAGCATGACAAGTAGATATCAGCAGAATCCAGGTAATAGCCATTGGATGGCTATTAAAAGTATATTGAAATACCTTAGGAGGACTAAGGATATGTTTCTAATATACGGATCTGAGAAAGAGGAACTCGTTGTAAAGGGTTACACGGATGCGAGTTTCCAAACTGATCAAGATGATCCTCGATCACAATCGGGGTATGTCTCTATTATGAATAGGGTAGCATTGTCCACTACAGAATACGAATACATAGCCGCCTCATTAGCAGCATGGGAAGCTACATGGATAAAAAGGTTTATCGCCGATCTAAGGGCGGTCTCTACCATTCAATACCCCTTAGAAATCTTTTGTGATAACCAGGGTGCGATTACTCAAATCAAGGAACCCCATGCATATCAAAAGATTAGGCACAATGAGCGGAGATTCAACTACATAAGGGATGAAGTTGAAAACGGAAAGATATGTATTCGCAAAGTTCACACTGATCAAAACATTGCGGATCCACTCACGAAGCTCCTTAAAAGGGCGAAGCATGAAAGTCATACTTGTGCCTTAGGACTTCGATATTCTAGTGATTGGAATTGATCTGTTTAGTATTAATATTGAAATATGGAACAATTGTAATATTTAACTCATCTATATATTTATGATATTTTGAGTTGTGTTCCTTTTAGCATGTTTACATCCATGAATATATTTATTATTCTAAATGTCCGTAGTCAGTCATATTTGTGGGAACAAATATGAATGTAAGACTATTATGAACTTGGATTGGTGGATATTCATAAGGCATGAATATAGAACAATTGGTTGCTGCCAAGGTTCATAGATATTCGTGGGATACGAATATTGGACTGACCCGCGTCTCAAATCTTACCACATGGAATCTTATTGATTGATCATAAGTAAATTTGAGTAAAGGCGAATATCATTCAATATCCTCCGACCTGAGATACATATTGGGTTTTGATATTCACTAAGTGTTATACCTTGAGCTAGTTCTTCACTGCTCTGAAATAATGGTCAGTACATAAGGCTATGTTTAGGTATAACATAAGGTGATTGTGAGAAACGTATGTAGTCAAGATGGAATTTGTTCCTCTTACTCGTTGAGAGCAAGATGTCTAAGGCCTGATTAAGTTAAATCAATAAGGAATGATCATTCTGTGTCCTTCGATTTAACATGACATCTATAACAAAAGGATAAATGATTGATTCACCTAAATCATTTCATGTTGGATACTTGAAGGGGATGATGTTATTTAATGGCTTCTAAGTCATGCGTATTAAGGGTAGTAAACCGTTGTTAGGCGGTATTTACTGCTTGCATCAATCTTCTATGAATCTTGTGCAAGTGGGAGATTGTTGGATTCTTTATGCCCAAGACACATAGAACATTGATGTGGTTAGTACGTCATGATCCAAGTCGGGTCATACCCAATAACAAGCTTAGCAAACACCAATAAATATTTAATTGATGATATGATCATGCAATTGAATAATGACACCAATTTAGAAAATGGGTTTTCTAAATAAGTTGCATATGAGATAGAACAACTTATAGGGATATTTTGTTCAAGAGTATTATTTGTAATGTTATTTAAATTTGTTAAGTAACATCATAAAGTGTGCATGAGTTATAAAATTAAAAGGGTTAATTTTATAACTTAACAAGATTGCTAGTTAAATAAATGAAAAACAAGAAAATTTTAAAGGGGGGAAAACCCCTTGCTTCTAATTTCGGCCGCCCCTTTTCAAAAGGGGGGCTTTTCACTTTGTCTTGGTACTTGCAATCTTGGAATAGACACACTCTCTCTTCTCTCTCTCACATATATGCAAACCATCAAGAACCACATTTTTCTCTCTACCTTTTGTAGAAAAATCAGAATTCAGCCCTCTTATGGTTCGATTTTTGGTCTTGAAATCCTAGAAAAAGGGTGTTTGTTGGAGGCTTGTGGGTATGGAAGCTTGAGGACACCTATCCTTGGTGTTTTGGCCATTCAAGAGCAGCTCTATCTTCATCCATCTCATGTTTTTCTGCAGCTCTACAAAGGTTGTATCTTTTGTATTGTTTTGGTTGTTTCTTCCTCTTGATAGCTAGTTCAAACACATATAATCGATCCTATGTTCTTGGGTTTGTTGAAACAAAGTTATGAACCTTTATTTTCAGATTATAAACATGATATTAAGCTCTTATTCCGCTGCGTTTTTCTTGTTTAAATGGTTAAACAACAATGTTAAAGGTCCAACAAACCCAACACTATTTACCCTTGAAGACCTAGATTGTATCCATCCAGATGATCTAGAGTACATGGAGATAGTCCAACAAATGGCTCTTCTCACTCATAGAGCCAAGAGGTTCTACAAGCAGACAGAAGGAAGTTTCCCAACAATACAGCCAGTGGAAAGTTTGGGTTGGATAAAAGCAAAGTTAAGTGTTACAACTATAATTTGATGGGTCACTTTGCTAGGGAGTGCAAGGCACCAAGAACAAATGGTGGACAAACACAATCCAGACCAAACTACACTGATAAAGCTACCTAGAATGAGAAGCCAAAGCAGCAAGATGCAGTTGCTGTTAAAGAAGGAGGCTTTGAGTGGAGCTTTCAAGTGGAGGATACATCTCCAAACCATGCATTAATGGCTCACCATGATGAAACCAAGGTATTGGAACATCTTCATACTCCTGAATGTATTGATAAAGTCAACAGATACAGGTCCTATAACTTAGAAATATGATCTGATCTTGAGTCCTTAAACATCTTGAAATCTGATTTTAGAATGGCTAAAAATGATTATAAGTTAAAGATAGTGGACTTAGAGAAAACCATTTTAGTTCTAAAACATGAGCATACAAATTATAGGACTCAGATCAAAGATCTCATAACTAAGTTAACTGAATGCCAGGCTGAGCTTGTGATCAGCAAAGCCAGGGTAGAAAAATGTGTTCTTGAAGAAGAGACTTTCAAGAACATCATATCCTCATCCTTGCATGCAAAAGTTTGTTATCAAAATAAGCAGGGACTGTGGTCTAGTGAGATAGATCCTCCACACATAATTTTGTCTGTAAGATCACCTAAGTGTGGAAATTGTGAATATGAGCTTCCACTCATAGACCCCTTGAGTGAAGAGGATGAAGAAGTGATACTGAAGAATTCCTCTGAGAAGAGTGAAGAGGAGGATTCTAAGAAGGGTCACTATCCTTCTGAGGAGAGCAGAAGCTGTGATGACCAAGTCTATGGGAAGAACTTGATCAGAAAGAGCAAGAGGAAGGCTAAGAAGGCTCAAGAGATCAAGGCCACTTTTAACTCTAAGCAGAAACAAGTCTTTATCTCTGAAGGGTTTGACATGGTTAAGACTGAAGACATCAACCTCAACTCTTCTACCCAGAGTTCTGGTTCATGTCCAAATCATCTCAGCATCAAGAAGGCTGATCAGTTGCGTACCACTGCTACACAGCCTGAACTATCCAACTCCAAGAACATTCCTTAGCCCAAAAGGACTGTCTTAGCATCTGCAAAGATGAAGGTGGAGAAGGGAAATGATCAAATTCAGCCTTGTTCTCAGAAACAAACTCTTGGGAGGAAAAATATAAAATGTGTTATGTATGAGAGTACTTCTCATCTTGCTAAGGATTGTCCATACAATCCAAGAGGTACTCTACATGTAACCAAGAAAGAGACTTCCAAGAGCTCTAAGAAGAATTGAACTTCGGAAGGAAAATTTGTTTCCTTCGAAAGCTCCAAAGTAAAGAAGAAGGCAAGTGGAAAATTGCCTTCGGAAGAAAATTTGGTCTCGGAAGAAAGGAATACTTCCGAAGCACTAAAGTCTGCTGCAGTGTTAGTAGGAACTTCCGAAGGTCCATTCATCAAAACTTTAGAAGTCTCAAAAGCTTCCGAAGTATTGAAGGTCAGGTTCAAACTTCTAAAGGTGGTGTAGAAGTCAAAGAAAGACCAACAGACTGAAAATTCTCCATCAACAACAGCAAAGAGATCCTTAAAGCACAACTATAGGATCTATTACTGTTTCATTATCTTCTACTTCCTTTGATGAGCCCAAGACCAATAAGGCTTGGGTTTCTAAATGTAACTAATCATTTCCTTTGTGCAGGAACAGCTCAAGAAAAACAAAAATATCTGGATCATTGATAGTGGCTGTTCCAGGAACATGACAGGCAATAGGTCACTACTCCAAAACTTTGAAAGAATTGATGGAGGACCAGTTACGTTTGGAGGAGATGAAGGAGGTTGCATTTCTGGAAGGGGAAAGGTCATAAATGGTAAGCTCAGCATTGAGAAGGTAAACTTTGTCAAGGAGCTTGGGTACAATCTTCTGAGTGTATCCTAATTTTGTGACCAGAGTCATAACACGCTCTTTACTGAGCATGAGTGCATTGTTCTCAAGCCTGGGGTGATTATTCCTCATGAACATATCCTGCTCAGAGCCCCCAGGAGAGGGAACATGTATAAGATGGATTTGCAAGAAACATCTCCCTCAGGAGAAGTTTCATGCTTTCTATCTAAAGCTAATAGTGATAAGTCTTTTCTCTGGCATAAAAGAATGTGTCATGTAAACTTTGAAAACATGAATAAGCTGATTAAGAATGATTTGGTAACTGGAAGGCGAAAGAAAGAGTTTACAAGTGATGATCATTGTGTTGCATGCCTGAAAGGGAAGCAACATAAGGTATCTCACAAGCCTAAGGAAAGAAACTCCATCACTACACCCTGCACTTGTTACATATGGATCTCTTTGGCCCCACTAGTGTAATGAGTCTAGGAAGGACCTCTTACTGTCTGGTGATCACAGATGACTTTACAAGATTCACTTGGGTTTTTTTTCTTAGAACTAAGGATGAGACCCCTGAGGTTTTGAAGAATTTCATCTTAAAGATTGAGAATCAATGTGATCACAAGGTCAAAACCATAAGATGTGATCAAGGAACTAAATTTAAGAACCAAATACTTGATACGTTTTGTGATGAAAAGGGTATTACAAGACAATACAGTGCTCCCAGGACTTCTCAGCAAAATGGTGTTGCTGAGAGGAGAAACAGGACACTGATTGAAGCTGTAAGAACCATGTTGTCTGACTCTAAGCTGCCCATGACCTACTGGGCAGAGGCAGTCAACACTGCCTGCTATGTACAAAACAGATTTTTAGTGGTTAAGACTCATGGTAAGACTCCTTATGAACTTTGGCACAAGAGGAAACCTTTTATTGGTTTTCTCAAGTCATTTGGATGTCCATGTAGCATCTTGAATACCAAAGATCAAATTGCCAAGTTTGCTGAGAAATCAGATGATGGACACTTTATTGGATATTCTTCTCAAGTTAAAGCTTATAGAGTATATAATCTCAGAACTAGAGTAGTTGAGGAGTCAGCCAATGTGACTTTCAACGAGCACACTCCCAGTGTGGAACGTTCTGGTCCGGGTTGGCTATTTGATCTTGATTTAGTTACCAATTGTTTTAACAAATCTTGTGAGAATGTTTTAGGATCTATAGATATTTTACCTCCAGGTGATTCTGATCCAAGATTTGAGCTAAGAAGACCTTCAAGTTACACATCTTTAGCTCCAGTTGTAACTACTTCAGCAAATGAAGTTTCTATCAACACAACAATGACAAATTCAGCTGATACATCTGAAATGCCTTCAAGTTCCAGCTCAGAAGCTCAACAACCAAACAAAGAAACTTCAAATACAGAAGAAAATGATGGTGGTGGTGACAGTGATCAAGAATTTCTTGATGCTGATAACCACTCCATAGATGAACATATCAATGATGTCACACACTCATTGGATCAAGTTTCTCTTGATAAGTGTGTTGATGTGGTAGAAGAAGCATCAATACCAGATCTAAATTTCTCTAATTTAGATCTCTCTCAGCAACTTGTTGTGATCCCTCAGCTAAGGATCCACAAGTCTCATCCTACTATAAACATTATGGAGATGTTGAACTGGGGTAAGAACAAGAGGACAAACCCATGAAGCAAATGTTTGTCTTCACTCTTGTTTCTTGTCCCAGATAGAGCCTAAGAAAATTGATGAGGATCTGAAGGATGGAAGTTAGGTTGAAGCCATGTAAGAGAAGCTGCTTCAATTCAAAAGACAGAAGGTTTAGAACCTATGTCCTCTTCCTCATGGGAAGACAACTATTGGAACCAAATGGGTATTTAGGAATAAGAAAGATGATAGAGGTATTGTCATTAAAAATAAAGCTAGACTAGTTGTTCAAGGATACACAAAAGAAGAATGAATTGACTACACTGATGTCTTTGCTCCTGTAGCAAGACTAGAAGCTGTTAGGATATTCTTGGCATTTGTTGCATCCAAAATTTTCAAGGTCTATCAACTTGATATCAAGTGTGCTTTTCTGTGTGGGTGATTGATGAAGAGGTGTATGTCAAACAACCACCTGGTTTGTAGATCCTAATCATCCTGATTATGTCTACAAGCTTGATAAGGCTCTTTATGGGCTACACCAAGCACCAAGAAAATGGTATGAGACTCTATCTCAGTATCTCTGCAAGAATGGATACAGAAGGGGTACCATAGATGGAACTCTCTTCATCAAAGGAGAGGGAAATGACTTAATGCTAGTTCAAGTGTATGTAGATGACATCATTTTTGGTTCAACTAATCCAAGGCTCTGCAAAGACTTTGAGAAGCTGATGAAGGAAAGATTTGAAATGAGTGCCATGGGGAACTCAATTTCTTTCTGGGAATTCAAGTGAAGCAAGTTGAAGATGGAATCTTCATAAGTCAGTCAAAGTATGTTCAGGACATACTCAAAAGATTCAACATGACTGATTGTAAGATTGCTAAGACACCCATAGCAAGAAATCACTCCCTTGGGCCTGATCTTGAGGGGGAGTGTGTGGATGAACACCTTTATAGGGCTATGATTACGTCACTTATGTATCTTACAGCTAGCAAGCCTGATATCATATTTGCCACATGTATTTGTGCAAGATATCAAGCCAACCCCAAAATGTCTCACCTTATCACTATCAAGAGAATTCTAAGAGACCTCAAAGGTGCCTCAACACTTGGTCTTTGGTATCCTAAGAATTCTGACTTCAATCTGTATGCATATACAGATAGTGATTATGGTGGTTGCAATATGACTGCAAAGTCTACATCTGAGGGTTGTCAGTTCCTTGGTGGAAGGTTTGTCTTATGGCAATGCAAGAAACAATCCCGTGTCTCTGCATCAACTGCTAAAGCTGAATACATTGCTGCTGTAAGCTGCTGTGCTCAAGTGCTTTGGATTCAGAATCAGATGCTTGACTATGGTTTAAACTTCAAGGAGACTCCCATTCACATAGACAACAACAGTGCTATCTCCATCACAGAGAATCCTGTGCATCTTTCAAGGACAAAACACATAAATATCAGGTATCATTTAATTAGAAATAACTTTGAAAAGGGATTAATTAAACTAGTTGAAGTTAACACAAATGAACATTATGCTGATCTGTTTACAAAAGCCTTTGATGAACGGAGATTTAAGTATCTTATATCAGCTATTGGGATGATTAACTTTGAGTAGCTTTTTCTTAAAACTAATTAATTTTATTTCTTAAAATCTGTGTGTCTAAGTTGTCTAGTCTATCACATTCATAAGCTCATGTTTTCTATGGATAAAACTTTTTGAAGAGTTTTCTTAGATTTTTGACAAATCTAGATCCTTCGAAAGATATGATTTTATCTTCGGAAGAAAATATACCTTCAACACAAATAATGTCTCAGTAAATTTTGCCTTCGGAAGAAATTTCTGAAATTTCTTCCGAAGCTTAAAACTCTCTTAGGCACTTATATGTTTTCAAGGACCATTTTTCTTCCGAAGGAAATTAACTCTCGAAAGCTTTGTTCTGTTGAACAAACCATCCAAGTCTAAATTCTCTTCCGAAGTAAATTTGTCAAAACTCTTCGGAAATTCTTCCAAAGTCATTTTGGCTTCGGAAGCTTTTTCATTGAAACTTCCAAAGACAATTTGCCTTCGAAAGCTTTTCAATTTCCAAGAAAACCACTTTTTGAGCAAAAAGCAAACTACTTTTTCAGAGGTGGGACCACCATTCGGATTTCAAAGTTTATCCTCTTTCGTTAACTTTGTCTCAAATCCTTTTCACATATAAACCCAATCGGTTCCCCTCTTTCTATCATCTTCATCTTTCCTCCAAACCTAAATTCCAAATTTCTCTATGCAACCGCCCTCGTTCATCTCTCCTTCACCTTTAAGCTTTCTCACAATGGCCAACCTTAACTGAAGAAATGACCCAGATTTCTCCATGCAATTACACAGGCAACACAATCAAGTTGCTCTGTTAAACTCTAAGAAAGATCCACATTTCTCAGAGATGTGATAATTCTTGGCTCTGTCAACTACTTCACCTCCCTTACCATTGATCCTACTCTGTATGAGGATCATTTGCTTGAATTTTGGAAGACCTGCCAAGAGGTCATTGTGGATGGGAGAAGGCACTGTCTGCCAAAGTGTAGGGGAGAATAGTCTTCATCACTCCGGCTATCATCAACAATCATCTTCAGCTGGGTGATGAAGAAGGTGAGGTGTTCTTCCCAAAAGAAGTTGTTAATCATTCTTTTGAGCAGATGGGCTATGAGGGAGATTTCTTTGTAAAGACCATCCGGAAAAGGAAGGTCTCACCTCAGTGGAAGTACCTACTTCATGTGGTTATCCATAACTTGTCCAACAAGCATGGAGGGTGGGCCTAGATTCCTGAAGATCTCTCCTTCATAGTGCATGGGATGGTTCAAGGAGACAAGTTCAGGTACTCTCAATTTGTTTATACTAATTGATTGCAAACTTGGACTCCTTAGAGTATTACATGTTTCCTAGATATGTTTAATACATTCTTAACTGTGAACTGGGCTCACAGTTGAGGGAAACTGGTAATATTCTTAAATTAGGACAGATGAAGCTCGGCATCTTTAAAATTTTGAGGAAGCCAACTGTTGGCTTCTCAGGGGTAGAAACAACCCTTGTCCCAAAAATGTTAGAGCTCATTGGTCAAGGTGACAACCTAGCAACACAGACTAGTGTTGAACCCACACCTTCTACATCTCAACCACCAAAACAAACACAAATCACCCTCACCTACAAAAGAAAACACAAACAAACCCCTGCTCAGGCTATTGAGTCTGTGCGGGCCCCCATATACTTACCTATAAAGGAGGAAGTGGATACTGGAGCTCCTACTTCTCCTAAGGAGCAAACCTCTCCCATTACTTCTAAGATCAGTGTTGAGGTTCCTCATGCTCAGCCTGATGAGCTCACAAGCTCAAATGCCATAAGCCTTCACTCTGAGTCTCAACACTCAAGTGAACAACCTTCAGGGATACAGCTACCATCCCCAGCCTTTAGACTTAAACCAACCTATTCCTAATCTTGACTTCTATACTGATGAAGACTTAGGTGTCAGTGAGTACCATGAGTCTCCCTACTACTCCACTCCTCAAAGAGAGATGAGTGCTCCTGAGTCACCTAGGTCTAGCCCACATCCGTCACCCATCACTGAGGTGGATACTTCTGAACCTGTTCAGGATATCCATATGGAAGAGGCTCTCACTTCAATAAGTGATTACATCATTCAGACCATGGCAACTCAGCTCATTGACACTTCAACTGAAGCTGCCACTGAGCAGAGGAAATCCAATAGCCAAGAACACCATGCTGGTGGTGAGGAAGAAGACCTTGGTCCAATTCTCTCATCCCCTAATGATTCTTCTGATGAAGATGAAGGGAATCTGAGACTAAAGGTGCAAAAACTGTCACAAACATGCACTTATCTAGTCTCCAAGGTTGTGATGAAGATGAAGGGAATCTGAGACTAAAGGTGCAAAAACTTTCACAAACATGCACTTATCTGAGACTAAATGAGTACCTTGCAACACAGGGTCAATGATCAGCAACTTGAGATATCTTATCTTAAGGAAAAACTAGCTGGGAGACCTTTAGGGGAGCTCAACCAGGAACACAAGAACCTGTGAATGTGATTGACCTAACTCTAAGCTCACCTATGCAAGAGGGTGATGCTACCAAAAAGGGGGAGAAAGTCATTACAGTCACAGAACCTGGGAGTTCTTCAGGGAGTATGGACATTGAGGACTCACCATCCTCACTTGCAATTGTGCGTACTTAGCAACTTTCTCAAGTTCACATTGATGTGGACAGTATAGACTCTGTCATTATGAGTCTCTTTGAGAAAGGCATTCCAAGAGCTATATCATCCCCATCAACTTCAAATCACATTATTGGGTGGAGGTATGATGCTGATAGAAGAGCTCTCATTCTTCAAAGAGTTCAAGATAGGAACACTGCAGAGTTCAGCCTTAGAAGAAGACTAAGGTAATCAGGCAATATCATCGGTCAACTGGATGTTGAGGCAGACCCTAAGATTTGATTCATAGGGGAACCTTGACTGAAGGCCCAGTGGTAGAACCTAAGAGCCATGTCTCACCATCAACTGCTATATAGGTTCATTCCCTTGATGAGACACCTACTGGTGAAGGTGCATCTCAACCTCTCTCTGGCCAGAGCTTGGAAGCTACACCAAGCAATGAAAGACAAAGCTCTCTCCACCCTGAGTCACAAAGGTCTATGAGTGATAAAGGGAAAAGAAAATTGACTTCTGAGGAGATTGAGGAGGAGGAGAGAGAGAGGAAAAGGAAGCTAAGGGGAGAAAGTTCATCTACTAGGTCTGCAAGACTCATGGAAAGTGCTATCAGGGCTGCCCTTAGACCAAATACTCAGGATGATGAGTTAAGGGCAGTCACGATCAACTACTTGCAGACCAGGAACCATGACATTGATAACATCATTTCCCTCCCCTTAGATGAGTTAAATGAACTGGCTGAGATGGAACTGTCAAAAGAGAGAAAGAGGATGAGGATGTAGAGTTACTTCTTAAAATCAAAGAAGAAAGAAGACAGAAAAGACTCTAAAGCATATGCCTACTCTCTCCCCAGTTCAAGAAAGTCATGAACAAGAGGATGTGGTTCCACAAGAACCTCAGGTCGACAAAGAGAAGGATAGGATCAACATGATAAACTACCTAAGTGCCATAGGCCTCTATCAGGCTAATACACTTCTTTCCTTACCCTTTGACTACATTGAGTTTGAGTACCTCAAACAACTTGAACTGATATAGTCAAGAAAGAAAGATCACCAAAAGAAAGTTAAGGGAAGAGGCAGTAAAGTCAAGAGCCATCATCAAGAAAAACATGAAAAAGTCTGCTGATAGGCAGAAGATGATGAGCTTCTTGAAGCTGTACGGATTCTCCGGAAGGAGACTTGGTCCTATGTCTCTGTCCACCATGGATGAGCACATCAAGGTAATCAAGCGAAGATTCAAAGAGGTGAACTTGCTGACTTACACTCCCCACCAAGTCAGGTCCCTCAGGAAGTGAAGATTAAAGTTGAAACATTTAAGACAACACAACCTGAATCTCCTGCTGAACCTCAGCAAGCTTCCACTTCTGATCCACAGCAGGGATCTGTCCCCTCTTAATCTGAACCTGTGAGAGAGGAAGACCCAACTGAGAAAGACAAAGAAAATCAATCAGGTGTTAGGCCAGTCTTCTCAGTTAAAAAATTCAAAGAGGAGAAAAAGGATGGTTTCCAAACCAAAGTCAAAGAAAAAGAAGAAAGAGACATCTAACTCCAGACCTTAGGATGAGTCAGAACATCCTGAGGATGTGCAACAAGAGGATGCTCCACCAACTCCAATATAAGCAGCTCCTCTAGCATCAGGAAGACCCATCTTTTCTTGGACATACACTATAAATCCAGAAAGATGGCATGTCATAAGAGATCAAGGTGTTGAAAATATCTACACATGGTATGACATGTTCAACCTGCCTTTACATGATCTCTTTGACATGAGAAGACACTATGAGAGTCTGAGTGATCCTGATCATCTTATGAAGAAGGGGATGGTCATCATCATAATGAGGACTGTTAACATCTGAAGTCTTCAAGTGCTTTGGTAGCATCAGCCTAGGGGGAGTTTGTAAGGTTTATTTGTAAGGATGATGCAACCCAAACACCCAAACTCTCTTCTGCATGCATGCACAAGTGTACTGAAGTGGAATGCTTCAGAAGTTTCACACATTGCCTTTGAAATTACTCTAAGTGTGAAATCTTGCAAATCCAAGACTAATATCTTCCGAAGCCAAAGATGAAGTATTCTGAAGTTTCAAAGACAAAGTCTTCTGAAGCCAACTATTGAAGACAGATTTCTTCTAAAGAATTTTTGATCACATGCTTTATCTGATGTACCTTTTACCTAAAGTTGGACCCCTTTCCGCTGCAACTCTGATAAGACACCAACTTTACATGAGTTGGTGAAAAGGTCCATGCTTTTGGTAACTGTACATTGATGTCTTGAGTCTATAACTTTCCATTTTATGTACTTTATCATTTTTGTAATATATTAGGATGTGAGTTATGGCATGTCATAGTCACTAGTCAAAAGGCAATCTGCCTTTTGACTCTACATTGATTTTGCTATCTAGATCATGTATCCAGCTGGCCTTCAAAGTATGGCCGGCTGTAGGTTGTAGTATAAGTATTTCTGGTTCTTGTGTCTTATTTGTAGAACTTTGGAAAACATTTGTAAGGAACTAGAGATCAATATACATCAACCTTGAAAACCAATTACTTGTGTTGTTCTTGTTCTATCTCATATACACTTGTGTTTCTTAGCTCTCAAAACTGATTTTCCCAGTTCCCTATTTGAATTGTTAAGTATTGTTCCACACTCTCCTCTTTGTGTTGTTGTGTTGTAAGTGCATACCCTTTAACAGTCCTGCACATTATCACATATCACAGATACTATTGATAGTTAATTCTTTAATTATTACCGGTTATCAGAACATCACATCCTGTTTTAGAAAATAGTTCAGAGGAACTCACATGTTTAACAGTTGTCCAATAGTCGATAATTGTTCCTCGTACAATATGATAATATCTCAATTCCTGATACAGTTAAGTAATCCTAGGTTAGGTAATGATACAACTAACTAATTATTATCATGATTGGATATTGGTTTATGCTACATTGTTTAAGCATGGGTGATTAGTCCATGCCTAACTAAGGGTAGGCTACCCAAAACCCACTCCCAACAATAACACTAAAGCCTAAATAATAATAATATAATAATAATAATAATAATAATAATAATAATAATAATAATAATAATATAGTAGTAGTAGTAGTAGTAGTAGTAGTAGTAGTAGTAGTAATAAAATAATAATAATAATAATAATAATAATTATTATTATTATTATTATTATTATTATTATACTAACACTACTAATAATAGTACTAAAATAAATAATGATTAATAATTAAATTGACATAAGTTTAAACGAGAAAATACCTTAAAACTATCTACGACAATTTGGTGTAGAGTCTTCCTACCCTGTTCCAACTCGAGCTCTAATAACGACTAATAAAAATATCCAATATAGTATTATAGGTTTGAGATTCTCTATACTAGAGTGTTCTCACTAAAAGAAACTGGTCTCTAAGTTCCTTATATGTACATCTATTTATAGAGATGAAGCGTACAACTGATTTCCTAAAACAGTAAATGTGGGATGAATTTTTGACATGCTTACTTGCCTGCTTCCTTGTTTCTAACTCAAGATGAGAATTTAAAATTCATTATTATTATATTGTTATATTTATTCAGTTTCTTCTTTGTTTTTCTCTGTTAGTGCTTCTTTAAAGCTTAACATTTTATCTTTATGTGTCTTTTTGTCTTTTGTAATAGTATAGGGACTAGTATTGTAATTAGTTAGTTCCTTTTTCTGTTTATTGGTAGTATATATAGCTTAGACATGTATAGGTTAGGAAGGCGAGAATCTGCTTCTTACACACTTTGTAATTGTCTTTGCTTTATATCAATAAACTCATTGAATTTTGTTGATATTGTGCTTTGATTTGATTACTTTGCTTGTGTTTTCATTGAATTGTTAACTAATATCATCACAGATCTATACTTTGATCCTATCAAATGGTATCAGAGCTGTTGGTTGACTGAATTGAGTTTTGTCGAACTTTGAAAACTCAAATTTCACTTGATTCTATGATTGATTAGCAATTCAATTGAAACATTGTGGTTTTCAGTTGTGTTTAATCATCATAAACATGAATTGAACCACAATTAGCAGTCAAATTCATCAAATTTCAGAGAATTAGTCGAAATTTGGTTCGAAAAGTGCTCAACTTTGTCGAACTGAAATTGGAAGATTCACTGATTTGTTGTTGATAATCAAAGAAATTGAAGAAAGAAGATTGTTAATCGACATTAAACCTACTTAATTGGAAGATCTCGATCCAATTCATCAAGTTTTGATTGATTTCAGAAAAATTGAGTTCGTTACATTCAATAAGAACATGATGAATGTGACGCATGAGGGTTGAGAATTACTGAAAATTGCCCAAGTGTTTAGACGTTTGACCACTGTTCAGACGGTTTATCACTGTGTAGGCGGTTTTCAAGCAGAGGGGGTTTACAACTGTTAAGGAGTTTTACTACTGTTTGAGCTCAAGTAATTCTTGACGGTTCATAACTGTTTAGACGCATCAGAACTGTTTTGATGGTTGGAACTGCCAGACGTCTGACAACTGTTCAGACGTATTGCAACTGTTCAGACGTTTCTGCTTTAGGCAGTTTTGAAAATTTTTCTAAGTCAATCCCTTAGACGGTTCTTGTTCAAACTCAGAAGTTTCTCAACTGTTGGGACGTTTCTTTACTGTTCAGGTGCATCTTCACTTAATACTTAGAAATTTTTTTTAAAAATCAAAAATTTAAAAATCAAAAAATTTAAAATCAACAAAAAAATATATAAAGATGGTGAAATCAGAAGACTCAGAATACAGAGTTCCTAAACTAAAAAAGAGCTGATTTCAAAAATTGGTCACTTAGATTAAAACACCATTTGAATTCCATTGACACTGATCTTTGGAAATCAATTGAAAAAGGACCATACATTCCAATAACCACTGATGGGCCTGACAACGGTTTTGTATATACTAAAGATTCTCAAGAACCCTACCCTGAAGATGGTTTACAAGGAGATGATTTCAAAAGAGTCAAGAATGATATCAAAGCATACTCCTTGATGTGTAAAGGACTACCTTTGGAAGTTCTTGCAAGGCTAGATGGATATCAGGCTAGATATACCATGTACAAAGCCTTAAAGACCATATATGAAAGAGGAAAAGAGATCCAAAACCTCAAGAAACAAAAGCTGAAAAGGCAGTTAGAACTATTTCAACATTTGTCTGTTGAAACAGTAAACCAGATGATGAACAGATTTGTTCAGCTTACTACTGAGATGTCAACAGCTGGAATCAAACCTGATCTTGAAGATCTAAATCTTAGACTACTCAATGCTTTACCCTCCTCATAGAAACAAATAGTAACTTTGCTAAAGCATATTGAGAAGTTCCCAATGGATTTAGATTTGCTTATTGCCAAGATAGAGTCTGTTGAAGATGCCAGACCAGTGGAGAACCAGTGTCATAGTCCCCATATATAAGAAAAAAGGAGATGTTCAAAGTTGCAAAAACTACAGGGGAATAAAGCTATTGAGTCACACGATGAAATTATGGGAAAGAGTTATTGACACGAGAATTAGACAGGAAACTCAGATAGCGTCAAACCAATTTGGATTTATGCAAGGACGCTCTACAACAGAAGCCATACACGCCATAAGGAGGATAATGGAGAAATACAGAGAAAAGAAAAGGGACCTACATATGGTATTCATCGACCTAGAAAGGCCTATGACAGTATTCCGCGTCAACTAATTTGGGAAAGTCTACGACTTAGAAGGGTACCAGAGAGGTATATCAAAATAATCAAGGATATGTATGATGGGGCAAAACGTGTGTGCGAGCCCCGATCGGAGACACGGACTCATTCACAGTGGAAGTGGGACTCCACCAAGGATCGGCACTGTGCCCATTTCTCTTCACAATAGTGTTGGATGAGATGACCAAGTCTATACGGCAGCCAGTTCCGTGGTGCATGCTCTTTGCGGATGATATTGTCTTAATATCAGAATCTAAAATGGTGCTGAACGACAGGCTAGAATAGTGGAGAGCAGCACTAGAGCACAAAGGTTTAAGGATAAGTCGCTCTAAGACAGAATACATGCATTGTAACTTTAGTGGTGAGGTGGAAGAGGACACTCAAATCAGTATTCAGGGTATGGCGGTCCCACAAACGTCTAAGTTCAAATACCTGGGCTTGTACCTACAGGAGGACGGAGAGATACATAGTGATGTAGCGCATCGTGTTCAAGCAGGATGGTGCAAGTGGAGAGCAGCATCAGGGATCCTATGTGATTAGAGGTTTCCAGCAAAACTAAAGGGAAAGCTATACCGAGTGGCAGTACGCCTAGCTATGTTATATGGAACAGACTGCTGGGCCATAAAGAAATCGCACGAGAAACAAATAGAGGTAGCGGAAATGCGAATGCTGAGGTGGATGTGTGGCAACACAAGACTGGATCGGATAAGAAACGAAGTGTTTCGACAGAAACTAGAAGTGGCTTGTATCGCAGATAAAATACGAGAGGGAAGATTAAGATGGTTTAGGCATGTCAAGAGGAGACCAATGGCGGCACCAGTTAGAGCAGTAGAGAACATCATATTAGAGGGTAGGAGGAGTAGAGGAAGACCTAGATTGACTTGGGATGAGGTAATTAGGCGAGATATGATACATTTGCACCTCTCTGAGCACATGATCGAGGATAGGAGTGAGTGGAGGCGTAGAATTAAAATTAAGGACTTTAGTGGGACCTATACGCAGGTAGGGTATTTGAAGTCTTCTTGTGAGGCATGATGTGTATGTAGTCCATATATGCCCTCTACCGGTGATTCTACCTGCTCCTATGATATATGTTTTTTTTCTTTCTCTAATTCTTAGTTGTTATATTTGTGTATGCTGTTTGATATATGTTGTATGATTTATTTTATGATGTCTTGCTATCGTTGGCTTTTGCTATCGAGTCGGGGTCTCTTTGGAAGCGGTCTCTCTACCTAACAAGATAGGAAAGACTCGCCTACACCTACCCTCCCCAGACCCTGCTCTTGAGTGGGATATACTGGGTTTGTTTGTTTGTTTGTTAGAGTCTGTTGAAATTGATGAAAGCTCAAGGAACAATGACAGAGCAACATCAATGTCACAATATCAGTTTGTTGCATCTCCTGCAAACACTATTGAAAATGCTTTCATGGCAAAGAGTGAGAAGGTTCCTGAAGAAGAAGGAGACTTATTTGTTGGAGCAGGATTCTTCACTGATTCATCATTCACTAGTGTTCCTGCTTATACCTCACAGTCTCATCCTCAATCTCCTCCTAAATCTCAGAGTTCAAATGTTCAAACAGAGACTCCATCAACTAACTCTGCTAAATCTAGCAAAGTTAAAGATGTTATAAACATCCTATTAGAGGATGAAGAGTCTAAAACTGCTTTCACTGCTTTTATGGCTAGTTTTCAAGCATATCAAGGTAGCCATTTAACTCAACTAGATCTTGTTTTGCAGGATTTGTTCGAGATGGATCCTGAAGATGTTGAAGAGATGGACTTAAATTGGCAGATGGTGATGATTGCATACAGAACACAAAAACACTCTTATGTCAATAGGAAGTACAACCCAGTGCTAACAAGACTGTTGGGTTTGACAAGTCAAAGTCAAGGTGTTTTAACTGCAATAGTTATGGACATTTCTCCAGAGAACGCAAAGCTCCAAGGAACAATGGAGGAAATGCTCAATGAAGTTCTGGCAATCAAAGGTTTCAACAAGCTCAGAAGACTTTCCAAAAGCCTTATCAAAGTCTTCCTATGCCTAAGCTTAAAGAGGAATCAAAATCAGCTAAAGAGCCCAAGAAAGCTCTTGTATTCATCATTAAAGATGGTTATGATTGGAGTGCATATGCTGAACAATTCACTAATGATCTAACCTCGAGTTTGTCTCTTGTTGCAGAAATTCAGGGGGAGGACTGGTCAGAGAATAGTGATCCAAAGGTGGAAGGTGAGAATGAAGAAGATAACTATGATTGGAGTGACAAATCTGATCCCAAGGAGGATACAGATGAAGTAGCTCTAATGGCACAATCTGATCAACCCAAGGTACGCCCGAGAAGACCTCTCAATACATGGTATGTGGATAGCGGGTGTAGCCGGCACATGACAGGCAATCCTGCCTTGTTACAAGATTTTAAGTTAAAGGATGGAACGCACGTCACTTTGTGGTGATGCTGGTGGCAAACTAACAGGAGAGGGAACAGTGTCAAATGGGATAATAAACTTTGACAAAGTCAACTTTGTTCACAGTTGAACTTTAGTCTTTTAAGTGTATCCCAAATATGTGATAAAGCATACTTTGTTCTATTTGATGATTCTTTCTGTTATGTGTTAAAGCCAGGTTTTCAGATAAGCAAGGATTGGGTAATTGTTAAAGCTGAAAGGGATAGAGATGTATACAAGCTGGATATGTCTCAAGTCGATCTTTCAACAAAAACACCTTGCCTAATTGCAAAAGCATCAAATGATGAAAGCCAGCTTTGGCATAGACGTCTCGGACATTCCAACTTTAAGAACATGAACAAGCTTGTAGCAGGAAATCATGTCATTGGACTTCCATCCAAGAAGTTTGCAACGACTGATCATTACTCAGCATGTTTGAAGGGAAAACAACACAGAGCGTCTTATAAGACCAAACTCATAAAATCAAATTCCAAACCTCTATAGATTTTGCACATGGACCTATTTGGACCAACAAATGTCAAGAGTATTGGAAGAAAATCATATTGTCTAGTTATCATTGATGACTATACAAGATTTTCATGGGTTTTCTTTTTACATGCTAAATCTAAAACGACTGAATTTCTAAAAGAATTTATCATTAAAGTTGAAGATCAACTAGAACACAAAGTAAAAATAATAAGAAGTGATAATAGAATAGAATTCAAAAATGCTAACATTGAAATGTTTTATGCAGAGAAAGGGATAGCTCATCAGTTCAGTGCTCCCAGAACTCCTTAACAAAATGGAGTTGTTGAAAGGAAAAATATAACACTGATTGAAGCTGCTCGTTCTATGTTAGCCGATGCAAAGATTCCTATCACTTTCTGGGATGAAGCTATATCAACTGCGTGTTTCATTCAGAATAGAACCTTAATTGTGAAAGATAAAATGAAAACTCCTTATGAGTTAATGTTTGGCAGGAAACCAAGTATAAATTTTCTAAAATCATGTGGTTGTCTAGAAATGAATCTTAATTCAAGTGATCAGTTAGGAAAATTTGAAGAAAAATCTAATAATGGATTTTCATTGGATACTCATCTGTTTCAAAAGCCTATCGAGTTTATAACTCTAGGACAAATATAATTCATGAAACATTCAACGTTAATTTTTTGGAAAATTCCTTTCCATTAGTTTTAAATGGTCCTGCTTGGTTGTTTGATTTAGATTCATTGTCAAACTCTCTTCAATCTAACTTGTTTAATCAATTGAACTTTCTTGATTCTACAGGTAAGAAGAGCTCTAGAAGAGATCTTGGATCTTTCAGTGAAGATTTGGATTCTGACGACCCAGATGATTCAAGCCCAGATTACCCATTCTTCTCATTTGTCAAGGATTCAATAATAAGATTCAATGATAATGTTCTAGCTAATCAAGCTTCAGATCATTCAGTTTCATATGATCAAGAAGGATCACTACCATTTCCTAATGATGGTAATGAGTTTGTGCAACCTGAGTCCGGAACATCATCCATCTCTAGTGATGCAGTTGATACTGGTAATTTTGATTACTTTATCAACTCACTGACTCAAGTTCCAAACTTCAATCTATATTCTTCTAACCTGCTGCACCAGCTCTCCAATTTGAATCAAACAAATCTGGATGTTAATGTTCAAAGTGATGAGATTCCAACATCTCGTATTCACAAGAACCATCCAACATCACAGACTATTGGTCTATTGAATGAGAGAACAACAAGGAGTAAATCAGAACAAGCAAACTTGTGCTTATACTCTTGTTTTCTTTCTCAAATTGTTCCTAAAAACGTTACCGAATCATTAAAGGACAATGGTTGGATTGAAGCAATGCAAGAAGAATTACTTCAATTCCGTAAACAAGAAATGTGGAATTTGGTGGAATTACCTGAAGGAGAAAATGCCATAGGCACTAAATGGTTGTTTAGAAATAAAACTGATGATCGAGGGATAGTTATAAGAAACAAGGCAAGACTAGTTGCACAAGGATACACACAGGAAGAAGGAATTAACTATGATGAAGTATTTGCTCCAGTTGCAAGACTCGAATCCATTCGTGTTTTCCTGGCTTATGCATAGTTCATGCAATTCAAGGTGTATCAAATGGATGTCAAAGTTCCATTCTTGTACGGTCCAATCACTGATGATGTGTATGTGAAGCAACCTCCGGGCTTTGAGGACGCAGAATTTCCACATCGAGTGTACAAGCTTAGCAAAGCTTTGTATGGACTTCATCAAGCACCTAGAATCTGGTATGAGACATTATCACAACACTTGATCCAACATGGATACACAAGAGGGAAAATCGATCCAACTTTATTCATAAAGAAGGATTATGATGATCTCTTATGTGTGCAAGTGTATGTTGATGATATCATATTTGGTTATACTAGTCCAAAACTGTGCAATGAATTTGAAGAAATCATGAAGTCTCGTTTCCAGATGAGTTCTATGGGAGAAATCAATTTCTTCCTTGGATTGCAAGTTCAACAATCTACAGATGGTATATTCATTAATCAAGAGAAGTTTGTTGACAAACTCTTGAAGGAATTCAAACTGCATGATTGTCAGTCCATAAGAACTCCAGCTGACGTAAACACCAAGATTGAGCCTGATCCTAAAGGAAAATCAGTAGACCAAACTCTATACAGATCTATGATTGGTTCTTTGATGTATCTTACTGTATCAAGACCAGACATAATGTATGTTGCTTGTGTCTGTGCCAGGAATCAATCAGACCCGAAAGAATCTCACTTAATTGCTGCCAAGAGGATATTCATGTATCTTAAAGGCAAACCAGCTTTAGGGCTTTGGTATCCTTACGAGGGTAACTTTGAGTTACATGGATATACAGATAGTGATTATGGTGGATGCTGCCAAGATAGAAAATCTACAACGGGTGGTTGTCAGTTCTTGGTCCCTGATTAGTCTCATGGCAATGTAAGAAACAAACAAATGTCTCTGTTTCAACTACAGAAACTGAGTACATAGCTGCATCAGCAGGATGTTCTCAAATCCTTTGGTTGCAAAACCAACTGCTGGATTATGGATTCAATTTTCTTAAAACACCCATTTACATTGATAACAATACTGCTATGTTCATTACAGCTAATCCAGTTCAACATTCTAAAACAAAACATATCAAAATTCGATATAATTTTCCCAGAGATAACTCTGAAAAAGGTTTAATCATTTGATTTAAATTGCAACTGAAAAACAGTTGGCAGATCTATTTACTAAAGCGTTCCTACCAGGAAGGTTTGAGTAATTAGTGGAGTCAATTGGCCTTATTAACCATGTGTAAACCTGGTTTCTAGGTTCTTAATTTAGTTCTTTGAATCTTAACATGATCAGAACCTCCTTAAACCAAAAGGTCTTCATAAGTGAACCTTTCAAAGTTAATTGTCTGATTGTTTTGTGTGTGTGTGTGTTTTCTTTTACAGAAAAACAAAATACAAAAGTAGAAAACTCAAAAATAAAAGATAAAACAATATAAAACAAAACTCCAGAAAAAGAGTCCTTTTTATTTGTCATTTCATTTTTAGGAATGAATCTGTTTTTGCAACACGTGAGAAATAATAGTACATTAGTGAGATCAGTTGCATACTTCACTCGCTAATAAAGTCTGACATGATTAGATATGATGTGTAGACAATATCATGCTAGTATACTAAAAAAGTAAATTCTTGTGATTAAACTAAATCTCTATGATTGTATGTGTATTCATCTAAGTACTTTGAGTTGTATTAGCTTATCAGATTGATTGCTTGTTAATTTACAACACTCACACCTGATGGTGATGTGACTAATCATAAGATCTGTTACAAGCATTATCTCACTTCTCTGTTATGAGTCATCATAGACCTGAAGTGCTGAGATATCCTCTGTTGTAAGTCATTACAGACCTGGATATTCTCCTTTGATGCAAAAGATGCCAATGTGCACAACCCATTCCAATGGATGGTTAGAGTTGATCAAATGGTTATCCATGATCATTCTTTATTACATTAAGTAACATGAGCTCTGGTTATGCATATTTGTTAGGTAATAAGTTGAGAATGTGTGCTTACCTGCATGTCTTGATGATAGTTGATCTCTCTAAGTCTTTGTATGAGTCACATCATGTCATATCTAACTCTACCCTAATCAATCCAAGAATTGAACAAGTAAGTGAGCTGATAAGTCTGTCAAAAAGACTCATTTTCTGTCCTTAGATCTTGTGTCTCCTTTGCTGTGATATCACTGACCTGGAACACACTTAATCAGGATTTATTCATTGTCTATGACTATTCACATTTTATTTTATTTTAATGTGCTGATCTTCACTGATATGATCTCACTGCAGATAATGATTCTATTGTAAATATTAGATTTTCATTCTGCTTTAATTTTGATTTTATGCATGTTTTTTGTGTGCAGGCAATTTAACAATGATAAGTGTGATCTTATTATGTTACCTTGGGAAACTTCTAAGTTTTTTCAAAACTTAAAAGTTTAAACTTAGAAGTTTAGGGGAAGTAATAAAAAGAAGAATTGTCTCAGAAAATCAAAATAAAAATGTTGAATGAAAGGATGATGCTTTATGTTCAAAGTATGTGTGTGTTGATAATGTAAAATTTTGATGATGATAAAATGAACCTATATAAATTGGCAAGTGGAAAAGCTTCTTTCAAATGTTGAAAACAAGAAAATTTGTTTATTTTGAGACTAAAATGTTGAATTGAAAGGATGATGCTTTATGTTCAAAGTATGTGTGTGTTGATAATGTAAAATTTTGATGATGATAAAATGAACCTATATAAATTGGCAAGTGGAAAAGCTTCTTTCAAATGTTGAAAACAAGAAAATTGTTTATTTTGAGACTAAAATGAAGGGAAAATTAATTTTGAAAATTTAAATTAAAATAAAAGGGGTTAAAAAGATATAAGTGAAAATTGAGGGTAAAAAATGTAATTTTGTGGGAAAAATTCAAAATCCTAAAAATTGTTTGAATATTAGTACATGAACAGTGCTAATACATCTAAACAGTGTTTGGATGAAAGATGTGAAAAAATGTGTTTTGAATATCATGCGTCTAAACAGTGACCATAAGTCCTTTTTAGGTGTATGAAGAGTTTTCAGAATTTGCACAAGTGTTTAGACGGTTCTCATGATCCCATGCGTCTGAACAGTTGTCAACCGTCTGAGAACTTAGGTAAATTAGTACAAGTGTTTAGACGGTTCTCATGATACCATGCGTCTGAACAGTTGTCAACCGTCTGAGAAATCAGTCAAATTTGGTAAGTGTTAGATGGCTCATCATTCTCATGCGTCTACACAGTACCAGACGGTTTGTGTAAAATGACCAAGTGTTGGACGCTTCTATAGATTCATGCGGCTGAACAGTTCTCATCGGCTGAATAGTTCAAAACCGTCTGAACAGTTCCCAAGCGGCTGAACAGTTGTCATGCGTCTAACCCCAAACGTCTAAAAACGCTCATCCGTCTTAAATTTTACACTTAGTATATAAAGAACACTTCTCATTTTTCCATTCATTCATAACTCACAGCCTCAAACACTTAAACTCTGTCGATCCATTTTCACCCATTTCATTCAAAATTGTCGATTGTTCTTGAAACATTCTTATTCAAAAGTTTATATCAGTGATTTACGAACATAAGTTCAATGTATAATCATCAAATTTCAAGTTTGAGACTCAAACTAGGTCAGACGGTTCTCGTCTGTTTGGACGTTTGAACCCTAAAAAGTTGAAAAGTTTTGAAAATGATGAATCAAACTGAACAAAAGACATGAAATTGATCACATATTTTGATGTATATTGAATTTCGAACAGTTTGACATTTGAAACTGGTGTTTTCATGAACATCGATTTCAGAGTGTTCATCTTCATTCAAACGAAGAAGATGAACAGTTTAAAAAAATTGAAAATATTTTTTTTAATAATTCATAAGAACCAAATTAAAATTTAACTTTGATCAATGTTAATTGAATTAATATGTTTTAAATCAATAATACAACAAAGTGTAATCAACATGATTTTGACAGAATTGCTATTAATTCTAGAAATTGATTAATTACACTTGATGATAAATAAAACCTAAGTGTTTTAAAACATAATAATTCATGTATATCAATTCAAAGTTTAACAATAATCAAATCATTTCAAATTCATCATCTTAACTAAACTTGTTTGTTTGTTTGTGCAGATGGCAAAATTAAAGTTTGAGCCAAAGCATAATGTGGCTGCATTCTTAGATGAGGATTGTAGAGAAGCCTCTGGTTATGAAGAAATGATCAGATTCTTGCTAAGGACTAGATATGTCTATGCAATGTGTGCTAGGCCAATGATTCATGCTAGACTAACTAAAAGATTCTGGAGAACAACCGAAGTTGAATTAGATGAGGCGGAAATAAAGTGGTGAGGGCTTTTATCACAAATGATAGAATGCTTGAAGTCTCAGAGCAAGCTATTCGTATAGCTCTTAGACTTGGAGAGA
Source organism: Flaveria linearis (assembly GCA_024085815.1). Classification (NCBI taxonomy): domain Eukaryota; kingdom Viridiplantae; phylum Streptophyta; class Magnoliopsida; order Asterales; family Asteraceae; genus Flaveria; species Flaveria linearis. Next base: position 29,314,164 of record CM044006.1, read on the forward strand.
ATGAAGCTGAAGATCTTGTTGAGTATACATTCAATGAATGTAGGGGAAGTATTTTTACAGATGGGTCATCCTGATCACTTCCCAAAGAAGCATTTCTATAAAGCAAGAGTGTATAATCACTGGAAACTATTATGCTATATCTTTCAGCAGTGCATGTCCAAGAGGAGTGATGGCTGAGATTCATTTCCTGTGGATATTGCATCTCCAACCATTGCTTTAGCCACCAACTGGAGATTTAATATGGCAAAATGGATCATGAATGGATTCATCTTTAATCTAGAAAGGGGAAGGAGACATAAATACTTGATGTATCCTAGATTCCTTCAGCTGCTGATTAATGAAGAGAATCCTGATCTTTATGTTGATGGTGTGGAAGGGGATAAATTGCCATTAGAGCACATGTCTGAAGTGGTTTATAAAAGACTTGCTGTCATTACAGGTGCTCCAAACATTCTAGTTTTTGACTACATTAGGAATGTTGCAATGGACAATGTAGACTGAAAGATTTGATCTGCCCAAGATACATATTAAATTGATGTGGCTAGTGTAATATGATCCAAGTCGGGTCATACCCAATAACAAGCTTGTCAAACACCAATAGATAATTTATTTGTGGATAAGATCAAACAAATAAATAATGACACCAATTTAGAAAATTGGATTTTCTAAATTATTACTTTTGTATATGAACATCATTAAATGTTAATTTGTTCATGAGGGATTACTTGTTCATTGTTTAAAATTAATTAAACTATGACAAATGACAATTTGTATGTGTTATAAAATTAAAGTGGGTTAATTTTATAAAAGGTGAAAGAAAGAGAATGGTTTTATAAAAGGTTTTATAAAAAAAAACTTTGAATATATGGGGGTCAAATGGAGGCTTACGGCTGCCCCATGTGTTTACTAGTGGGAATCTCTTTTGCATGTCCCAAGTACATGCATTAAGAAGACCTCTCTTTTCAAAACATTCTCCACACACCAAAAAAGGACAAGTTCTCTCATATCTCTCTTTCTCCTTCTCAAATTCACGGTTTTCTTAAAGAGAAGAAGCTGATTTTCAGCTTCATACAAACTGATTTCAGCTTCATACAACGGATTTTCAGCTTCACTAAGAAAGGTTCTTGGCTGAAGATTCACACAAGAAAGAGGGGAATACAAGGTGGTGTTCAAAGCCTAGCAAAGCAAGGTGTTTGAAGAGGCTTGGGTATGCTATCTTGAGAGCTTCTACCTTGAAGTTTAGCCACAAGAACTCATCTCTTTCACCTCCTAAATCACGAATTTTTGCAGCTACAAAGGTTGTAGTTCTTTCATCTTTTATTGTATGCATTGTATATGTAGATCCATGGCTTGGGGTTTTATAAAATGGGTTTTATAATCAGATCTTAACATGTTTTAAATCTTATATTCCGCTGCGTTTTTCATATAATCAAGATATATGAAGCTTTGATAAACATGTTAAACCCCATCAATGGCATCAAGAGCCACTTATACATATGCATACATGTATTACACCTTGTGTTTCATTTTGGACAGCACCAAACGTGAGTTTAGGGGCTGTTTTGGTGCCCCCTTTTGATGTTTTAAAGATACTATATTATGCATATTAGGATCTTTAAAACTCTAGTTTATAAGATAATTGTTTGCATGGACTAAACCCATTAGTTCTTGGTTTGTGTTGGCCAAAAACATGGGTTTAAGGGGCTGCCAAAAATCGACCTCTCATGTATGTTTGAATATGTTGTTGTTGATTATGCATAACAAAGCCTAGACCATTTGGATTGAATGATTGGTTGTCATGTTATATTCATTTGGGCATGTAATAATTTATTTTTGTTTCAAGTCTAGTCTTGTAATTTATTTATTCATATGGTTTGTAATAAATAGATTAGGAGTTTATCTTTACTAGAAAAATGTATTAGGATACATATCTTGTAAGGAAGCTCAAGATCAAGACTTGAAGAAAAGATGGACAAAGAGGATTCTTGAAGATATGGTTTCAAGTGGGAGTCTCTTTGGTCAACCATGTGTCATGATTCTAAACCCTTAGGATATGACCATTTGACACACTTGTTTTGGCTAAACAAGTGTGATCAACTTAGTATGCTTTGTTATGCATATATGACTTGTTTTGTTTATGTTTGGTTGAATGCATATGATGATGTTTGTTTTGAATATTTGGATGTGATTAACAAACCTCAACTAAAACAAACAATAAACAAGTAATTGGTTCTCAAATCATTAAGCATAAGTAGAATGGTTCTATAAAAGGAATTAATGATTTACAAAATAAAATGGGTTTTATTTAAAAGAACCAATAGGGTACCATATGGTTGAATGCATACAATCATATGGTACATAGACTTTTCTAAACAAGAATTGTCAAATTATAAATCCCTTTTGAAAAACAAGTTAAACACCATCCTTTTACACAACACTTAGGTTACTTGCTAACTCTTAGTGGGATAAAGGTCACCTAACCACTTTGAGGGAACTTGTAACTTGAGGTGAGAATACCATGTTTGTGGGATAAAGGTCACCTAACCACTTATATAGTAAACTCACACGTGTGTGTAAGTAGGACGACTTGATTTGTAAAATATATTGAATGGATCACCTAAAATATATTTTATAAAAGGTGTTGATGGGATAAACATGCCGTTATAAACATGAGATGTTCAAACGATCCCATACCACTAGAAGTTACAATAGGTTGTAATTGTCATTTATGACTACCTTGTTTATTTAAATAATGGGATAAAGGTCACCTAACCAATATTTAAATATAACGTTGGATTCTAAAATTTTATTTATTAATGATCTATGAGACATAAAGGGTATTGATAAATAAAATATAATTATATCAACGATTACTAATGGAACTTTGTAAAATCTTGTAGATGGCCGACAACAACAACACTAATAATGATGTACCAAACCAAAACAACCAATCCCTAAGGGCGATCCTTCAAAGGGATCGTCTAACACCTAACAATTTCATGGATTGGTACCGTAATTTGAGAATTGTTCTCAAACAAGAAAAGCGGGCCTACATCCTTGATGACCCCATCCCCGATGAACCTGACGAGGAAGATGTGGAAGCGTATAATGATTGGGTTAGATATGTGGAAGACTCCGTCCAAGTCTCTTGCCTAATGTTAGCAAGTATGACACCCGAACTCCAAAAGGAGTATGAACTCCATGCAGCTTATGACATGATCACTCAGTTGCGGGAAACGTTCCAGCAACAAGCTAGAGTGGAGCGCTACGAAACGGTTCAAGCGCTTAATGCATGTCGGATGGAGGAATCCCAATCAGTTTCATCTTATGTTCTTAAGATGAAAAGCCACATCGATCGCCTTGAAAGGCTGAACTGTCCCGTCTCAAAAGAGTTGGCCACGGATTTGATCCTTAATGGCCTAACTAAAAGGTTTGAGGCATTCGTCATGAACTACAACATGAACGGATGGGACAAGAGCATAAATGAACTTCATTCTATGCTCAAATCAGCTGAGGCGGGAATGGGTAAGAGGGTTTTACCCGTTCTCACCATAAGTGAAGGTGGGAAAAAGAGAAAGTCTCTACCCCCTCCTAAGGCAACTGTTGACAAAGGAAAGGGTCATGTTAGGGGAAAGGGAAAGATGGCTGTTAGGGCGCAACCTCCGAAGCCCAAGGAGAAGAAGCAAAAGGTTGCCGCGAACGACCCATGCTTCAAATGTGGTGAGATAGGGCATTGGATGAGAAATTGTCCAGTCTATCTCAAAGAGTTGAGAGAAAAGAGGGATGCAGGGCAAACCTCAGGTATAATTTACATGATACATGTTGAGCTGAATGTTATTTCTTCTAACACATGGGTATTAGATACCGGATGTGGAACTCACATTTGTAATTTGTTGCAGGGGTTCAGAAGAAATGAGCATTATGATAAAGGGGAAATAAGTCTCTTCATGGGCAATGGTGCAAAGGTTCATGTGGAAGCCCAAGGAGACTACATTTTGAAGCTTCCAAGTGGTTTGGAAGTTATTTTAAGTAATGTATTATATGCTCCTAGCTTGACTAGGAACATAATTTCTGTTTCCCGTTTAAGACAATATGGTTATGATTTCAAGTTTGTTGACAATGATATTCATGTTTCTTTAAATCATGTATTTATTTTAAAGCTATACCTTGTAATGGCATTTATGAATTGGTTCATGAAAACACAACATATGATAGCTCAATATACCAAGCAACCACCAAAAGACTCAAATTGGATTTGAGTGATACCTACCTTTGGCATTGTCGTCTTGGTCATATAAACAAGAAACGCATACAAACACTTCAAAAGAATGGTCTTTTAAAAACAAATGAATGTGATTCATTTGATGTATGTGAATCTTGTTTACAAGGAAAAATGACTAAGACACCCTTTAGTGGAACTAACGAAAGGGCAAAAGATTTATTAGGCATCATACATTCGGATGTATGTGGTCCTTTTAAGCCAATGACTAGGAATGGTGAAAGATACTTCATTACCTTTACCGACGATTATAGTCGCTATGGGTATGTATACTTAATAAGACACAAAGATGAAGCTTTTGAAATGTTCAAAATCTTCAAGAATGAAGTAGAAAATCAACTCAACAAATCAATTAAAGTTCTCCGTACCGATAGAGGCGGTGAATACCTAAGTGATGTTTTTCAAGATCATCTTAGGAGTTGTGGGATTGTCTCACAACTCACTCCACCTGGAACACGACAACATAATGGTGTGTCTGAGAGGAGGAATCGAACTCTATTAGATATGGTTCGATCTATGATGGCTAGAAGCACATTGCCTCTATCATTTTGGGGTTTCGCTTTGCTCTCCGCGGCCCGTATTTTGAATATGGCCCCAACCAAAAAGGTGGAAAAGACACCTTTTGAGATATGGTATGGAAGAGTTCCATCCCTATCATACTTAAGGGTTTGGGGTTGTGAAGCTTATGTTAAGACTCCCACCCCAAACAAATTGGATGTCCGATCCACCAAGTGTATCTTTGTTGGATATCCTAGAGATTCTATGGGATATTATTTCTATGATCCACTGGAACAAAAGGTGTTTGTTGCCAGAAAGGGTGAGTTCTTAGAAACAAAGTTCCTTATGGAAGGAACTGGCAGTAGAACAGTGGACCTTGAGGAGGATCAAGATTCACAACCCGATGCACGTTTGGTTGAAACTAGCACTCAACATGAATATGTTGAGAATGATCAAGGGGTTGATCAATACACACAAAGCGTTCGCAGAAGTGGTAGAACTAGTAATCCACCTGAAAGATACGGATTTTTCATGGATGGATGCTACGTGGTAGATTCAGATGAACCAACCACATATCATGATGCAGTGTCCAATTTGGATTATGACAAATGGCTTGAAGCCATGAACGTTGAGATGCAATCCATGTATGACAATCAAGTTTGGGAACTTGTCGTACCACCTCTTAATTCCAAAGTAGTTGGAAGTATGTGGGTTTTCAAGAAGAAAACCGATATGCATGGAAACTTGGATACTTACAAAGCTAGACTTGTAGCAAAGGGTTTCACTCAAACTCAAGGGGTTGATTATGATGAAACCTTCTCACCTATTGCAATGCTAAAGTCTATAAGGATACTGTTTGCCATAGCTGCTCATTATGATTATGAGATTTGGCAAATGGATGTCAAAACCGCTTTCCTAAATGGATATCTTGAGGAAGATGTCTATATGGTTCAGCCTGAAGGTTTTGTCGATCCAAAACATCCTGATAAAGTATGCAAGTTAAAGAAATCAATCTATGGATTGAAGCAAGCATCAAGAAGCTGGAATCACCGTTTTGATGAGGAGATAAAGAAATTGGCTTCATCAAAAACGCTGATGAGGCTTGTGTGTATAAGAAGGCTAGTGGGAGCATAATAACTTTCCTAGTATTGTATGTTGATGACATACTACTATTTGGAAATGACATACCAACCTTGGAAGGTGTAAAAGCCTGGCTTGGAAGTTGTTTTTCCATCAAGGATCTTGGTGAAGCTGCCTATATTCTGGGAATAAAGATCTATAGGGATAGATCAAGGCGGCTGATTGGTTTGAATCAAAGTGCATACATTGACAAAATCTTGAAAAGGTTCAAGATGGAAAACTCTAAGAAAGGTAGTGTACCTATTCAAAGAGGGACAATATTGAGTACGACTCAATGTCCAAGCTCAAAGGAGGAGCAAAATAGAATGAAGGCAATCCCATATGCATCTGCTATAGGATCCATCATGTATGCAATGATATGCACTAGACCAGACGTGTCATGCGCTTTAAGCATGACAAGTAGATACCAGCAAAATCCTGGTGATAGTCATTGGATGGCTGTCAAGAACATTCTGAAATACCTAAGGAGGACTAAGGATATGTTCTTGATCTACGGGTCTGGTGAAGAGGATCTCGTTGTAAGAGGTTACACGGACGCGAGTTTCCAAACCGATCGAGATGATTCACGATCTCAATCGGGGTACATCTTTATTCTGAATGGCGGAGCTGTTTCTTGGAAAAGCTCAAAGCAAGAAGTCGTAGCATTGTCCACTACAGAGTCTGAATACGTCGCCGCTTCAATGGCAGCACAGGAAGCTGCATGGCTGAAGAAATTCATAGCCGATCTAGGGGTAGTCCCCTCCATTCAGGATCCCCTAGAGATCTTTTGTGACAACGAGGGTGCGATTGCTCAAATCAAGGAACCTCGTGCTCATCAAAAGACTCGGCACATTGAACGGAGATTCAACTACATAAGGGATGAAGTTGAAAAAGGAAAGATATGTATTCGCAAAGTCCACACTGATAAAAACATTGCGGATCCACTCACAAAGCTCCTTGAAAGGGGAAAACATGAAGGCCATGCTTGTGCCATGGGACTTAGATATTCAAGTGACTGGGTTTGATGTTGTATTTTGTAGTTAGATATTAGAACTTATGTTATTTGACTTAATTATATGATAATTATTATCATTTATTCTTCTATTTTAGCATGTTTAAATCCGTGAATAAATAAGTTATTCTAAACGTCCGTAGTCGATCATACTTGTGGGAACAATTATGAATGTAAGACTATAATGAAATTGGATTGGTTGATATTCATAAGGTATGAATATAAAGCAAGAGGTTGCTACCAAGGTTCATTGATATCTATGGGATATAGATATTGGACTGACCCGCTCTCAATTATTTCTGCATGGAATCTTTGTGATTAGTCATAAGAGATATTGAGTAAAGGCGAATATCATTGTATCCTCAGACCTGAGATACATATTGGGTCTTGATATTCACCAAGTATTGTACTTTGACTTAGTACTTTGCTGTTCTGAAAAATTGGCAGTACATAAGGCTAAGTTCAGGTATGATATGAGGTGATTGTGAGAGACGTATGTAGTCAAGATGGAATTTGTTCCTCTTATTCGTTGAGAGTAAGATGTCTAAGGCCTATTAAAGTTAAATCATCAGAGAATGACAATTCTGTGTCTCTTGGATTTAACATGACATCTGCAACAAAAGGATAGATGATTGATTCACCTAAATCATATTCAAGTAAGGTACTTGGAAGGGATGATGTTATTGAATGGCACTTAGTCATATACATTAGGGGTAGCAAACCGTTGCTAGGCGTTATTTGCTGCTTGCATCAATTTTCTATGAATCTTGTGCAAGTGGGAGATTGAAAGATTTGATCTGCCCAAGATACATATTAAATTGATGTGGCTAGTGTAATATGATCCAAGTCGGGTCATACCCAATAACAAGCTTGTCAAACACCAATAGATAATTTATTTGTGGATAAGATCAAACAAATAAATAATGACACCAATTTAGAAAATTGGATTTTCTAAATTATTACTTTTGTATATGAACATCATTAAATGTTAATTTGTTCATGAGGGATTACTTGTTCATTGTTTAAAATTAATTAAACTATGACAAATGACAATTTGTATGTGTTATAAAATTAAAGTGGGTTAATTTTATAAAAGGTGAAAGAAAGAGAATGGTTTTATAAAAGGTTTTATAAAAAAAACTTTGAATATATGGGGGTCAAATGGAGGCTTACGGCTGCCCCATGTGTTTACTAGTGGGAATCTCTTTGCATGTCCCAAGTACATGCATTAAGAAGACCTCTCTTTTCAAAACATTCTCCACACACCAAAAAAGGACAAGTTCTCTCATATCTCTCTTTCTCCTTCTCAAATTCACGGTTTTCTTAAAGAGAAGAAGCTGATTTCAGCTTCATACAAACTGATTTCAGCTTCATACAAACGGATTTTCAGCTTCACTAAGAAAGGTTCTTGGCTGAAGATTCACACAAGAAAGAGGGGAATACAAGGTGGTGTTCAAAGCCTAGCAAAGCAAGGTGTTTGAAGAGGCTTGGGGTATGCTATCTTGAGAGCTTCTACCTTGAAGTTTAGCCACAAGAACTCATCTCTTTCACCTCCTAAATCACGAATTTTTGCAGCTACAAAGGTTGTAGTTCTTTCATCTTTTATTGTATGCATTGTATATGTAGATCCATGGCTTGGGGTTATTATAAAATGGGTTTTATAATCAGATCTTAACATGTTTTAAATCTTATATTCCGCTGCGTTTTTCATATAATCAAGATATATGAAGCTTTGATAAACATGTTAAACCCCATCATAGACATCAATCAACAACATTTCTATTTGACTGAAGATGAGCCTATAGATCCAAGTGATCTAATTAAAGATATTGTGGATGAGATGATTGATGATTCTGATGAAGAATATGATGATGAGGATGATGATGCTACTGAGAGCTCATCTGAAAGAGATGATGATAGTGATGATGATGATGATGATGACGGTGCTGATGGTGCTGCTAAATCACATCATTCAGTTAGCAGTGAGAGAACTGCTTCTGATCATGTTTCTGAGACCCATGACTTGGGTGAAGGAACATCTGCTGGTGTCATGAATGAGGAAACTTTAAATGAGGCACAAGATGAAGATTTAGATGTAGATGTGCTTGCTGAAACCACAATGCATTATGAAGATTCACAAAATCAAAAATTTGACTTTGATTTTATAGAAGCAATGCTTTCAGAGCCTGTGTTTCAAGGTATAGCTCAAGAAGAGACTGAAGATATACCAGTTACTACAGCATAAAATGTGTATATACAAACTAAAGACATCTTGGATGTGGATGAGCTTGAAAAGCTAAAAGATGAAAATATTGCTCAAGAGAAAATAATTAATGATTTGAAAGATGAAAAGGAAAAACTGAAAGAGATGAACATATCTCTTGAAAATGAAATGGAAATGTTGAAAGAAGAAAATGAAAAATTAAAGGAAGAAAATCAGAACAAGGATGAACAGATTGTGGTTTTTGCTAAAGACAAAGAATATGTAATCAAGAATTTTGAAGTGATGATAAGGGATTATGATCATCTTGAAGAGAAACATAAGAAATTACTTGAAGAATCTGAAAAATTGAAATAAGAATTGAGTAGATCAAAGGAATCACAAAAACCAAATTCTCCAGAAGTCATGATTGTTTCTGAAATGGTTCCTATTGATGTAGAAAAGATTGCTGAGATGGAGAAAGGTAAGAGAAAATTAGATGACACAGAAGCTACAGTTTTACCTGAGTATTCTACAAAAGTGCAAAGGATTGAAAAGGATGGTGAAGAAGAGATGCAAGTGTTGGGTTTGTTGGACCTTTAACATTGTTGTTTAACCATTTAAACAAGAAAAACGCAATGGAATAAGAGCTTAATATCATGTTTATAATCTGAAAATAAAGGTTCATAACTTTGTTTCAACAAACCCAAGAACATAGGATCGATTATATGTGTTTGAACTAGCTATCAAGAGGAAGAAACAACCAAAACAATACAAAAGATACAACCTTTGTAGAGCTGCAGAAAAACGTGAGATGGTTGAAGATGGAGCTGCTTTTGAATGGCCAAAACACCAAGGATAGGTGTCCTCAAGCTTCCATACCCACAAGCCTCCAACAAACACCCTTTTGCTAGGATTTCAACATCAAAAATCGAACCATAAGAGGGCTGAAATCCAAATTTCAGCTTTGATTTTTCTTCAAAAGGTAGAGAGAAAAATATGGTTCTTGATGGTTTGCATGTATGTGAGAGAGAGAAGAGAGAGTGTGTCTATTCCAAGATTACAAGTGTCAAGACAAAGTGAAAAGCCCCCGTTTTGAAAAGGGGCGGCCGAAATTAGAAGCAAGGGGTTTTCCCCCCTTTAAAATTTCTTGTCTTTTATTTATTTAACTAGCCATCTTGTTAAGTTATAAAATTAACCCTTTTAATTTTATAACTCATGCACACTTTGTGATTTTACTTAACAAATTTAAATAACATTACAAATAATACTCTTGAACAAAATATCCCTATAAGTTGTTCTATCTCATATGCAACTTATTTAGAAAACCCATTTTCTAAATTGGTGTCATTATTCAATTGCATGATCATATCATCAATTAAATATTTATTGGTGTTTGCTAAGCTTGTTATTGGGTATGACCCGACTTGGATCATGACGTACTAACCACATCAATGTTCTATGTGTCTTGGGCATAAAGAATCCAACAATCTCCCACTTGCACAAGATTCATAGAAGATTGATACAAGCAGCAAATACCGCCTAACAACGGTTTACTACCCTTAATACGCATTACTTAGAAGCCATTCAATAACATCATCCCCCTCAAGTATCCAACTTGAAATGATTTAGGTGAATCAATCATTTATCCTTTTGTTACAGATGTCATGTTAAATCCAAGGACACAGAATGACCATTCCTTGTTGATTTAACTTAATCAGGCCTTAGACATCTTGCTCTCAACGAATAAGAGGAACAAATTCCATCTTGACTACATACGTTTCTCACAATCACCTTATGTTATACCTAAACATAGCCTTATGTACTGACCATTATTTCAGAGCAGTGAAGAACTAGCTCAAGGTATAACACTTAGTGAATATCAAAACCCAATATGTATCTCAGGTCGGAGGATACCAAATGATATTCGCCTTTACTCAAATTTACTTATGATCAATCAATAAGATTCCATGTAGTAAGATTTAAGACGCGGGTCAGTCCAATATTCGTATCCCACGAATATCTATGAACCTTGGCAGCAACCAATTGCTCTATATTCATGCCTTATGAATATCCACCAATCCAAGTTCATAATAGTCTTACATTCATATTGTTCCCATAAATATGACTGACTACGGACATTTAGAATAATAAATATATTCATGGATGTAAACATGCTAAAAGGAATATAACTCAACATATCGTAAATATATAGATGAGTTAAATATTACAATTGTTCCATATTTTCAATATTAATACTAAACAGATCAATTCCAATCACTAGAATATCGAAGTCCCAAGGCACAAGTATGACTTTCATGCTTTGCCCTTTCAAGGATCTTTGTGAGTGGATCCGCAATGTTTTGATCAGTGTGAACTTTGCGAATACATATCTTTCCCTTTTCAACTCCATCCCTTATGTAGTTGAATCTCCGCTCATTGTGCATAATCTTTTTATGTGCACGGGGTTCCTTGATTTGAGCAATCGCACCCTCGTTATCACAAAAGATTTCTAAGGGGTCTTGAATGGTTGAGACCACCCTTAGATCGGTGATAAACTTCTTTATTCGTGCAGCTTCCCAAGCTACTAATGAGGCGACTATGTATTCTTATTCTATAGTGGACAATGCTACCCTACTCATAATGGAGACATACCCCAATTGTGATCGAGAATCATCTTGATCAGTTTGGAAACTCGCATCCGTGTAACCCTTTACAACGAGTTCCTCTTCATCAGATCCGTATATTAGAAACATATCCTTAGTCCTCCTAAGGTATTTCTATATACTTTTAATAGCCATCCAATGGCTATTACCTGGATTCTGCTGATATCTACTTGTCATGCTTAATGCGCATGACACGTCCGGTCTAGTGCATATCATCGCATACATGATGGATCCTATAGCAGACGCATATGGGATGTCCTTCATACGATCTTGCTCATCCTTTGAGCTTGGACATTGAGATGCACTCAATATTGTCCCTCTTTGAATAGGTACCATACCTTTCTTAGAGTTTTCCATCTTGAACCTTTTCAAGATTTTATCAATGTATGCATTTTGGTTTAGACTTATCAACCGCCTCGATCTATCCCTATAGATCTTTATTCCTAAAATATAGGCGGCTTCACCGAGATCTTTTATGGAAAAACAATTTCCAAGCCAGGTTTTAACACCTTCCATGGTTGGAATATCATTTCCAAATAGTAGTATGTCATTAACATACAATACTAAGAATGTGATTACACTCCCACTAGGCTTTTTATACACACAAGCCTCGTCAGCGTTCTTAATGAAACCAAATTTCTTGATCTCTTATCAAAACATTGATTCCAACTTCTCGATGCTTGTTTCCATCCATAGATTGATCTCTTTAACTTGCATACTTTATTAGGATGCTTTGGATCAACAAAACCTTCAGGCTGAACCATATGGACAGTCTCTTCGAGATGTCAATTAAGAAAAGGGGTTTTGACGTCCATTTGCCAAATCTCATAATCATAATGAGCAGCAATGGCAAACAATATCCTAATAGACTTTAGCATTGCCACAGGCAAGAAGGTTTCATCATAATCAACCTCTTGAGTTTGAGTGAAACCTTTTGCTACAAGTCTTGCCTTGTAAGTATCCAAGTTTCCATGCATATCTGCTTTCTTCTTGAAAACCCACTTGTGTCCAACCGGTTTGGAGTTGAGTGAAGGGTCAACCAGTTCCCAAACTTGGTTGTCATACATGGATTGCATCTCTACGTTCATGGAATCCAGCCATTTGTCACAATCAGAATTGGACATTGCTTCATGGTATGTAGTTAGCTCATCGGAGTCAACCACATAGCATCCATTCATGAAAAATCCATATCTTTCAGGTGGAATGCTAACTCTACCAGATCTGCGAACATTTTGTGTGTATTGATCAACCTCTTGATCATCATCAACAACCTCTTATTGATAGCTAGTGTCAACCAAACGTGTATCGGCTTGTGGATCTTGATCCTCATCAAATTCCACTGTTCTATACGTCATTCCTTCCATAAGGAACTTAGTTTCCAAGAACTCTGCCTTTCGAGCAATAAATACCTTTTGCTCTGTTGGATCAACGAAGTAGTATCCTATACGGTTTTTGGGATATCCAACAAATATACACTTAGTGGTTTGACTTTCAAATTTGTTTTGGTTGTTAAGCTTAACATAAGCATCACAACCCTATACTTTTAAATATGATAGCGATGGAACTCTTCCAGCTCATATTTCAAAAGGTCTCGAATCCACTTTCTTGGTTGGGGCCATATTCAAAATACGAGCCGTGGAGAGTAGTGCGAAACCCAAAATGATAGAGGTAGTGAGCTTATAGCCGTCATAGATCGAACCATATCCAATAGGGTTCGGTTTCTCCTTTCAGACATACCATTATGTTGTGGTGTTTCGGGAGGAGTAAGTTGTGAGACAATCCCACAACTTCTTAGATGATCCTGAAAAGCCTCACTGAGGTATTCACCTCCTCTATCTGAACGGAGAACTTTGATAGTTCTATAGAGTTGATTTTCTACTTTATTCTTAATATTTTGAACATTTCAAAAGCTTCATGTTTATGTGTCATCAAGTACACATAATCATAGTGACTGTAATCGCCAGTAAAGGTAATGAAGTATCTTTCACCATTCCTTGTCATTGTCTTACAAAGACCACATACATCCGAATGTATGACTCCTAATAAGTCTTTTGCCCTCTCGTTAGTACCACTAAAGGGCGACTTCGTCATCTTACCTTGTAAACAAGATTCACACTTATCAAATGAACCATTTTTTATTTGTTTTCAAAAGACCATTCTTTTTGAAGTGTTTGAATCTGATTCTTGTTTATGTTACCAAGAAGACAATGCCAAAGATAAGAATCACTTAAACTCATTTTAAGTTTCTTGGTGCTTGATTGGTATAATGTGTTATTATAGGATGAATCATCATGAACCAATTCATAAATACCATTAAAAGGCATAGCCCTGAAATGGAATACATCATCCATATTAACATAAATACCATAGTTTACAAACTTTAAATCATAACCATATTGTTTTAAAAGGGAAACTAGGAGCATACAAAATGTTTTTAAGAACAACTTCCAAACCATTTGAAAGTTTCAAAGCATAGTCTCCTTGGGCTTCGACATCAACTTTTGCTCCGTTGCCCATGTAGAGACTTGTGTCTCCCTTCTTAAAGTGCTTATTTCTTTTGAACCCCTACAACAGATTACAGATGTGAGTTCCACACCCGGTATCAAATACCCATGTGTTTAAAGAAATAACATTTAAGTCAATATGGATCATGAAAGTTGTACCTGAGGTCTGCCCAGCATCCCTCTTGTTTCTCAACTCTTTGAGATAGGTTGGACAATTCCTTTTCAAATGTCCTATCTCACCACACTCAAAGCATGGATCGTTTTCCGTTATCTTAGGCTTCATAAGCTTAGGTTTTGGAGCTTCCGCTTTAACCTTCCCTTTCCCTTTGCGTTTGATGTGTCCCTTTCCTTTGGCAACATTTGCCTTGGGATCGGGGAATGGCCATTTCCTATTGCCTCCCTCATTGATCGAGAGAACAGGTAGAACCTTTCTACCCATCCCCTCCTTAACTATTTGGGTATTGCGTGAAGCTCACCAATGCTCTTGTCCCATCCGTTTATATTGTAATTCATTATGAATGTCTCAAACCTTTTAGTTAGGCCATTAAGGATCAAATCCGTGGCCAACTCCTTTGAGACAGGCCAGTTAAGCCTCTCGAGGCGATCAATGTGGCTTTTCATCTTAAGTACATAAGATGATACCGATTGGGTTTCTTCCATGTGACACGCATGAAGCGCTCGAACCATTTCGAAGCGCTCTACCCTAGCTTGTTGAAGGAACATTTCCTTCAATTGGGTAATCATGTCATATGCCCCATAATGCTCCAAGTCCTTTGGAGTTCGGGAATCATAGTTCCCAACATGAGGCAGGATACCTGCATGGAATCCTTAGTATACTGAAGCCAATCGTTATAGGCCTCAACATCCTCGGGTCGGGTTGGTCAGGAATAGGATCGTCAAGGACATAGGCCCTTTTCTCTTGCTTGAGAACAATTCTCAAGTTTCGAAACAGTCCATAAAGTTGGTATGGTTCAGAGGATCCCTCTCTATAATAGATCTCAGTGATAGGGAAAGGACGATCGGGTGGTAGCGTTTATAGTTTGCGGTCATCATTACATTAATTGACAAAGTTAATTTTAGTATTTCTGATAAATTATTTTAATTGTTAATACCCTTAAATGTCTCATAGACAATTAACAATTATAATCTATGCAGGACCGGGTGAAGGGTTAGCACTTAAACACAACAACACAACGAGGAGAGTGTATTAGAACACTTAACAGATCAAATGGGGAACCGGTTATGATGATGCTAAGAACACACGAGTAACTTCAGAAAGAATAGATAACAACACAAGTGGTTGGTTTTCAAGGATGTTGTATATTGCTTCTCAAATTCAAGTTACAAGTATTCAGCATGCATACATTACAAGACTTTGAGATACTATATAATACAACCTACAGACGGTCATACTTTAAAGGCCAGCTGGATACACGAATTAGACAACACAATCCATGTAGAGTCAAAAGGCAGATTTGCCTTTGGCTAGTGACTATGACATGCCATAGCTCACATCCTAATATATTACAAAAAGGATAAAGGTACATAAAGTAGAAAGGTTTGACCCAAGACCTCAATGTACAGTTTTCCTAAAGCATGGACCTTTTCACCAACTCATATAAGTTGGTGACCAACCAGAGTGGGCAGCGGTAAAGTGGTTCAGCTTTGCAGAAAAAGTACATCAGATAAAGCATGTATGATAAAAGTCTTCGGAAGAATCAATCTTGGTTTCTAGGCTTCAGCAGACTTTGTCTTGAAGCTAAGAAAGACTTCATTTTTGGCTTTTGAAGATATTGGTCTTGGCTATGAAAGATTTTACACTTGAAATGTTTCTGAATTGGTGTAAAACTTTCGTAGCAATACTACTTCATGTTCTGTGCAGCATGCAGGAAGACTTGATCATTTCATAGAACTACTGAAAGAAGAACTGTCATAACTACTGAAGAATACTTCTTCAGTTGTTGTGATAACTACTGAAGAATACTTCTTCAGTTGTTGTGATAACTACTGAAGAAGGATCATCACAACTACTGAAGAATACTTCTTCAGCTGTTGTGATAACTGCTGAAGAATACTTCTTCAGTTGTTGTGATAACTACTGAAGAAGGATCATCACAACTACTGAAGAATACTTCTTCAGTTGTTGTGACAACTACTAAAAACTGTCTTCAGACTTTGTCTTCAGACTTTGTCTTCAGTTGATATCTTCAGCTGATGCCTTCAGCTGTTACCTTCAGCTGTTGTCTTCAGCTGATGTCTTCAGCTGTTACCTTCAGCTGTTGTCTTCAGCTGTTAACTTTGGTAGATGTCTTCAGTTGTTAACTTCAGTAGATGTCTTCAGCTGTTAACTTCAGTTGTCTTCAGCTGTTACCTTCAGCTGTTAACTTCAGTTGTTATGATCAGTAGATGGTTTCAAGAGTGTTTTGGCTGCATCAGACTTCTAGGAATCCTTACAAACTCGCCTAGGCTGATGCTACCAAAACACTTGAGGATAATCAGCAGCTCACTGTCTTCCTGATGCAAGAGGAGCCATTTGAATTGGAGATGATTTGGCTCTCTCTTCTTGCACTTCCTTAGGATGTTCTGATTCATCCTGAGGATCAGAGGAGGTTGATTTTGACTTCTTCTTCTTCTTTACATCAGATTTAGAAGTCATCCTCTTCTTCCTCTTTGCAGTCTTTAACTGAGAAGACTGGCCTGCAGCATCTTGTAGATTAGTTGTGTCTTCCTCAGTTGGGTGTTCCTCCCTCACAGGTTCAGAAGGAGAGGGAGTTTGACCCTGTTGTGGGTTAGATGTTAAGGCTGGCATTTGACCTTGCTGTTGATCAATAGTTGAAGAGGCTGGCCTTTGACCCTGCTGTGGATTAGAAGATGAAGCTGGAGGTTCTTGTTTGAGTTGTCTTTTGTTGTTCAAACTTAACCTCTACTTGAGGTAGAGCTTGACTTGGAGGAGTGTGCAAGTCAGCAAGCTCTCCACTCTTGATCTTCTGCTTGATCACCCTAATATGCTCATCCATATAGATAGAGACATAGGGCCAAGTCTCCTTCCAGAGAATCCATACAGCTTCAAGAAGCTCATCATTCTTTGTCTATCATCAGATTTTTCAAGTTTTCTGAATGAGAGCTCTTGACTTAGCAGCTTCTTCCCTTGTTTTCTTCTTTGTTAACTTCTGCTTTTTGAGTACTTGAAGTTCAAGTTGTTTGAGATACTCAAACTCAATGTACTCAAAGGATAAAGGAAGAAGTGCTTCTGCCTGGTAGAAGCCTGTGGCACTTAGGTAGTCTATCATTCTTTGTTTATCTGTTTCTTTATCTACCTGAGGTTCTTGTGTAGCAGCCACAGCCTCTTGCACAGGACTTACTTGAACTGGCGAGAGAGTAGGAATATGCTTGTATAATCTTTGTTGTCTTTTCTTCTCTTTGATCTCAAGAAGAATTCTTGCATCTTCAGCTTTCTTCCTTTCTCTTGACATTTCCATATCAGCCAGATCATTTAATTCCTCTAAGGGGAGAGATATAATCTCATCTATGTCATAGTTCCTGGTCTGTAAGTAAGTAATCCTGACTGCCCTCAACTCATCATTTTGAGTGTTTGGTCTGTGAGCAGCCCTGATTGCAGCTTGCATGAAGCTTGAAGACCCAGTGGAACTTACTCCCCTTAGCTTCCTCTTTCTCTCTCTTTCCTCCTCCTCAATCTCCTCAGGGGTTAGAACCCTTTTCCCTTTGTCACCCACAGACCTTTGTGACACAGGGTGGAGAGAGCTTTGGCCTTCATTACTTGGTGTATCATCCAAACTCTGGCCAGAGAGAGACTGTGATATACCTTCACCAGCAGGTGTTTCACTAAGGGGTTGAGTTGCTGAAGTAGTTTTTGTGGTGACAGGTGTTTCAATTTCTGTCACTTCATCAGTTGACTGTAAGACAGGACTTTCAGGCTCTATCACTGGGCCTTCAGTCAAGGTTTTCCCTTTGAAGCTAATCTCAGGGTCTGCCTCAACATCTAGTTGACTAATGATATTACCTGATTGCCTTGGTCTATCTTCTTCAGCTTCTTGCCTTGATACACCCTCCCCAAAAAGACTTTGAAACAAGCAGTCTAGGATGTTCACATCAATATGAACTTGAGGAGGTTGCTAAGTAGGAACAATTACAAGAGAGGATGGTGAGTCCTCAATGTCCATGCTCCTTGAAGAACTCCCAGGTTCTATGATTGCAGTGACTTTCTCCCCCTTTTTGGTAGCATCACCTTCTTGTATAGGTGAGCTAGGAGTTAGGTCAGCCACATCCTCAGGTTCTTGTGTTCCTGGTTGAGCTCTTCTTAAAGGTCTCTCAGCTAGTTTTTCCTTAAGATAAGATATCTTAAGTTGCTGATCATTGACCCTATTTTATAAGGTAGTCACTTGAAATTCAAGATGACTAACCTTTGAGACTAAGTGAGTGCATGTTTGTGTCAGTTGTTGCACTTTTGGTCTCAGCTTCCCCTCATCTTTATCAGAAGAATCATGGGGGGATGAGAGAATTGGACCTAGATCCTCACTCTCATCACCAGCATGGGGTTCTTGGCTGCTAGATTTCCTCTGCTCATTGACAGCCTCAGATCAAGTGTCAATGGGTTGAGTTGCCATGGTTGAGGTCTTAATGATGTAATCACTTGCAAAAGTGAGAGCCTCTTCCATATGGATCCCCTGAACAAGTTCAGAAGGACCCGCCTCAGTAATGGGTGACTGATGTGGGATAGACATAGGTAATTCAGAAGCACTCCTCTTTCTTTGAGTAGGGGAGGGATAGAGAGATTCATGATGCTTACTAAAACCTAAGTCCTCATCAGTATAGAATTCAAGGTTGGAAATTTGGGTATTTAAGTCAAAAGGCTGGGGATGGTAACTGTCCCCTGAAGGTTTTTCACTTGAGTGTTAAGACTCAGAGTGAAGGCTTAAGGCATTTTGGCTTATGAGCTCATCAGGCTAATCATGAGGAACATCAGCACTGATTCTTGAAGAGATGGGAGTGGTTTGCTCCTTAGGAGAAGTGGGAGCTCTAGTATCCACTTCTTCCTGTATGGGTGAGTATATGGGGACCTGCACAGACTCAATAGCTTGAGCAGGGGTTCGTTTGGATTTTCTTTGGTAGGTGAGGATGATTTGAGGTTGTTTTGGTGGTTGAGATGTAAAAGGTGTGGGTTCAACACTAGCTTGTGTTGCTAGGTTGTCACCTTGAGCAATGAGCTCTAACATTTTGGAGACCATGGCTATTTCTACCCCTGAGAAGCCTACAATTGGCTTCTTCATAATCTTAAAGATGCCTGGCTTCATCTGTCCCAATTTAAGAATAGTATTTGTTTCCCTCAACTGTGATCCAAGTTCATAGTTGAGAATGTGTTGAACATATCTAGGAAACACATAGTATTCTAAAGAGTCCAAGTTAGCAAGCAAGTTTGTGTAAACAAGTTGTGAGTACCTGAACTTGACCCTTGTACCATTCCATGAACTATAAAGGAGAGATCCTCAGGAATCTGGTCCCACCCACCATGCTTTTTGGACAAGCTGTGAATCACTACATGGAGTAGGTATTTCCACTGGAATGAGACCTTCCCTTTCCTAAAGGTCTTTACAGAGAAATCTCCCTCATAGCCCATCTGCTCAAAGGAATATTTGACAGCTTCCTTTGGGAAAGACAGTTCACCTTCTTCATCATCCAGCTGAAGATGGGTTTTGATGATGGCTGGAGTGATAAACACTGTCCTCCCCTGCACTGTGGCAGACAATGCCTTCTCCCATCACCTCTTGACATGTCCTCCAAAAGTCAAGCAGGTGATCCTCATAAAGAATAGGATCAATGGTGAGTGAGGTGTAGTAGTTGGATAGAGCAAGAAAACAGCAAATCTCTAAGAAACTATCATCTTTCTCAGAGTGCAACAAGGCAACTTGATTGTGCTGCCTATGGAATTGCATGGAGAAATTTGGGTTGTTTCTGTTGGAATGTTGGCCATTTTGAAAAGGTTAAGGATGAAAAGCAAAAGTGATTTTAGAGAAATTTGGTTTAAGGTATGGGTGAATTTTGGAGTAGGTAGAGGAAAGAGGTGTAACCTTTGGATATGTGTATGAATTTGGATTTGAGACAAAGTTAATAAAAAAGGATAAACTTTGAATCCATTGTGTTGGTCCCACCTCTAAAAAGTAGTTGTTTTTTGCCCAAAAAGTAGTTTTCTTGGAATTCTAAGAAATCTTCCAAAGATAATTTAACTTCAGAAGTTTTGACCATGAAGGATATTTTGCTTCGGAAGTTTTAACCAGAAAGCTTCCGAAGGCAAATTTTGCCTCCAAAAATATTTCAAAGATTTTGAAGAATTTTGCAACTTGTGTAAAATTCTAAAAAATCTAAGGAATATCCTAAAAGAATTTTCTTCCAAAGAGAAACTGGGGCTTATTATGGTGATAGAATAGACAACATAGAACACATATAGTTTTAGAAATAATATGATTAAGTTTTAAGAAAAGCTATTCAAAGTTGATCATCCCAATAGCTGATATAAGATATTTAAATCTCTGTTCATCAAAAGCTTTTGTGAAGATCAGCATATGTTCATCTGTATGAACTTTGATTAGTTTGATTAATCCCTTTTCAAAATTATCTCTAATCAGATGATACCTGATGTTGATATGCTTAGTTCTTGAGTGCTGCACTGGATTTTCTGTGATTGAGATAGCACTGTTGTTGTCTATATGAATGGGAGTCTCTTTGAAGTTGAATCCATAGTCTAGCATCTGATTTTGAATCCAAAGCACTTGAGCACAGCAGCTTGCAGCAGCAATGTATTCAGCCTCAGCAGTTGATGCAGATACACAGGATTGTTTCTTGCATTGCCAAGAGACTATCCTTCCACCAAGAAATTGACATCCCCCTGATGTAGACTTTGCAGTCATATTGCATCCACCATAATCACTATCTGTATATGCATACAGATTGAAGTCAGAATTTTTAGGATACCAAAGGCCAAGAGATGGGGCTCCTTTAAGGTATCTTAGAATTCTTTTGACAGTGATTAGGTGTGACATCTTGGGGTTGGCCTGATATCTTGCACAGATGCAAGTGGCAAACATAATATCTGGCCTGCTAGCTGTAAGATACATAAGAGACCCAATCATAGCCCTGTAGAGATGTTCATCAACACACTCCCCCTCAAGATCAGGTCCAAGGGAGTGGTTTCTAGCTATGGGTGTCTTAGCAACCTTACATTCAGTCATGTTGAACCTTTTAAGTATGTCTTGCACATACTTTGACTGATTTATGAAGATACCATTGTCAACCTGCTTCACTTGAATCCCTAGAAAGAAATTGAGTTCCCCCATGGCACTCATTTCAAATCTATCCTTCATCAGCTTCTCAAAGTCTTTGCAGAGCTTTGGATTAGTTGACCCAAAGATGATATCATCTACATATACTTGAACTAGCATTATGTCATCTCTTGTTCCTTTGATGAAGAGAGTTCCATCAATGGTACCCCTTTTGTAGCCATGCTGACAGAGATATGAGATAGAGTCTCATATCACTTTCTTGGTGCCTGATGTAGCCCATAGAGAGCTTTGTCAAGCTTGCAGACATAATTAGGATGATCAGGATCTGCAAATCCAGGTGGTTGTTTGACATACACCTCTTCATCAATCACTCCATAAAGAAAAGCACACTTGATATCAAGTTGATAGACCTTGAAGTTCTTGGATGCAGTAAAAGCTAGGAATATCCTAACAGCTTCAAGTCTTGCTACTGGAGCAAAGACATCAGTGTAATCAATTCCTTCTTCTTGAGTATATCCTTGAACAACTAGTCTAGCCTTGTTCTTGATGACAAGTCCTCTATCATCCTTCTTATTCCTGAAAACCCATTTGGTACCTATGGTAGTCTTCCCATGAGGAAGAGGACATAGATTCCAAACCTTTTGTCTCTTGAATTGAAGCAACTCCTCTTGCATAGCTTCAACCCAACTTCCATCCTTTAGAGCTTCATCAATCTTCTTTGGCTCTATTTGGGATAAGAAACAAGAGTGAAGACAGATATTTGCATTATGAGACTATCCACTTGTTCTTACACCAGTACCAACATCTCCAATGATGTTTGTAGTGGGATGAGACTTGTGGATCCTTAGTTGAGGGATCACAGCAAGTGTTTAGACAGATCCAAATTGGAGAAATTCTGATCTGGCAAGGAGGATTCACCCTCTACAGCAGCACACTTATCAAGATTAACTTGATCCAATGAGTGTGTAACATCATTGAGATTTTCTTCAATGTGATGGTTCTCAGCATCAAGGAATTCTTGATCACTGTCACCACCACCATGTTCTCCAAAAGTTCCTACATTTGAGTTCTGTGCCTCAAAACTGGAAGATGAAGGCAACTCAGATGTATCAGCAGGATTTGTCATTGATGTGCTGGTAGAAGCTTCATTTGCAGGATTAGTTACCACTGGAGCTAAAGATATGTTGCTTGAAGATCTTCTCAGCTCAATTCTTGGATCAGGATCACCTGTAGGTAATATATATGTGGTTCCTGAAACATGCTCACAAGATTTGTTAAAACAGTTGGTAACTAAATCAAGATCAAACAGCCAATCCGGACCAGAACCTTTCACACTGGGTGTGTGTTCAATGAAAGTCACATTGGCTGACTCCTCAACTACTCTAGTTCTGAGATTGTATACTCTATAAGCTTTAGCTTGAGAAGAGTATCCAATGAAGTGTCCATCATCTGATTTCTCAGCAAACTTGGCTATATGATCTTTGGTATTCAAGATGGTGCAAGGACATCCAAAAGACCTGAGAAAACCAATGAAAGGTTTCCTCTTGTACCAAAGTTCATAAGGAGTCTTACCATGTGTCTTAACTACTAAAACTCTGTTCTGCACATAGCAGGCAGTGTTGACTGCCTTCCCAGAAGGTGATGGGCAGTTTAGAGTCAGACAACATAGTTCTTGCAGCTTCAATTAGTGTCCTGTTTCTCCTCTCAGCAACTCCATTTTGCTGAGGGGTCCTGGGAGCACTATATTGTCTTGTAATACCCTTTTCATCACAAATGTATCAAGTGTTTGATTCTTGAACTCAGTTCCTTGATCACATCTTATGGTTTTGACCTTGTGATCACATTGATTCTCAATTTTAAGATGAAATTCTTCAGAATCTCAGGGGTCTCATCCTTAGTTCTAAGGAAGAATACCCATGTGAATCTTGTAAAGTCATCTGTGATCACCAAACAGTAAAAGGTCCTTCCTAAACTCATTACATTGGTGGGGACAAAGAGATCCATATGTAACAAGTGTAAGGGTGTAGTGATGGAATTTCTTTCCTTAGGCTTGTGAGATACCTTGTGTTGCTTCCCTTTCAGGCATGCAACACAATGATCATCACTTGTAAACTCTCTTTTGGTATTCCAGTTACCAAATCATTCTTAATCAATTTATTCATGTTCTTAAAGTTTACATGGCAAATTCTTTTATGCCAAAGGAAAGATTCATCACTATTTGCTTTAGATAGAAAGCATGAAACTTCTCCTGATGGAGATGTTTCTTGCAAATCATCTTGTACATGTTCCCTTTCCTGGTGGCTCTGAGTAGGATGTGCTCATGAGGAATGACCACCCCGGGCTTGAGAACAATGCACTCATGCTCAGTAAATAGCATGTTATGACTCTGATCACAGAATTGTGATACACTCAAAAGATTGTATCCAAGCTCCTTGACAAAGTTTACCTTGTCAATGCTGAGCTTACCATTTGTGACCTTGCCCCTTCCAGTAATGTAACCACCTGCATCTCCTCCAAAAGCAACTGGCCCTCCATCAATTCTTTCAAACTTCTGGAGTAGTGACCTATTGCCTGTCATGTGCCTGGAACAACCACTGTCAATGATCCACACATTTTGTTTGTCTGTAGCGGTTCCTGCACAAAGAGATAGCTAGTTACATTTGGAAACCCAAGCCTCATTGGTCTTGGGCTCATTTAAAACAGTTGAAGACAATGCAACAGTAATAGATCCAATGGTTGTGCTTTGAGGATCTTGAGCTGTTGTTGATGAAGAACCTTCAGTCTTTTGGTCTTTCTTTGACTTCCACACCACCTTTTGAAGTTTAGACTTGACCTTCAATACTTCAGAAGCTTTTAAGACTTCAGAAGTTTTGATGACTGGTCCTTCGGAAGATCTTGCCTTTACTGCAGCAGGCTTCAGTACTTCAGAAGCATTCTTTCTTGAGACCAAATTTTCTTCCGAAGGCAGTTTTCCACTTGCTTCTTCTTCATCTTGGAATTCTTGGAAGTCTCTTTGTTTATCATGTGAAGAGTACCCTTAGGATTGTATGGACAATCTTAGCCAAATGAGAAGTACTCTCACACATGACACACTTCAGATTCTTCTTTCCAAGAGTCTTCTTCATGGAAGAGCATTGTCTTTGGTCACATCCCATCTCCATCTTCACCTTTGCAGGAGCTGAGATAGTTCTTTTGGGTTGAGAACTGTTCTTGGAGTTGGATGGTCCAGGTTGTGTAGCAGTAACACACAGCAGATCAGTCTTCTTCTTGTTGCAGAGATGAGTTGCACATGAACCAGATTTCATGTCATCAGTCTTAACTACTTCAAACCCTGCAGAGATGAAAACTTGTTATGCTTAGAGTCAAAAGTAGCCTTGATCTCTTTAGCCTTCCTTGATTTTCTTTTGGCTTTCCTAATCAAGTTCTTTCTTCTTGACTTAGTCATCCCAATAGTTTTACTCTCCTCAGAGGAATGGTGACCCTTCTCAGAATGTTTTCTTCACTCAAACCAAAGTCATTCTTCACCATCTCCTCTTCATCCTCTTCAGTCAAAGGATCTATGAGGGGAAGCTCATCTTCACAAGTTCCACACCGGGAGATCTTACAGACAAGATGGTGTGTGGAGGAGCCATCTCACTAGATCCCAGTCCCTGCTTGTTCTGATAACACACTTTTGCATGCAAGGATGAGGATATTATGTTCTTGAAGGTATCTTCTTCAAGAACACAATTTTCTGCCTTAGCTTTGCTGATCACAAGCTCAGCTTGGCATTCAGTTAACTTAGCTATGAGATCTTTGATCTGAGTCCTGTAATTTGTTAGCTCATGTTTAAGAGTTGAAATGGTTTTCTCTAAATCCTCTATTTTAAGTTTATAGTCATTTTCAGCTCTTTTAAAATCAGCTTTCAAGATGTTTAAGGACTCAAGGTCAGATCTCAGCTCTAAGTTATATGACCTGTATCTATTAACTTTAGCAATACATTCAGAAGAGCAAAGATTCTCCAATACCTTGGTTTCATTATGATCTGCCATGAGAGCTTGGTTTGGAGATGCATCTTCTATCTGAAAGCTCCAGTCAAAGCCTCCCTCTTCGACAGCAACTGCAGCCTGTTGCTTTGGGTTCTCATTCTGGTGAACTTTCTCAGTGTAGTTTGGTCTGGTTTGTGTCTGGCCACCATTTGTTCTTGGTGCCTTACACTCTCTTGCAAAGTGCCCCATCTGGTTACAGTTGTAGCACTTTACCTTGCTTTTGTCCAGCCCAAACTTTCCACTGGATGTATTGCTTGGAAATCTTCTCCCAGTCCTCTTGTAGAATTTCTTGGCCCTGTGAGTGAGAAGAGCCATTTGCTGAACTATCTCCATATACTCCAGATCATCTGGATGGATACAGTCCAAGTCTTCAAGAGTGAAGAGAAGGTTGCCAAAGGTTTCATCAGCTGAGACAAAGGCATGAGAAGAAACTTGTCTCTTGGAAGGGACTTCCTTGAGTGTAGCTTTCTCTTGGTGTCTCTGGAAGAGTGATGAAAGGCCCCTTTTGTGAGTTGTCAGGGTAGCATAACAACTGATGTTGTGGTTCAATGCATTCCCTTTCATTCACATGATGAGCTGAACTCAGTTGGTTATTGGAGTTACCAGATGAATTTGCATGTTCGTCTCCATCTGGAATGCACTCAGGATACCATATAACTCTGTAAGAGTAAGAGTTTTAAGATCCGAAGTTCTCTTGATCACAACACAATAATGTGTCCATAGTTTAGGAAGAGAAGACATGAACTTCCTTACTATGTCCACGTTCTCAAGAGTTACTCCAATATCCACTAGAGTGTCCACTATCTCAACATACCTAAAGAATTATTGAGTCAGTGTCTCACCAGCCTTGAAGGTGAAATTTTCAAACTGCTGCTTCAAGAGATCCTTCTTGTTTTCTTTAGTTTCTTTGGATCCTTCATACATGAGCTTCAGTGCTTCCCACAGATCTTTAGCTGTCTTGCACTTCTTGAAGCCTCTGTAGATAGAGTTTGGAAGAGCAGTTTGAAGACAAGTCATGGCCCTTTGATCAAGCTCTATTCTCTTCCTGTCTTCTTCTGAGTAATCATCTACATCTTTAGGGATAATACGATTACCATAGCAAAAGTAGTGCTTGGTATGAAGGGACCGTTGATAACTGAGTCCCACATCCTTGAATCTTGACACTTAATGAAGCCTTCCATTCTTGTGCACCATGTGTCAAAATCTTCAGGAGTGATCAGTGGGGACTTGGTCATAGTACCAGTTTCCATATCAGCTTTAGAAAGAGCTGCCATTTGAGTTGTTAAGTATTCTGTGTGTGAGGGATCTTAAGATGGTGAGATCTTATATCAAGAGCCTGGACGCTCTGATACCAAATGCAGGACCGGGTGAAGGGTAAGCACTTACAACACAACACAATGAGGAGAGTGTATTAGAACACTTAACAGATCAAATGGGGAACCGGTTATAATGATGCTAAGAACACACGAGTAACTTCAGAAAGAAAGAAAAGATAACAACACAAGTGGTTGGTTTTCAAGGATGTTGTATATTGCTTCTCAAATTCAAGTTACAAGTATTCAGCATGCATACATTACAAGACTTTGAGATACTATATAATACAACCTACAGACAGCCATACTTTGAAGGCCAGCTGGATACACGAATTAGACAACACAATCCATGTATATTCAAAAGGCAGATTTGCCTTTTGGCTAGTGACTATGACATGCCATAGCTCACATCCTAAATATTACAAAAAGGATAAAGGTACATAAAGTAGAAAGGTTTGACCCAAGACCTCAATGTACAGTTTTCCTAAAGCATGGACCTTTTCACCAACTCATATAAGTTGGTGACCAACCAGAGTGGGCAGCGGTAAAGTGGTTCAGCTTTGCAGAAAAAGTACATCAGATAAAGCATGTATGATAAAAGTCTTCGGAAGAATCAATCTTGGTTTCTAGGCTTCAGCAGACTTTGTCTTGAAGCTAAGAAAGACTTCATTTTGGCTTTTGAAGATATTGGTCTTGGCTATGAAAGATTTTACACTTGAAATGTTTCTGAATTGGTGTAAAACTTTCGTAGCAATACTACTTCATGTTCTGTGCAGCATGCAGGAAGACTTGATCATTTCATAGAACTACTGAAAGAAGAACTGTCATAACTACTGAAGAATACTTCTTCAGTTGTTGTGATAACTACTGAAGAATACTTCTTCAGTTGTTGTGATAACTACTGAAGAAGATCATCACAACTACTGAAGAATACTTCTTCAGCTGTTGTGATAACTGCTGAAGATACTTCTTCAGTTGTTGTGATAACTACTGAAGAAGGATCATCACAACTACTGAAGAATACTTCTTCAGTTGTTGTGACAACTACTAAAACTGTCTTCAGACTTTGTCTTCAGACTTTGTCTTCAGTTGATATCTTCAGCTGATGTCTTCAGCTGTTACCTTCAACTGTTGTCTTCAGCTGATGTCTTCAGCTGTTACCTTCAGCTGTTGTCTTCAGCTGTTAACTTTGTAGATGTCTTCAGTTGTTAACTTCAGTAGATGTCTTCAGCTGTTAACTTCAGTTGTCTTCAGCTGTTACCTTCAGCTGTTAACTTCAGTGTTATGATCAGTAGATGGTTTCAAGAGTGTTTTGGCTGCATCAGACTTCTAGGAATCCTTACAATCTTGAATCCAACGTTATATTTAAATTATGGTTAGCTGACCTTTATCCCATTATTTAAATAACAAGGTAGTCAACAGTTGACAATTGTAACCTATTGCAACTTCTAGTCTTATAGGATCGGTCAAACATCATATGTTTAGTCTGCATGTTTAATCCCATCAACATCATTGTACACCATGCTTCGGTGACCCTAAGCACATGGTTTCCAATTCAAGTCATCCTACTTACACACACGTGTGAGTTTTCATATACAAGCGGTTAGGTGACCTTTATCCATAAGTACGTTAGACTCACCTTAAACACACAAGTTCCTCACAAGTTGTTAGGTGACCTTTATCCCACAAATAGTTCCCAAGTGATTCGAGTGTCGTGTAAAAGGATGGTGTTAGACTTGTTACCAAAGGGATTTAAGTTTCCATTAATTCTAGACTTTGAAAACTCTTTGTGCCTTGTAATTGCATGCTTACAAATACTTGGTACTCTATGTTTTTAATAAAACCCATTGTATTATGAAATCATTAATCCTTTTAATAACCATTTATAACACTTAATGATTAAGAACCATTTTTATATTAGCTTGTTAAGATTATTTTATTAAGATTGTTTATCATATCCAATATCACATAATCATTCACAAAATCACAATCAAACAAGCATAATATAAACAACCAATGGGCAACCATAGCTACTATTGTGACCACACTGGTTGCCATCACAAGTGTGGTCATTTGGTCTTTCCTAAGGGTTACCAGAAAAAAGAAATTGAGGTTACAATGGATCTCCCACTTAATGTCGCACCGTATCCTATGCTTCAAGTCCACTTTGTGTCTGTCTTTTGTGCTTCCTTCCCGAGCATCTTCTTTTACAAATATATATCCTAATACATATTTTCTAGTAAAAGAAAAATACTCCTAATCTATATTACATCCTAATTAATAAATAGATAAATTACAAGCAAAAACTTTACAACCCAATTGAATGAATATAATCAAATAAATACATCTTTCCAAACCAAACAACACAAGGTCTAAGGTAGGTTATGCACTATCAAATGAACAATCACAAACATCATTCATAAACAAAAAAAAACCCCATCAAACCCCAAATTTTCAGCCAACATAAACTGAAAATTAGGGTTTGTTTGTCCAAACAAACAACAACCAAACATATCAACCAATTGACATTCCTATCTTCCAAAGTTTAATCATAAGCATGAAGATATAACTTTGAAAGACATGGGGTTTATTGAATCAACCAAAATCAGCCTCTAATGTGGTTGTTAAAACCCTATAAAACCAATTTTACAAGGATAATTGAAACTAGTCATCCACATATCCGGCTCTAGATGCCAATGTTGGGTTTGTTGGACTTTAACATTGTTGTTTAACCATTTAAACAAGAAAAATGCAGCAGAATAAGAGCTTAATATCATGTTTATAATCTGAAATAAAGGTTCATAACTTTGTTTCAACAAACCCAAGAACATAGGATCGATTATATGTGTTTGAACTAGCTATCAAGAGGAAGAAACAACCAAAACAATACAAAAGATACAACCTTTGTAGAGCTGCAGAAAAACATTAGATGGATGAAGATGGAGCTGCTTTTGAATGGCCAAAACACCAAGGATAGGTGTCCTCAAGCTTCCATACCCACAAGCCTCCAACAAACACCCTTTTGCTAGGATTTCAACACCAAAAATCGAACCATAAGAGGGCTAAAATCCAAATTTCAGCTTTGATTTTTCTTCAAAAGGTAGAGAAAAAAATGTGGTTCTTGATGGTTTGCATGTATGTGTGAGAGAGAGAAGAGAGAGTGTGTCTATTCCAAGATTGCAAGTGCCAAGACAAAGTGAAAAGCCCCCTTTTGAAAAGGGGCGGCCAAAATTAGAAGCAAGGGGTTTTCCCCTATAAATTTCTTGTCTTTTATTTATTTAACTAGCCATCTTGTTAAGTTATAAAATTAACCCTTTTAATTTTATAACTCATGCACACTTTGTGATGTTACTTAACAAATTTAAATAACATTACAAATAATACTCTTGAACAAAATATCCCTATAAGTTGTTCTATCTCATATGCAACTTATTTAGAAAACCCATTTCTAAATTGGTGTCACTATTCAATTGCATGATCATATCATCAATTAAATATTTATTGGTGTTTGCTAAGC
This sequence comes from Flaveria linearis, assembly GCA_024085815.1. Lineage (NCBI taxonomy): Eukaryota > Viridiplantae > Streptophyta > Magnoliopsida > Asterales > Asteraceae > Flaveria > Flaveria linearis. Next base: position 29,344,595 of record CM044006.1, read on the forward strand.
TTGTTATTGGGTATGACCCGACTTTGATCATGACGTACTAACCACATCAATATTCTATGTGTCTTGGGCATAAAAAATCCAACAGCAAGGAGCACAAGAGCCATTTATTCAAGAGAAAATTGGTGCTTTAGAGGACATTGAAGAAGAATATGATGATGAATGGTATGATGAGGTTCTTGATGATGAAGACATAGAAGAAGCTCAATTTGAAACTACTTTCTCTTCATTCGAGCCAGTTCAAGAGTATGATGATATTCCTCAAGATTTTGAAGACAGATATAATTATCTTGCGAGGATGAAGTACAATAGGGTATTTTTGGATGGGCTTACAGTATCTCAAAGCAATGATGAATATGAGAATGTCTAGCCGCTGAATCTGTTGCCCCAATTGACCCTAATGAGATTGTCATGGAGCATGGAGAATGGAATCGAGCTCAGGAGAGCATAAATATTAAAGAAGTTCCAAGATCAGAGCTGCACCATCCAGACCCAGATGAAATGAGCATTCCTGCCTTAAGGTCTTGGTTGCAGGCTCGGAACTATCCATGGAAGAGATTAAAACGACTTCAATCTGTTTCATACGAAATCTTGTTAAAAGCTTCCAACAAACTGAGAAGCAATCTAATAAAATGATCATTCTAGATACTGATAATCCTCAGTATTTGGATATCACAAAGAGAACATGAATTTTGAAACCTCAAGAGATTAGTCAAATGGCACAGAAGTCGAATGCTCATGAAAGAAGACAAGAGCTGATTAAGATGTTTCCTAGTTCAGAAAAGCAAGTGTATAACTCTGAACAAAGACAAATTTTTTATAGTGCCAGTTTGACAGGAGACTTGGTAAGAAATGTCTTACAAAAAGGATAATCCGTTGCTGAATTATTGAATGCAATGATAGCTCCTGATTTCACAAACCAAGTCAAGATAATCGCATGGAAGTATGATGATATTTTTGATGCTTTTTTGATTAAAAGAGTAAATGCGTTTGTGATGTTCATCACTTTTACTCTAGCATCATTAAACTTCCTATGCAAGATTTGAAAGAATTAAACAAACTTCCTCTGATTAATCCATCTGGAGCCAAATGAGGAGATATGTTTATAGAGCTTTTAAGGAGAGGACTAGCTAGAACAAGTAATTTCCTTCAAACTCGCTGTGATCAAGAAGATAAGGAATACTTTTCTATTCTAAAGAAGAACAAAAAGATAAGGGGGTTACAATCTGAAGAAGAACACTTTATGGTTGAATTTTGTGATAAATATTTTGAAAAGTAACTACCCCAGGACTAAAAGTGATAGATGGAAACCAAAAGTCCAAACGATTCTTAGATGGTTTTATAATACAGAGACTTTTGAGCTTAAATTGGTCCGAAATCTCGAACACTGGGATGAGTACATGATTACTTTGTTTGGTGCTTTTGAGCTAAAATTACTTCATCCAAGTTATATCTCATTTTGTATGTTCAAAAATTTGAGAAGGTATCACTAGATGTCACAGAGCAAGATAAGAAATATTTTCTTTCCATCATCAATGTTATGAATGCTGCTATGGAAAGAATATCTTTACGAAAAGCACTTGCATATACCAATATTGTGAAGAAAGATATAAAGGATATAGAGTTCATGCGTATATCAAGGAAAGGTGTATTGGAAGTATATTCGAAGGAAAGTTTAAATCCTATCGAATTATTTGCCAATATCGACATCACTGGACTTTCAAAAGAGACTCTAGAAAGAATGAGCCAAATGGAGATAAAAACTAATGATTCACGTCTGAACAAGGAATTCTTGCAGGAAAATTCAAGTCAGCAATAGCAAATGCTTTGAAGGATCAAGAGCTATTAAAAAAGAAGCCAATGTTCAAAGTTAAAGAAGAACGTGAAGATTTTTTGAAGATTAAAAATGAAGGTGCAAGAAAAGAGAAGATAGAAGACTGAAGAATAGAAAAATGAAGCAGATAAAGACTAAAGATCAAATGAAGATAAGAAGATAAAAGAAGAAAAAGAGTGAAGCCTGAAGATTTTGAAGACCGAAGACAATGTCAATCTTAGGGGAGTATTGTTAGTGCTTCTTTAAAGATTAACATTTTGTCTTTATGTATCTTTTGTCTTTTGTAATAGTATAGGGACTAGTATTGCAATTAGTTAGTTCCTTTTTCTGTTTATAGTATATATAGCTTAGACATGTGTAGGTTAGGAAGACGAGAATCTGCTTCTTACACACTCTGTAATTGTCTTTCCTTTATATCAATAAACTCATTGAATTTTGTTGATATTGTGCTTTGATTTGATTACTTTGCTTGTGTTTTCATTGAATTGTTAACTAATATCATCACAGATCTATACATTTGATCCTATCATTCTCTTATAGCTTCTAAATATAAGGGTTTATAAATTTCAGATATATCGTTGGTACGAGCTTATTTTTCTCTACGAGTCCATCTAATTTCGCTAAAAATGAAGCACGTTTAAATATAATGTATTATTTATTTATATATATTTAAACGGTCTTTTACGACACTAAAGATGAGTTATTTTATATGAAGAATAAGGCATCTCTAAATGTTCTTATGGAGTTGGACTGAATGATTAGAACATAAAAATGTGCCTGCTTTTAAGGCTTAAACTTTAAGCATCTTGGAATTCAAGCTTCTCTTTTGAGCTGGCTATTTTAAATTCAAAGTGGTCACCTTTGCAACTAAAGAGGTATGCAATGCCACCAATTCATTAATTACCAGCTGCATGTTACCCTTATTTATTTTACTAGAAATAATGGGACTAGATGGAACCTTAGGTCTAAACTCTTTATTCCCACCACCAAATGTCGTTTGTTCAGCTAAGCCCTTAGGGACCGTCCAACACATTAAACACGCTCTTAATTCTTCAACCATGTAGACATGGAAGCATGAAAGTCAATAAACACATATAGAAATAGAAAATACGAAAGATAAAAAGATGTTGAAGATGATTTTATTGATAAGCAGGTCATCACGGATTATAAACAAACATACATGCATCATTCAAAGCACATGTTTAACCCTAGGTAGGGTTAGTGACTCACATCTCTTGTCAGAGATCCTCTGTTCCATAGGACGCTTAACTACAAATGAACACATCTGTTTTGTTTATAGTTTAGCGAGTCAACATCCTCTTTACAAAACTAAGCCATAATTTTGCCTGACTTCATCAAGCAAAACTGCTTGGTTTCACCTAATCTAGGCTATGCAAACCATCTATAGTTTTTGTAATATATTGTCGAACATTCACATAATTTGCATCAATAGACTCCCCTATGAAAATTGTTATGAACTCTAACAACACTAAATCATTAGTCATAAATTTGTATCAGGAGACTTCCCCATGATTGATGATATAAGATCTTCACTTGTAAGACATGTCTTCTGTTATTACATTGTGATCTTTAACCTTCAAGGCAAACTCTCGTTAGATTGGCGATTTCTTTAATCAATCTATTGTAGACCAATTTTGTTTGGCTTCCTTATGACAACTAGAGAATATAACTTCCATCATAGTTCTTCATCTTAATAGTAACTCCCTACTAATATGTACACATTAAAGGCTATTACGTTTGGTTCAAATCTATCACTTCCAAAATCAAATAAGATCTTCGAGATTTAAGTTGTATTAGGTATATGACTTGAAGTTTGAGATCCACCAATGAACATTAAACTAACTAGTTCCTAAACAGACAAGAACTTCGGTTCAACATAACTTTGGATATAGGGTGTTAATAATCCTAATCTATTTCCTCAATCTTTGTTGACAACTTGATGCGTCTAACTTTGTCTAATACCTTCATAAATCTATTGATAACTCAAAGTCTTTCATTTCAGATCTTCCCCTCAAGGTCAGTACCTCCTGATCAACTCAAGCTCTAATTCCATTATATCCCCCCTCTTGATAACATGTGATGAATCTCTCTAATATAATTGACATATGATACAAGTTTATGCTTCAATAGTTGATAATAAATAACCGCTTCATCATGAGTATGTGTTTATTCTAAATGTGCATAGTTAATAAAAAACATGAGAATAGTTCTGAATTCAGACTACTTTGAATTAATTGGTCATTTTGCATTAGATGAAAGTAGCCAAAGGGTTGCAACCAAGCTCATAGATATTTATAGAGTTTATAAATATAGGACATGACTCACTTCAAAACTTCTTTATAGACTTGTGTCATAACTAGTTGTTGAATATAGTGTTGTCTTGTGTCCTTCAAGATAAGACATACTAAAACTTGATTATACGAGTGATTGTCCTCTGTTACTATCTAACATTGTTTCTGACCAAGTAGTTATAAGAACCTTAGTTAGGAGTGACAAGAAGTATAGTCAGAGTGTTATGTGGTTAAGATGAGATCTGTACCCCTATTACTATAAGAGGCTAACATCTCTAGGTTGTTAATTTATTTTTAAAAAAATGTAAAATGCATGGTCATCTTTAAACGATATTCAAATAGATCACTTTGAATTATGATCAAGAAATAGAATAGGTGAGATAAGAATGATTCGATACATATCTCATATTCATTGGGAGCCTAATACATAAAGGATAACTGACAGATAGCCAACAAGTTGTATAACGGTTAGTAAAAGAACTTTGACTTGTCGGAGATGGTAAATATTTGTAAAATCATTCTACTTTATTGGGCCTGTGAGATGTTGTTACACATCCACCGCTTTCTATATTGACAAATCATTAAGACTTGTACAAGTAGGAGATTGATGGATCTATAGACACAAGTAACAACATACGACAATGTTGCCAACAATTAACGAACCTTAAGAGTTATACAACAAGCAAAGCAATGACACATAACAATGTGTTTAAAAGGGTTTAGACATATGTACGTAAACTAATTTTATAATATTAATTATCTAGAGAAATAATTATACAAATAATCGATAATATATATTAGTTGTTATTACTTGAGAAACATTAATAATCAAATATATAGATATAAAACTATAGTTTAGATGTATTATTTGTATATTATTGATAATTACATAAAAATCATATACATAACTTGAGTTTAGATTATGTGTGAAGCCTACGAAGTCACCAGGGCGTGACACATATTTTTTAGGCGATGGGTAATTTCATCCGCACCACAATTACGCATATAAGGTACATAATTACGCAAGTTGTATTCATAATTACGCAAATTATATTTATAATTATGCAACTTATATTCATTATTATGCAAAAATAAAATTATTCACGCTATAAAAATAGTTACACATACTATATTTATAATTACTCAAGTTATATGATAATTACGTAAGTTATGTTCATAATCGTAGTTATTACTTATGCAAGTTATATACATGTCATAAAAATGTTAGTAAAACAAATATTAATAAAAGAAAAAGTATAGCAATACTATACTTAATTAGAATGAATCAAATTCTTGATATTTATGGTGTAATTTCTTTTTAAAAATTAATGTCATATAAAAAGTTATACGTGTTTAAAAAAATGATGGAATTTAATAAAAATCAACAATTGTAGACTAGTTCCAAATCTATCACTCCAGCATCTCTTCCTTGTGTGATTATTCTATCTTTGATCTGAT